>CM014088.1:24313093-24696054 GCA_004119915.2 Collichthys lucidus
AGCACTTCTATGACTGACAAAGCTCATTCTAATCATTTATTTCTATTATTTATGTCTTTAACCTCTAAAACACATTCTATATGTGTAAAAAATGGATAAAAAATTTTAGCTAAAGTTTAGCTTCCTTCCAGGTTGTGAACCTCCCCTAACAGGTTTCATGAATCTTGCTTTAAACAACCGTACATATATTGTTTATATTTTTGTCTACATTTTATATTCCCATCGAAATCATCAACTCAGATTTGATCAAAATTAACTCATATTTCACAGAGTTGGAGATGAAAATATCGGGAGAGCAGTTTTATTTTGTTCCTGCCAAGTTTGAATGAAGTGTTACAATACAAGGTATAATTAAAGTTTTTGTCAATGGAGTCCGGAGCCTATTAACGACAATGGCTTTGAACAATATAACCGCTCTTTCTGGTTAAACAAAAAGGATCTTAGTGTTTTACAAAAAGGTCAATCTTTGTAGGCTCTTTTATATTATGTTGTCAGCCATTTAGAATAACAATCTGGGCCTCAGTGGCGAACACACACACACACTTTTACTGGATGTATTTTGATGCAATTGCTCCATAAAGGTTTATGTTGCAGCCAGTTTTGCAGCTGCTGACTGAACACTCTCGCTCAATACTGGACCAGTTTCAAAAAATGTTGTCCCCATTAGTCACTTAGACAAAAAACCTAAGAAAATAGGACCCAGGTTGAAAAATATGGGTTACCTGTTAAACTCCTTATAAATGCAAAACTACCTAAAGATGTTTTTGTTGTGTTTTTTTAACTTTGGTCATAAATATTCATCACTAAAGAAATCTTGATTTGGGACCAAGGTTTAGGTGCTTTTAAGCCAAGTACTATACTAGCCAAGACAACTATACTAAAACCAGCACACATGATATAGGAGTCAGACGTTTCTTTCTCATCCTCTACTTTGTGGTCTCTAACTTCTTTACCTCCCACTCTTTAATGGGAGTATGAATGATGGTCTCAGAATGTGTATTTAACCTTGAGGAACTCATTTCTCATTTCCACAATCAGTCTCCCTTCACCACAGAGAGAGGAGCTGTTTGTATGGGCAGATAATGAGTGACTCTTCTGAAGACTCGCCTCCACAATTTATGATGTAACTGTCAGGTCAGCCAATTAGTGGTGATTGACGGCACACAACGATGGCATTGCAACACTGAGCATTTGGGTCAATGGTGGTTGATAATAGGCGGCAGTTGTTTTGCGTGTGTGTGTGTGTGTGTGTGTGTGTGTGTGTGTGTGTGTGTGTGTGTGCGCGTGTGTGTTTGTGATTGCAGATGTAGAAAACTTCATTCTTGTTTGTTTTGTGTATCTCCCACACTGATTTATCTTGTGAACCTGCATCATCTTCCTGTGAAAGTTTACAGCATCATAACAGACCAGCCTGTATTTGTGCTCTGTTATGGCAAAATGAGGGTGTTGTTTGGAGTTGTATGTAACACGCCAATATCTGTGTTCTGTCTGAGCCTCTGAAAAAGCAAAGAAGGCTAGTGTTGCATCCTGTTATTTTATTTTTATTTATTTTCTTAAGTTTTTGTCTTTCCTCCTCAGAGTCTAATTAGTATTTCCATATGTGCACTTATATGTTTGAGTGCTGTTGTCTGGAGCCTATCTATTTTAATGTGACAGGCGATGGACAAGCAATACCGTTTTTTTTTCCCGATAAGAAAACCCACAGAGTGTCCAGAAATGCTGGTGAAACCTGGAGCTGTAGACAATTCAATTCACTGTTAAATCAGGTTTTAATACTGAGGAAAGTTAAAGAGGAGTGAGTCATAGCAGTCTCAAACACTGACAGCATGTGGTGGCACTTCAGGTTTCTTTGCAAATTGTGTTTTCGTCGAACTAACTAATGTGAGAATGCCTCCGTTGTGGCAGCCTAAATCTCGGCAGTCAAGTGATCCTTGATCAAACTTGACAGACAGGATGAAATCAGAACCCCCACTTAAATAAATATATACTTTGCATGCATAAACTGAAATGGTTCTTTAAAAAAAAATGTTTTCAACTAAGTAATAAAAAAATGTTGCAGTGTTTTACTTGTTTAATTTCAGCTGCATTTCTTTTGTGAAATTCGAAAGCTACACTTTAATCCTGCCTGCGAATATTACAACTGTGTCGCAGTAAATGTTAATAGACCACCACCTGTTGTGATAAACGCACCTCCCCTTTAAGCCATTCTGGGCCATAATGATGGATACATATTGCGAACAGATGAATGCATAAAACAGATTTACAATAGACAGCGTCTCTGTGTGTGAATAGGAGTGGAGAAAGTATTCATGTGTGTGGTGGAAAGTAAAAAAAAAAAAAGAAAAAAAGAAGAAGATATGAAAAGGTTGAACAACTACAAGGAAGCAGACATAGAAGAGGGTGGAAAAGAAGTAACCAGTGTGATGGGTCAGAAAAAAAAAAGAACAGATAGGGAGGGTGAGGCAGGAAGTCCCAACTGAGACGGACATGTCACACACCAGCGAGCCTGACACACAAAAAGCGACTATCACATTTCTCTTTCTCTGCCTGCCTCTCCCTTTTTTCACATTATATATTTCTCCTTTTCGATCTTTGCAGTCTTTTCATTTACTTTTCAGCTGAAAGCATAGTACAGTAACTGGCACTCAAAGAATCCTTTTTAGGTCTCGTTCAATAGTGTTTCTCCGTCTTTGAAACGCTGCTGTTCGATAATGCATGAGTTTATGCATAACTTGCCTCTTGATTTCCCCGTCACTGTGCACGTTTCAACTCCATTTCTCCGCGGACGCTTCCATTATTATTTATTGTGGTGCTTTACGCTGAGTTTGGCCTTTGCATTCACCCACACACACACACATGCTTAGTGCTTGCACGCAGAAGCTCACAAACACATACTGTATGCATACAAGCACACGGAGCATTCGGCTCAGGCTGGGAATTACCTGTTTACCTAATTAACAGCACTTGGCTGGAGGCTAAAGATATGCAAACCAGGAAGGGAAAAATAAACAACACAAAAATAAAATATTTCCCTCCCTACCTCCTCTAGAGAAAAAACACATTTCCCTATGACTGGAAAAGCAAAGGAGAGGGCGGGAGACAGGTTAGTCGCTTTAAAGTATTTTGTTTAAAACATTCATCCCATTACATATGCCTTTATTCAGAGTAATTCTCTAAATGGCATAAGATTAGGAAATAATGCTATAGCTAGTCTCGGCTTTGATATTTCTTGCTCTTTTTGTTGCTCTGAAGCCGCATGAGGTAGGGTAGCATCTCTTCTGACAAGCTGCTCTTTTCTTTCTCCATATCTAAGGAACCAGGCCTTTCTTTTTTTATATTTTAGTTTTGCTTCATGTTTCAGTTCACAGGCGCTGTAAGAAGAATTTCTGTATAAAAGAAATAAGTAGGCTGCATTCCACATGAAATGCAGTGAGACGGTCTAATATTACTTTAGAGGAATGTAGTCTGTGTGTGTGTGTGTGTGTGTGTGTGTGTGTGTGTGTGTGTGTGTGTGTGTGTGCGTGTGTAAACTATATAGGCTCCTATATCAGTCTTTCCTTCCTGTGAAACCAGTGCCACCCCTGAGACTGATAACTTTTTCTGTTTATACGGCCCTAATCAATGTGTGTGAGACACAAATAGTGCAGACATGTGTTTCAGTCACACTGGAGTCTCGGTATGGGTCTTTCTACTTCTATCTGTTTCTGATCAACACAAGAGATATTAACCAGACCCAGGGAAAAAACAAAAAAACCCAAATGATTACACTATCTTGCGCACACACAGAGGCCCCCAAACACACACCCACGCACACTAGAAAAAGTTTGCACAATCACACACTCGAGCAAACCCTCTCACGTCCACCACAATGCCACAGACACCCCAAGGGGAACGTATTGATGAAAAGACCATGAAACTGGCTTAAGACTAATTCACACATACATACAATGGCCGCGCTAACTCTTTCACACAATATAAAAAAGCTCTTTCACTATCGAATACAAGGCAAAATAATTAAACATGACCATATGCGCCTCTAAAACAAAAGAGGCCAGCTGAGGTTTTTGGTTTGAGCCCCTCTTACAGATGCCACAAATGTGCCACCCCATTACCCACAGATACTAGAGCATGTGCACACTTTTAAATACACCATGCTAGACTTCCAGACATAAACAACTGCAAGTATTTGAAGTGGCACAGACACATTCGGACAAGCAACCACAAAAATTAGCACAATGGTCGGGCACATTAATGTTTGCTCATTTAATGAAACAAAGAAAATGGATGGAAGTCGGAAAAATAAATAAATAAAATAAAAGATTAATGCAGCCAACATGAGCACAGTATCCAGCTATAACCTTGTACAATGGGTGGTCATTTGTGTGTTTTTACTGTGTTTAGTGGAGGTGAATTTGTGTCCTTTCACTGTGCCATCCTTTGTGTAATTTTTTGGGCTAAAAAAAAATCACAAACAATAAAAGTCAAATGAAGTAGTTGTGCAAAAGAATTACCCATGGTGCCTATCAGTAATGGTTTTGGTTCCTATTGAATTTTACTCCTCACTATGTTGTTAATAAAATGGTTATTATCATACCATGCCAACAACTAAAGAATATTAATTGTTGGAATGGAAAAGATGTAAATGAATAGTGGGATTTTGTACCAGTTTGTGCTCAATAATCAGCACAAAAGATAAAATATGCAGCACTCTCTATGCCCCGAATACCTCCTAAATCCTAAGTACTTTTCGATAAATGTTTGTGAATAAATAAAAAATAACCAGGGTCAAGTTTGGGGGAAAAAAAACATCCTTTGATGGGAGAGAGAGAGAGAGAGAGAGAGAGAGAGAGAGAGAGAGAGAGAGAGAGAGAGAGAGAGAGAGAGAGAGAGAGAGAGAGAGAGAGAGAGAGAGAGAGAGAGAGAGAGAGAGAGAGAGAGAGAGAGATGAGGATAAGGATGAGGATAATGCATTTGGATCTATGGATGCAAATCATTGCCATAATAATTGAATACCAAACTTTTCAACTTCATTCATAATGTATGTGTGTGTCTTGTAGTATAGTATAGTGTTTAACAACCCACCTTATTCATACCTGTTAAAAGACACAGGTGATATCCAGCTTCATGACACCTCTCTAATGTTATGGAGGTTGGCTGCTAGCAAAATTTGACTTCAATCCTCTAATAGCCTTCTCGTATACTGTATATATATATAGCCTGGTCTCTCCAACACCAGTATTCAGGGTCATGTTCCTTGTGAATCTGGTCTGGAAGGTGTCAGCATTAACATTTTCATCACGTAACCATGTTTTTATCTGTCTCCAAACTCAATCAAGCATTGAGTAGCATTGAAGCATAAGTTGGATATAATAACGTGTCTTAAATGAATGTGCACTCATTGATTATGAGTCATTTCCAGTGTTTTAGAACTGTCTTTCAGTAGAGACAGATGAGATTAAAACCTCAGACAAACTTTAAGAAAATTGCTTTTAATGGAGCAGCTTTTTTCCAATTGCTGGTCCAGTGCAGCTCTATGTTCAGATAGTTGGATACAAAGGGTTACTCAGGGCATCTACATGTCCTTAAGTAATATGGATGCAGTTTGATTTCTTAAATGTTATGTAAACAACAAATTATTTCCCGAGTCCTACTGGAGAGATTTTTCTCAGACATGCATAGGGGGAAGAGGTTGTAGCCTTCTGTACTGTTTTTACAGTCTATTCATGGCCGCACCTCAGCACATAAATTCTCGCTGTGACTCGGAACAGATGCATGACAGACAACAATCATAGCTGGCTGTCTTTCAAAACGTGTGCGAAGTTGATAGGTAGGAGTTGCTTGGGCTCAACTTCCAGCAACAATAATGGAAACAAACTAGTATGTATGATCTGTCTTGAGTTTCTAAAAGAAAAAAAAAGATGTGATCTTTCCTCTGTTCCACGGCTCAATCTTGCAGGACCAAGAGTCACTCCTCCATCCTTAGTCAGGCTGTTATCAAGCTTATCATGTAGTCTGAGTCAGACGTGACAGGTACACAACATCCAATGTGAATTACAATGACCCGGTATTTTGCTTAGATGGTCTTTTTGTAGTATTGGATCCTCACTCCAACTGCTGATGAGTGGTTAGTCACTGCTGATTGGCACAGCTCAGCCACAAAATGATCCTGTGGTACATTTTAGTCACCCTCTCCTAAACCAATTTCTGCAGCTCATGTGTAACATGCTTTGTGTACCTTCAATCTTCCAAGCCTCCTACTATTTTTTTTTTTACATTGGGTAGAGGGACTGCAATCTATACCTGCCTCTTGCCACTGAACTGCAAGTTGGATTTTACAGGTTGTCACTTTCCCCAATTATTCTCTTTTGTGGGTAGGTGGTCCCTGTTTTACGCTTTCAGAGGGTAGAGAGGCCTCAGGTGGTGAGATACATAGCACACGCTCTCCTGTCTCGTTCAGAATTGACCACCATAATAACTTTCTTATTCTTCCTCAGAGAAAGTTTCTCAGTAATGCAGCTGAAGTTGGACTAAGAAAAAGGAGCCTATTACCGCTTACCCTCAAATCGTTTCATTGGTTTCCAGTACATAACACAACTGACTGAAAAGGATTATTTTGCTCGTGTATAAAGCACTGAGGGGATTTACTCTATAATATATGTTGGGTGTGCTTAGAGGCTGTGGGCCAAACAGATCTTGCAGGTCATCTGGCACTGGCCTCCTTGCTGTCCCTGGGGTAAATTCAAAAAACTGCCTATCGTTTTTGTGCTGCCTTGCTGTTGGAGTATCCAGTCCCTAAGGATTTGAGATCTGCTCAGAATTTTTCTTTTGAAAGCAGCCTCTTTTTTTCTGTTTGATAACACTACTGAATAATGCCTATTGGCTTATTTAGTAGTTGTGTCTATGGTTTTTATGTGCTTGTTGTGTGTAGATCAGAATGGGAAAAATTGGTTTAATGAAACTTTTTTTTTCAGAATGCAATATTAAAATTATGCAGATGAAATTTAAAACATGAGCCGCTCGACATTCCATGCATGATTGGCAAGTCTTCACCTTCTTTCTTATTACTTTGTTGGTTGATTCTTCTTTGGGGTTGTGTCTCTCTCAGACAGAAGCGTGTCAGCAATCTTATGGGCACTCACACAAGTAACTTTATTTATGTGTAGGGGAAATGTGCTGATTAATCAACAGAGAAAACAATATACAATTGGCCAGACATAGTCCTAAATAGGCAATATTTAGGCTGCTGCCCACCAGCATAAAAAGCCCTTATAAAGGCTTTGTCAAACTGTAGCTGTTGTTACAGTGCAACTCTGCACTTGTCTCTTCTGCAAACACTAAAGTAGGGCACCGATAGAGAGGTTTAACTTGTACAAGGAGGAGCTTGGTCTATCTTGACCGACCAACCCTTACCTGCAATTATAATTGCACAACCCTACAGGAGTGAATGAATGAGTTCACATATCCGCGGATTAATCAGTATACCTTTACCACTACGTGTCGGTAAAGGTATATTGATATTTTTGTTTTCACACTGGATCATTGATGTGGGAATTAAAGAAAGCCGTACAGCAATAAATGACTTTGACGTGCAGTCGGTGTTGGAGTGAAGCAAGATTTTGATCCGTGGCTGTAACCACAAAGCACAGAGTAGCAAGACAGTAAAATCATGATCCGTAACAGCAGTTATCTTGGCACCAGCCTGAAGATAGTGACCCACTGATGTAGCCTCAGAGCCAGTGTAGCAAGTTAGTGATGCATCAAGCCGAGGTGTCATCCAGCTGGGATCAGTGGATGATTAGAGCTTTGGTATTTCATGCTGTTCAATGAAAGACTGAAATGTGAGAAGCTTTTGACTTTGAGAAATCAGTTTTTCTCTTTTAAAAACAGAAAGTTAAAATGTGGGCGTGTGTCATCTGTATGTGTGTAAATTAAAGGAGTCTACAGCTGCTTATTAACTTTTTAGTCAAACACCACTTTTGTAAAATGTGTAACCTTCACTTCCTCTCCTAGCTGAAACTAAAAGGAAGACGGGGTCAGCAATCTGATGGACAGCAGTGCCCAGAAAAATACATCAACCTCATTACTTTGAGCATGGGGAATCAAGCTGCTGTCAGGGAATCTTTTAATATACAGCTTTTTCTTTTCTTATTCTTCTTACTGTTTCCAGGCATGGCTCCCATTTATATTTCCCAGAATACTGCGCAGTGATTACAGTATGAATAATTACTTAAAGCTAGTAACAATACAAACTTAAATACTGTGAATTCAGGTCAGTATTTACCACTACTCTCACATCACACTAAAACTATCTGCATTAAATCCTTCCTTCATTAGAGTTATTACATTTAGTTTTTTTTTGTTGAAACCGTTTGAGAGAGATGAGACATCTAGTGCTGCCTGCCCCTCATTTCACACAGGCTCGAGGAGAGCTGAGAGGTTGGGCATTCAGAGAGGGTTTTATAAAATAGCACAAAAAAAAAGAGTGGTGAAATGAAATGTTAATGGCACACACAGGATGTGTGTGTTTCGTTGCTGTGCTTTGACAAAAACGGAAAATTCTTTTAAGAAACGAGACATTTTAATAGCCAGCCTGCCTGTTCTTTCTCTTTCGCTATACAGGTTAATAATTAATAGCTTCTACTAGCTTCTCCTTTTTTCCTTTCCAGTATCCCACAGGCTGAAGGCAATTATCAGCAATTTTACCCGCTTTTACCTAAGAGGTAAATACCAAATTTAAAACTGAATAACAGAATAAAACACCTGCTGCGCCAGTCCATTAGTCTTCATGTGCGTGAAAGTGTGCGTTCAGTTAAAGTCAAGGCTGGTCCAACTAATCATGGTTTATGTTCGTAAAGTATAAATGTTCCCAGAGGCTAAGAGTTCTCAAACCTTATGTGCACAGAAACCCAAATGTACATAGAGAAATGCTCACACTCTGTACCAAGCTCATGTTTCTGTGTATGATTTAGACTTTCATCCTCTCTTTCTGTTTATTTTTTTTCTCAGCTGTGGCCCTATATCTTCTGTGAGCTTTAAATCTGTTTCTGCAGATGCAACAATAAATGTAACTTAACAGTTACTGGACTGCAGAAAGGAAGAGATCATATGATATTCATACACATACAAACAGTCAGTCACACACACACGAACCCGCGCGCTTGGTGTGCGCTTCTTAGTCGCACACATATTTGGATGCTGATGTTTCGCCAAAATTAAGACCTCAGGGTTATTCAGATTTCAGTTCCCCTGAAATGAAAACTATCAGAGTGAAAATTCTTTCAGAATGAAAACATGCGCTCTGCTTCCACAGCATATGTTCAGAACTGAAGATTTGATTGCAACTTGTTTTTGGTTAATGTCTCTCAGTCCTGAACATTTCTGAATGTTTCCCGTCACTGTTTTCTCTCTTGTTTTTTTTTTTGTTTTTTTTACTTTTCGCTGCACTGCAGGAGATTAATTTAAAAGGGCTGTGCATATGCTATTTCAATCGCTTCAGGGCACTCCAGGGTATGTTCATCTATTTCCACATGCTATATGTACTACACAATATACAGCAGTACAGCACATGACAAGTGCTGAATTTCACAGGATGGACTTTAAAGGACCTTGAATCTCAATATCCTAAAAGAATCCAATAGTCTCTGTATCCAGGCAACAGTGACAAGGTAATTTCCACGCAACTCTGCTGCTTCATCTCGGACATATAGAGTACATGCAAAAGTAGGTCTTTTGTTAGTGTGGTCAATTTTTTAACATATTTTTTTACACTGAGACCAATAAATATGCCTAATTAGAAGCTAACATTCAGACACTGACTGTTCTACTCATTAATGATTCATGAAACTTGTTTTACCCTGCTGCAACAAAATCAGTGTGAACCAAGCTGTTAAAGAAGTAATCAGATGTTTAAAAAAAAATCTAAAAAGCTCCATGATCACAAACTCCATTGGGTATTGCTGAGGAAGTGGAAGCTTGATAGACTCTTTCGCAAAGAGAAACAGTCATCTTCAAGTTATCAGCACCTTGTAAAACACATCACAGAGTGCTAAACAAAGTGAGGAAATGTAAAAGGAAGCACAAAAAAATTTAATGATATGAATAAAGAAGTGAGCAAGAACAAGTGGAAAGATTTGGAGATTTTAAAGTTGCTTTTATCCTTCTTTTTGTTTTGTTTTGTTTTCAAGCGTTTCACTTATTCAGACACACCGAAACATTAGCATTCATTTAGAATCTTGTGTCTTTCCATCAAATGATTGTTCGGTTCAAAGTTCGCTCTCCTTTCAACTTCATTTCAGCCTCCAAAAACACCTGAAGTGGTAAATATCCTTTCACCATAAAAGCAGCCTGCAGCGGCTGGAAACAAAGGTTGATGGGATGAAGGTGAAAATGACCAAAACAGTGAAACTGTGGGCCTTAAAATTTAAAACGATAAACTAACCCCCCCCCAAAAAAAAAGATCCGTAGAGCTGAAAAGAACTGTGATAACTTTTTGTAGGATCATCACTACATGCAAAAACTTTCACAGCACTCATCATGATTAGTAGTAATGCAGCTTTGAGTCAATCGCTGCTAAGAAACTTTAACAGTTAATACTCTTGGAGTTTTATTACTACGTCTAAAAGGAAGGAAATGCCTTTTTCGTTTTAATAAGGACTGAAAATTGCATCTGTAAATACACAGCACTTAGTGTATTAGCTATAGAATGTGTGGACGCTTGTGTTTGTGTGTGAAAGCGTCAGGTCTTCTTCCTTCTGGCATCTTCTGAACTGTGTGAAGGTCAGCCAGGCCTGAGAGACATGACACAGATACATGGGAGGCTAAAGCAGGAGACGGCCCGGCTCTCTCACTTACTCAGCTGTGGCCGGTCATCCATCTGCGTTTTTTAGTTCAGCAAGAGGAGGTGGAGGTAGAGGAGACGAATGAAGACGGAGCGGAGGAGGATGTGAATAGAGATGAAGCAGAGGTAAGAGGGGTGAAGAAAACATTTAAACAAAGGAGAAGGGTGAATTGATGGGGGGCCTGTTTTCTCTGATTCCATCAGATCAACATGATTTCTTTAAGTTCAGTGTCACTCAGGTCATACAGCACTCGCAGAAGGAAACATGAACATATATCTTGCTCTTTGATTTATATAGGCATTCATTTGTAATGCAAATGCAAACAAGTTTTCTAGTTTGTATGTTATGTGTGAAGGTTTATGAAGCTTTGTGAGACTATGGCCAGTAATATATCAGAAAAGAAACAGAGCGGGATGAGACAAAGAAGAGTTGGGTTTGGTGGAGGGAAAAGATTATTAGGAATGTTGTGCAGGAAGAACATTTTTGACATCTAGACCAAATGTCAAAAGTCCCATACACTGAGTCACAACCAGATATTGACAGCCCTGACTTACTGAAGTGTTAATCATTGACTCTACAAGGACGCATGCCACCCCAGGGCTGCAAGACACATAAATCGATAGAAGTGCTGACATACCGATAAAGAATCATTTCAGCTCTGCGATTCAAAAGTTTTCTCTGTGAAATAAATTAGTTTTCCAAAAAATGAAAAGATTCACTCAAAGGAGAAGTGTAAAAGGGTAGAAACAGGTAAAATTGAGACAGACCAAAGAAGACGTGAATATGAAGCTCTGACATGACATGTTGTCCATGATCAGATGACGGCCAGCTGATCCCAGACCTCCAAAGCTCCCAGCTGAATATTGTTATGCTGACAGATGATCCCTCGGATGCTCTAATCTAATCTTTTATTTTTGTAATATTCAGTAAAGGTTACAGTGCTGATGAATATAAAATCATCATTGTAGCAATAGATTCAGATGTTTGCACTCTAGTTTAAAATTCAACAAATGTAGCTGGCTTACATAAGCAGCCAGCTGCAGTAGAATGACAAACTAAACTAAAAAAGGCAGAAACATAGAAGATGCTGTGACACTTTGCTGCAAATGTCCACATCAGAATATGTAAAGCAGACTGCTTTAGGTAGTAGGAGTGTTATTTCCATCACTGATATCTATAGGTTTTCACTAAAATAGTGCAGATTCACAGTGACATTTCAATTTCGGCATGAAAATGAAATCAGGTGTAAGTCAGTTTTTTGTAAACATAGACTCATTCTAAGTTTTATGCTGCAGTCAGGGTTGTCGAGCCAAAAGATCCCACTTTCAGTTGGATTGTAGATGGAGCCACAGAGACAATGTCAACTTTCCATTTCCAGTTTACTGATTGTTCAAACCCCCCCATCAGACAATAATCATGAAGGGAATAGTAATTCAGCAGCGAGGGCCCTAAGCACTCAAACATCAAAGCAAAGAGAGGGAGAGAGAGAGAGGGGGGAAAGAGAGGTAAGAGGTTAGGGAGTGAAAGGAGGAAA
The DNA here is from genome assembly GCA_004119915.2 of Collichthys lucidus. Taxonomy (NCBI): domain Eukaryota; kingdom Metazoa; phylum Chordata; class Actinopteri; family Sciaenidae; genus Collichthys; species Collichthys lucidus. The sequence continues at coordinate 24,325,466 of CM014088.1, forward strand.
AACAACAAGGGAAGCAAGAGTGAGCAAGAAACATGTTATCTCAGACCCAAACAAACTGTGATTCACATTGGTAAATAAGGAGAAAGTTGCAAATAAACTTGGAACATGATTTTTTTTTATTCCTGATGGGATCTCCTGAGCTGCATATTGTGTCCGTTGATGAGACTCCATGACTTCCAGAAAAAGATACTTAGATGATGACTGTGTAGGATTTTGAGTGTGAAGAACTGGATGGATCTATTCTACAATATTTATGTTTGGTGAAAATGCAGCAGCATTGCTCACCCTTTGCTGTGTGTCTGCCTGTCTCCCTACTCGCCTTGCTTATATATCTGTATATCAGCTGTCTCGTCACCTGCCAGTCAAAGTCTTTCAATGTTTCTCCTTCGTCTGTCTGCTGGTTTTCTAAATCTGATCATGTCTGTTCTTCAGGTCATCTCTTTTTTTCTAAAACCTGTCTACATTGCTGCATTTCTGCATTTTTTCTATTTACTAAAAATTTCCAAAAAATGGTATGGCTATGGTTGCAAAAATCGGCTTGACCAAAACACACGGACAATGCATTGACATTTACAATTTTGGAAAATGTCAGCTAATCTTGACTTAGTCTGTGGGCAATTGCCAGTGTTTCAGGGCTTTAGCCAGTGAATATCTGGAAAATGGACAACGGATGTCCTGGACAAGACTTCCTCTGCAGTCCGATTAGCAGGTGGTACGCAAGAAAGATGAAAAAGACCCATTACTGCAGACTATAAACAGATACCAGATAGTTATAAAAAAAAAAGCTAATAGAAAACTAAATCGTTGCACGAGAAGTACATGAGATCACGCTTCACTCTCATTCCTTCATTTTGTCAATAAATCATTTAAACGTATCTCGTTGATGGTGTGGTCCGTGCTAGTGAATGAGACACACATAAGCATGAAATCAATATGTGTTGGGCAGAGACTGTATAATTACTTATTTGCAGTTGCACTGATTTCAGCATCGGCCAAATGCTGTGTAGCATGGAGCTCGTTTTATTGTTCCTATGGACTTCTGGGTCTCAAACAAGTCAAATGCTGACCCATGTAGCTGTCAACCAGTCAGTCAGTAACATGATGTAACCCTCCTGTTTGTGCAACCAATGGCTCGGGCCATTTGAGGCACACAGACAGAGAGAGAGTAAGACTGACTAACTAACTAACTAACTAACTAACTAACTAACTAACTAACTAACTATCTATCTATCTATCTATCTATCTATCTATCTATCTATCTATCTATCTATCTATCTATCTATCTATCTATCTATGTCTGTAAGTGCAGTACTGATTTCAAGGTGTGTGAATAAATGCAAGACCAAATACAACAGGATACCCAACTTCTTCTTAAAATACAACAAAACCATCCAGATTCAAAATGGCTCCAAATAAGCTGTAGAAAAATGTCACCAAAGCTTGAATTGTTTTCTCTTTTTTTTAATCTATGGCACAGCTTAAATTGAGAACAGTAACAGAACATATACAAATGTACTGCTATTCATCATTTAACACGGTTTTACAAATCTAATGCATCCAAATCTAAATTTAATGCATAACTCAGGCTCACTGAGGGCGGACGCGTAGTGCCACTGCTTTATGCATTATTTTGCTTACAGACAGCCATGTGATTTGTTCCTAAAAGTGTGCTATGCAGCCTATATTTTTTACTGTATAGAGCTTAATTTTAATTTTGAGTTATGCCCTCTAGCCTTGCCAGCCATTCTCCCTTTGCATGTGTCATCTGCATATGACTGAAGTCACTGATGCATATCTGTCAACGTTGTATTTCCCTAGAAAGCTCTCAATGGAAGTGCCTGTGGAGAATAACACAGAATGAATATAGCTGTCAACTGGTCCCTGAGGAACACCTTCAAGCATTTTCCTCTTACTGTCAATCTCTCTACTAGAAATGGAACTGGAGAGAATATTCTTATTTTTAATCAGACGGCAGACTTAGACAGCATCAGTGTGACTCTGTGGACTGAGGCAAACTCACTGTTATGGGATAGAGTTAATCACTGTATCTCTCCGCATATTCTTTTATGAGATGAAGATTAAATAAGAAAAAATATAGGAACAAATCTTACTGTCACACAAAGCTCCCACAATGCTCTCTCTCGCTGTCTGTCTTAAAGTTGGATTGTGTAGTTTAGCTTATTATGCCTTTCCATTTTTTTGGGGGGATGTTTTATTAATGAGAAAACCTGCACCACAGTAAAATTTAGTGCTGTTCATTTTCCTGTACATGCATTTGTATGATAAAATTACTTTTGATCAAAAACTAGTCAAACTAGCCAAACATCATGCAAGTGCAATAACACAAGACATAGCAGCAGCAGCTAGTTAATATAACTCAATAGTCCAACAGCAAGAAGCCTAGCTTGGCAACTGCCTTTCAGCCTTTTATTTCATATAGCCAATGCAAGATTTACTCTTTTCTCTTTGCTTCTTACTTATCACTTTTCTATTTTTAGCCTTCTGCTGTTACACTGACAGCTCCGGTTCTGGCACACCGACTCTGCCCCCTGTCAGTTTCCCGTTCCCCTGGTGCTTTGGGCTCCCAATATATGCAGACTGTGCATACTTTGTGGTAACTTTGTGGAGAATTATCAGTTAAAGGTGTGAGAAATTAATTGGCAGCACAAAGTGTAGAATTAAAAAGAGTGATGTTCTATAAATTATTTGTCAAATTAGAGTCCCACCATTTAATCTACCAAATACAGCATTGCAGAGGGCATATATCCATATATCTATCAGCAAAGCATTTTATTGTTTGATTTTGGTTTATTTGAGTTCTTCATTTTGTTTTGGAATTAACTCATAAATCGAGATGGTTGGCTCATTGTTATGAAGTATTGGCTTTTATGGTTATTACAGTGTTTACAATTTCGCTTGGCTGTCAATTATTATCTGAAAATCTCATATTCAGGACTCATCCTAACCAGCATTCTTGGTGTGGCTTTAAGTGTTTAATTGATAAATATGTCAGAAATCTCAAAGTTAAGAGGAAAAGCTCTCAGGTGTTTTTGAGATTTTAACTAGTGTGCATGCATGTGCTAATGACAGCAATGACAACTGCCCTTTGTGCTTGCATTAGTGAGAAGGGTTGGTCCGAACAGGTGGAAATGTAAGTATAATTGTCAAATGTGTAGCTCTATTTGCACATTATGGTGATCTTCCCTCAAATCCAGGGAAGCAAGTTACACAAGCCTGCTATCACTCTAACTGCACTGCAGCCACTTACAAAACGACCTCAACCGGTTGCATTTTATCATCTTAACTCAACCAATGAGCTACTTTATTCACAAGGACATGTATCTGGATACTGTGATGAAAAATCTGGATTTGAAAGGATGATACTGACCCTGCAGACACAACACCCAGCTGGCAGGGAATCAAACACACCCTGTGCAACCCCTTCCTACTGTTCACTGCTGCTAGTGTGAACATATTTTTCGATTCATTTTTTAATACTTGAAATAAAGAGTTTCTTTGAGATAATTTTACTTTATTCGTATAAATGAACTCTAAACTGCAGTGTACTAAATGGATTATTAATTAAACATATAGATATACTCCAGGAATAGCAGAAACGGTTTTGTATGTACTACATTCGGCGTTTGCCTGTGCAGATGAGTTCTACACGTGCGGATGGTGCACTTTGAAATTCATATCATACTAAGTCATTGACTTAGACCCTCATGACTATGTATATTTAGGAAGTATTTTCATTGTACAGTTAAGATTAGCCACTTAATTATGATTAGAGCATGTATAATCGTCTCTTTATGCCACAACGATTGTATTTGACTTTGAGAACTTGTCACGTTAATGCGCTTTTATGTACAACAAAGATGTTTCTGAAAGAAAATGTTCAGATACTCTGGCAGTTCTATTCAAACATGTGCAAGATCAGAATAAAGCTATTTAGATTGCTATTGTGCCTTCTGAGATGAGCTCTCAGGGTGAGACGTCAGGGACTGTGTCCCATACACACGAATAAAAGCTGACAGTGTTTGTATAAAGCATAAAGGTGAATAAAATTGAAAATCAAACTATTTAACAAGGCCACTGGATGAAAAGTAAACTTTTTTTACTTTTGTCCTGTTTTTATTTTCATCGATTATTTCTTTTTAATCTGCCTGTTGGTCAGTCTGTGGATCGACAGATTCATTTCTTTTCTTTCTTTTTCTCACCCCTATCTCCCTCCAGCTCCTCTTTCTCCATCACTTTATATTCATTCATTCAGCTCACCATCCTTCCCCGTGGAGCTATTCTCAGGATTGTAGTGTTTGCCAGGAAGATTTGATAAACATCATACGCAGGCATGTCTGCTCTTTAGGATTAATAAGATCAATCACAAGCACCACCATCACGCTCCTCTCTCTCCCATCTGTCCTCAGGCTCGAGGAAGGAGAGACGCCCGCACACACGCGGTGAGCTACATGGAGAAGAAGTGGGCCTGTTTAGCTGCGGAACAGTAGAGTCTGTGTGTGTGTGTAGTACAAGTAAAGAAGTGTATGTGATATTGTGTCTCAAGACACAAAATGTTTGGTGTATGCTTGTGTGTAGAGTGGGAGCAGGGGTGAGTATGCATTGTGTCTCATTTGAGAGTTTGCGTGTGATGCAGCAGATTGCAGAGGGCGGGGGAGAGTGGGCTTTGCCTGCACACTAACAGATGGTAGAAGAGAGGGGGTTTAAGTTTCTTTTCTCGCTTCTTAAAGAGCAACCAGTTAAGAGCTTGTGTGCGTGTGTATGTGCGTTTTTCTGTGTGTGTTCGCCTTTCTGCCGGTGGTTTTTGGTGAAGGGGTGAAGCAGGACTCTATGTTTCATTCCCAAGAGTGTTAACTAAAATTATACAGAGGGAGCAAGCTTGCTCTTCAGCTGGATAACACACACACACACACACATGCGCACGCACCACACTCGCTTTGACACGGCAATGCAAACACAAGCACACAAACTGACACACACAGGCAGGTGTTGCTGCCGCTTCATCGACGTTCCGAGAAAAAAGTTAAGAGACTGTAAATAAGAACACATTTCTTTTCTCTGCTTTTCAGCACCTCAGGGTGATGAACACATAGGGGACAGCAAAGAGAGAGGAGGTAGGTGGGAGAGGTGAGAGGGTGTCATCCACTGGGGGACAGGTAGGAACAGAAGCCTCAAGGGAGTGACAAGAAAGTGAGGTGATGAGATGAAGTGTAACAGTGCATGAGGGAAAAGTAGAAAACTGCATGTAAAGTGTTAAAATAAAATAGAAATAACATGACAAGGTGGGAAAAAAAGACTATGGAAAATGAAAACGTGTGGCTTCCAAAAATAATAAACAATTGGCAGATCTTCCTTTGCATAAAGTAGTTTCAGAAAAAAAAAGGAAAAGCCCATAGATGAGTTAATGTGTAAAACAAACCAGCTAGTTAAAGCACGGGAGGATGACGAGAGATGAGGCCACAATCTGCACAGTAGCACCCGATCCAGCCAAACTAACCATGCAAGTAACAAATAGTGAGGGAGGCAGGTCACACATGCAAACTGTATTTATTATTATACTGTTGGTGAGCGCAACTAACTCTATAGCGAGGGAGTTCAGCCGCTCTCGTGACATAAGGACAGTGATGAAATCTCATGTTTAGTCGTCTGTGATGAATCAGTCATTTGAAAAATGTAAACCATTACTCTCTACATATTACATGTTGCATAACCAGTAAATTACTTTACTCTTTACTCCGCCGCCGAAGAAATGCGTGCAGAAATGAAGTGGCACATTATGAAGTAATGCATTACTTCTAAACAATATATTCAGAGGAGAAAAACAGACAAGCAACTGAACGGGAACAGACGCTGCGCCTCATTTGCCAACATGTCAGTGGAAATGTTCTAAAATAAAAGATGAAATAATTAATAAAAGGAGTACACATGCAAATCCACAATCGGCCTCATTAAAATGTAAGCCATGCGTGTTAGTGAATCAGAATCATTGTTAGTCGACAGGTACAGTATATACCCACACATTTTAATTACCATACTGCAGCACCCTTACTTCACCATATAAGAGCACATGTTTGCATAGAGGGTTATCATATGTAAGGATCATGGAGAAAGCAGTTAAACTGTATTTATATAGCATATTTCAATGAAACGCTGGTTCTTTACAAGCAATCAAAACATGTAGACTGAAGTGAGATTAATGCGTGGCAGAACAAAAATAGGTTAATTAAATAAGATAAATATAAAATATATAATAATAATTGTATAATTATAATTATGAAAATCAAATGCCAGACAAAATAAATGAATTGTGATAAAATGGTAAAAAAAAATAGAATCAAATAATGAATGCTTATAATAAATAAAATAAGTACAATTAATAAAACCATCAAACCAGCTAGATTGAATATTGAGTTTTTAGTTAGCCTTTAAAAAATATCAATAGTTTTTGAATGTTATAAGAGAATGGCAAAACCTTGAGGACATGGACTTGCATTAAAATGAACCAGCACCTGAAAATATTCCTCTCTCTAACTCCCAGAAAGATGCCCTGACTTTTTTTTAATCCTAAATCACCAAACAGTTGATTTTCATGGTATGAATTTACTCAATCATCTTCTTATATACATTGGGTGAAAGATTAGATATACACAACAAGGCAGGGCAGAGAAAATAAATTTTATTTTGGACCCATTTTATTTCTCTCTTCTTCTCTCTCGGCACCAGTGAGTTCACTCCTTTAATTTCTCCAATTTAACGTACTCTTAACTATCTCCATGCCCTTACATGCATCATCATTTTAACACCTGCTAAACTATCAACTGATCTAAGTTTATTCACAGGGCACAAACAAATCCAGGCAAGAAAATATTGATGAACCTCAGATCTGTCTGTAAAATACTCATATATGTGGTTTAAGCACAGATTATTCACCCAAAGATCCTTCTCTTGTCAGGGGAAGAATGCATTCAGCTATCAGACATCTCGGACAACAGCTCAACAGGTGGCTGTTCCAGAAGAATCTGCACTCTTGAGAAAGAGGTTGAAGCAGAGATATAAATTGAGAGTTTTTATTAAATTCCCATTTAAGTCTATGACTGGCATATTTTTTTTACAGTCAGCACAGCATCATAAGCTGCATATAGGATAAAATCTTAACTCTAATGCTTTGTGACACAGAACTAGTTTAGTAGAGGGATTTGATTTCGTCTGCACCACCAGTACATCTATCTTCAATCATGAGGGGATCACATATTGCAATAAACAACAGCAGCAATCATTTGTCTGTAAATCCAACCTTGGTGTGAGTTTTCTAAAATATTCAGGTCAGAAAGTATATAGATGCCAAGAGGGGTTAAAACCACCAATTTCATCAAATATCTTTTTTTGTTTTTATCATGTTATGTTGGTTATTAAATTATGTTGGTCATGTTTCCAAAGGAAAAAAAAAATCTTCCACAGCTATGGACAGATATCCAATTCAGCAGTCTTCTTCGTTTACACAAGATTTTCAACTTTGCCAGAAATACAATGGCTTGTTTTCAGTGTCAATAAGCCGATGTTCACCAGTACAAATAACACTCTAACAGGATGGCCAAGTTACTGTAGGTGCAACTAACTAACTTGGAACTAACTAACTAATTTGGAAAAAATGAATAATAAATAAATTTACTGAAAGTTGAAGCACAACAGCCTGAGAACAAAGAGGCTTAAAGAGACAAAACTTTTTTAAAGCAAAGCATGAACTGAAGGGCTGCATGAAGGACCAGTTTAAGATTTTAAAAAATAATGTTTTTTTTGTGAAACATGAAAAGCTAATCAGAGAAATGAGCACAACAGGTCAACTTTGAACAGTATTGTTTACCAGGAGTAAGCCGCTTAACATCCAGCTGTTATACACTAAAGTAGCCAAGCTAATTATTTTTCTTTTTTCTCAAGCATTCTGAAGTCATAAGCTCTTTTTTGTTTGGCTCATGTAATCCAAGAGACCGACAATTCAGCACTCAAACCTTCACCTGCTGAATAATTGTGGAGAGTGGAGAGGAGAGATTCTATCATGTAGTATAAGAACGCAGTCAAAATATTAGAAAAAACATTCATGCAATTCAATAAAACAGAAATACATCTGGCCTAAACAATAACCATAGAAGTAAATCAACACCTCTCTGGCACAGTGTCAGCAAAAAGTGTATATCATGAGCTAGAATTTACAGAAAGGCTGTTTTGCTTGATTGCGTTACATTGTACACTACAAGGCTGGGTAGCAATCAGGAAAAGTGGGTAATTGCCCCAGGCACCCAGACCCACAGGGGCCCCAGAGGCATCAGGATAATTAATATGGGTTAATTTGACATAAATAGAAATGATATGGTATGCAATCTCTGCCACTAGGGGTCTCTTGCATTAAAATGATAACAAAAGATGTGTTGTGAATTAGCGTGGCATCATAGAGTTTCGATTGTTAAGCAACCACCATAGCTGATGAATATGTATCTGATGTGACACAGGCAAAAATCATGTTCGCGGCCGACGTAATGTAAGTTTCATTTATGAAGTTTTATTATATGTACAGTTTTGTTCGCCAGCTCTGAAATATTATGTTTTCTCAGAAGTTATCGCGACTAGATAGGGTAAAGCAAAAATGCTAATGACAGGCAACCAAATGAAACTATAAACTATAGTAAAATTATGAATGTATAAATATATTATACCTTAAAAGGTGCCCTTTAATTTTCTTGAAAACAAAATTTAGTTTTAAAAAATCCTATTACTTCAGTTAATACATCTATAGTCTGTATTTCTAAATATACCAGGAGCCATTGTCTAGTGTTTTAGCCACTGATCCTTGCAGTCCCCTGATGCAGTCCCAATACTGTATCCCACTGGTATTTTGGTTGCCTGCCTTGTTAGTTCCCTTCCCACACTCCTTGATCGGTATTTTTTAGAAAACGTGTAGATCTGTGCCACAAAAGCCTCATTATCTCACTGCATTTCACAGTTCAAGTGGGGGGGTGAATATTTTTACTGGAGCTGTATAACATTTAAAATGCATCGAAAGGAGTGTACTTCAATTACAGTGCCATTAAAACACAAACATGCATAAGGAGGCATGTTGTGGGATGTGAGTAAACTACAGCTGGGCGCTCTATGTGTCCTCAGGGAGAGTTCACAACTGTCAGTGTGTGACCAGCTTAGGCCTGCTCGGTTACATTGTGTCACTGCTAAAAGACACGAGCACACATACATTTGCACACAAACACAGGAGGACCAGCAATGCATGACACATAAATGAAGGAATGGAAACGGACATGTGATGTTCAGTGATATGCACACACATACACAGACACACTAAAGGCCCAGAAGATGGGTGAGGCTGGTGACAGCGCCTTTTCCTGTGTCAGTGTCAGTCTCTCCAGAGGAATGAGGCAGAGTGCCCAGCGGTGACACACAGCCTGTCATCACAAAGTGACATAAATGACCCACTTTCCCTTCAAGCAGGGCCTTCCTAATCATCAGCGCTTTATCTTCTAAGTTTCTGTATCTGATTTTACCCTCCTCTGATTCGGTTATGGTCTCCGTCTCACAGCACAACTTTAAAACTCCGTATTCAAACAAGATGTAAAATGAAAGAAAGTCAGCAGGAGACATTTGCATTGACCCGTAAAGTCACAACAAGACAGTATATATGCCACACCTATACCATAACTTAAGCATATGAAGTTACATGACTGACTGGTGACAGTGTGTAATCTTTACAGTTCTAGTGTTGATCTCAGAAAGCTGCTGAATGATTTTACCATAAATTTACTGTATAGGCTTTGTTAAAAACTGCATTATAGACATTATAGATCTTTGCTGTTAGACTTTGTTGTTTTCCACTCCTGCACTCTGTGCTTTCAGTAAAGATAAAGGGCTCAACACACACAAGTGAAGATGTTTTCAAGTTGGAAATAGTCCAATTCTGCTCTCCCACACACTCATTTAAATGCTCTGGGTCTGATGTTGACATCAGATCAGATGTTACATGAAAATACACCGGTGCCATAAGGACATTGAATAATTGTAGGAAAAAAATGAGATGGGTGAAGTTTTGTGGTGTTGGATGGATGGAAGGACATGAACGGATTGGACTGTTGTGCCTTTGCTAAACAAAACAATATATATATTTAAGGAAAAAGTACTTACATCTTATTGAAATAAATAGCAAACACTGGTAAATGTCTTCAACAAGAAGCAAATAAATGCAGAAAAATATGAATGTTTGCATTTTTTCATGAGAAAGTCCAAGACTTTGCATATGAATCACATTTCCATTATTCAGCAGAAGGCCGAAAAAAAAGTTCAGCTAAACAGACTACAACTGCGTAAAGTATCTGAGTAAACTAAACAATTTCAAAAGTTGGTGAAGGCACAGCACTCGCTGACCTTTATATATATAAATGAATTAAACCTACACATAAATGATATCATCACAGCAGCGTTTTGGAGAGCCATTATTTCCTCACAGCGCCGCTTTAATGAAAATATTGTTTTGCAGCAGCTCAGGGATGTACTGACATCTGATTTCTGGTGTAGTAAATCCTCACTGGCAGGCTTTCTCAGTATAATGAATTTGAAAATGATTAAGTAAGCATATACTTTTCCCCAACACCATTATGTTAAAAGTGCCAAGACGTGCTGTTTTGCAGGTGCAACTGAGAAGACAAGCGAGCCTAAAAACAGCAAAGCAAAAAGAAATTAAAAATACAGCATACTCTGTCAATGCAAAAGGAAAGACAAAAACAGAAATCATTTTGTTCAACATGTCACATGTTTTGGGTTTGAATTCGCAACATATGGTACTCTCCTGAGTGGATTCCCAGATTATAAAAGTCTGGTGTGTAAGGTGCAATATATGTGTTTTTAACAACTATGTTTTTATTAATGTGTAATCACATAGAGTCCACCATGTTTCTCAGGGTTGCAATCAGCTACTACACTGCCAGATGCCACTAAATCCTACACGTTTATTTACCCCAAACTCAAAATACAACATAAGAAATACTTCTGCATATTGGTTTTACAAGTGGCTTTAGGTAAATCTTGCAAAACTCTTAAATTACACAAAGTATGCACAAGCATCATGAATGAGCAGCTAACATGTTAAATTACTACTTTAGCTCTCTGTTACTCTTCAAAGCATTACTGCCGATTAATTTCCCTTGTTTTACATAAACGCATTGCTTCTAACCGACGCTGTCATGTATTTTGTAAACAATCGGTGTCCTGCTTAAGATCCCGTAATGTATGATCCCCGTTTCCTTTGATTTCACGTGTCTCATATGTCATATATTCTAAACCCTCACCCACAGACACACACACACACACACAGGATGAGCAATTTTTAGCATGACATTGAAAATTCCCTTTGATCTTCATGTTAGCAGAAGTCTGAGCTGTTTACTAATCAGCAAGTGAGAATGGAAAAAAAAATTATGCATGCGCAGTATCTCACTTATACACATACAGATTAGTGGGTACAAAGAAATGTTAGTAGGCTACACGAAAATCACCATGGCACTATTCACTGTCATATTCAATCCGCTCTGATAACCGATGCAACGTCAAATGACTGCAGTCATTAACAGTACTTAAATGCTTTACTGTTGGATCCCAGTTACTGAAAGAGAAGAAGAAAAAAATACGTGTTGTGGTAGGTGGAGATTGCAGCGAGGAAGATGCGGGCGGGGGAAAGAGGAAGGCAAAGAAGAAAAAGCAATAGCAAAAGAGGGAACGAACAAAAGAGACAAAAGGAAAAAGTTATGCTTAACCAGTTCTATTTGCTGCTTCTGGTCTCGGGTCCAATTGAAACTACTATTTTTGGTTTTCTCATTTCGAGAGCCAAAATGTTTGGCTGATTTTCGTGTTATAAGAGCTCATACTTTGTTACGTTACTTGTGTTCTGTGGCCATAAAAGCCCAAAATACTTTATTGGCCATTTGCTCGTTCTGAAAACCAATAGCTGTGAGTTAGATGATGGATGAGGATGAATAAATCAGGTAGCGACTCTGTCTCCTCAATCTCTGTTATCTACTTCCTCTTTCAGATTTCTTCCCAGATGGACTTCCTGTGTTGCCCTGGAGACCATTCATCACCGTGACAACTATGTACACCACCTGCAGTTATTGCTTGAGTCTATTATTATAAGAAGAAATGCTGGTGTACAGCACTGTATAAGATGCATATGAGTTGTGTGTGTGTTTGTTCGTGAAGAGGAGAAAGAGTACATGGTGTTGCTCATGCTTGAAGTACTATCATCTTCCAAACTAACTGTATATACATATATATTATATCTCATCAGTATACATCTTCTTGCAACTTTTTTTTTCCTTTTTTACTTTAAATCCTTCTCTGAGATTCACTCAATGGTGCCAAGCATAGCACTTTATATCACTTTAGCCAACTTTACTGCTGTGTTAAACAGAGGACAGAGCAGTAATGAAAAATAACTATCCTGATTGAAAATGCCACAGTTGTTACTGCTGGCTGGCTTGTGGTGAGCATTCGCAAAAACGGTAATTGAAAGCACAATTACTGCTTCATAAAGGCTGAGAGGGGGCAGCGGCGTCGCGCCACTGTGGCAGAAAAATGCTGGCGTACAGTACGTACATGCATGCACACAGGTGTAAGTATACATCTATAACATTTCTCTCACATGTACACTCACAATGCAGAGTTCTCCTCATTAAAAGCAGTTTCCATGACATTCAGAGCTGCGACTTTAGTCATGTTAATGAAAAAATCACGCAATTAGACCGACAAGTTGTTGCAAACTCTTACTCCCCGGGAAATCAACCCCTTAACAACACATTAAATTTAAAATGACAGCTCTAATATAGTTGTATGCTTAAAGTCATAAAATAATAATAACTGATTTGCAAGCAAGCAAATTGGCTTATGAAACTTGAGTGATTACCAATGGTGATACATGATTGCTGCGGAGTAAGTATATGATTCAATTAACATTAATACAAGTGAACTGTTGCCATGAAAACCACTTTAGCCCTAAGCAATAGTTCCAAACTGTAAAATTATTGCCACTAAAAGGCAACTACAGTGTTTTAAACCAATTTAAAGTGGCCATGTCACTGTGTATGGCATTCTTGCTTGTGATATACTCTCAGCAATCAAGAGCCTCTTGCCGAAAAGAGCGATGTGCCCTTAATAAGTTATGACAGAGTAAGACAGATCATTAAAGTTGAGTTGTTTCCCAATAGGATTAAAACTTAAACTAAAAAAATTGACACAGAGGGAGGCAACTCTAATTAAGAATTTCGCGCAAACATTCATGAGTGAACCAAACTGTATGTCGAGTATAAGCAAAAACAAGAGTTTATGCACAGCAAACATATCAAAGGCGGATTCAAAATACAAAACTCCCATGTTATTTGAAATAGACTTGAATTGTGACTGTGAATCGTGATCTTAAATATGACTCAGGACTTCTTCTGAAAACAAAAAAGTGTCAGTAACTTCCCAGCAGGAGAGCTCATTATTTTCAGACTCACAACGTTAACTTCTGAGGGTTCCTGTCGTTTCCCTTACAGTTGTTTTCAGTAGTTATTCTAAAAAATAATAAAAGAAAAGGGGGAAAAATTCTCACAAAACCAAAGTACTAGCAACTGTAAGCCACCAAACACAATGGGCGTCTTACTGAAATGATAATGAGGATGTAGCTGCCTAACAAATGGCTGAAAAACTAATCGTAGCACTTGTCTATTTAAATGATTGTGCTTCCTAGAAAGTTTTGGCTTTTCAAGTTTCATGAAGTTTGGAGATGTTTATTTTTCATCCCCATTTTCATAGTTAAGTGTCAGACTCAGCTTCAGGGTAAGTGTCTTTGTAGGGACTTGTAGGGATACCTCCGTTTTTTTTTTAAATGGGATTTCGATGAGCTACGTAGTCAGTGTGGTACCTACAGTAGACGGCTGTGAGTTTGCAGAAGCAGACAGAAGTCCCAGCATGAGTAGCACAAAGCACTGCTGTGGACAAGGTCAGCAGAAAAATGTATTTTAGCCACTAAAATAATCAATATCCATTTAGGTGTATGCTATATGAGCTTAGGCATAGGGATATGTAAGTTCTACAGTTGAGAAGCGCTAAGAGAAACGTCTGTCTGACAGCAGAGGTAAAGCAGAATATACCCACTATAACTAGCTTCCATTTCATTGTTTCTCCTTCCCCACCTTTAGATTAACGGGTGGATCCTGTCATAAAAATCATAAGAAAATAAATGATACATCACTATGCCTTGGATCAAATGTAGCACTGACCAGCAGATCTTGACTCACAGAAGAAGCTATCCATCTGGCTGAGAAAGCTCTCAGTTTACTTGATCAGACTCCAACCCTGGACTACTTGTATTGCCATGCACTTTGGGGACAGACCCAAAGAATCCGATTATAAATGCGACTGAAATTATGTTTCTCTGCATAATCACTCTGCATGAAAAAAACAAGCTCAGCAATCTAAAAAGATGTCAGCGTCAGTCCACCGCTCCTCCACAGTTGAGATGGTTTAGGTACTGTGTTGCGAAGGCCCGCTGGGAGTTTCCTCTGAGGTGTAGTGGGCACATTCAGCTGGGAGGAGACCCTGGCAAGCTGACGACATGCTGGAGTGAGTGCATCTCACAACTGGAAGACCTGGCAGTCTCACAGGAGCTAGATGCTGGGAAGAGGATGTCTGTCTGGCCTGATTTGCCATCCCAGTTTTCAATTATATCAGACTACCTGGACCCATGTACTGCAACTGTTTCATTTTGTGTGAGCGAGTAGACTTAAAAATGTCATGGCCAGAGTGGTATGATTTACAGTTAATGTCTGCAATAAGACATTACACTTTACCACTCACAGGCACATTCTCATTACAGCATATAATGTTATACAAATAAGTGGGTGTAGATGTCTGTATTTATATTCAAGATTTGATTAACTTGGGAATAAGCCGCCTACTGCAAAACATAGGACATGCACCTATAGTGCCAATTACAAGCCCTGTCTGCACAAAGTCATTGTTTGTGTGTGTGTGTGTGTAGGCGTGTGTGTTTGTATGCATACATTGGTATCGATTCATCAAAGTCACAGACACAGAGAGAAATCTATCTTTCCAGTTGTTAAATAAGATGTTTTCCATTCCTAAGGTGCAACCTGTTTCCTCTAACTACCAATTAGAAGTGCAATTTTCTCCATTCACACCCGCAAACTGCTCTCTAAGGGCCCCCAGATGCTTGACTAACCGATCTGACGTGTAGAAGGAATATGACTGCAATTTTAAACATATGTCTAGCTAAAGACTTTCGTGTCTGTTCTGTCTTTTCAATACAAAGAGTCTTCCGATTTTAGAGAAAACATCAGGAAGTAAAAGTGTGCTTATTGCTCATACTGTTCAGTTATAAAATCCCTGTACACCATGGGGTGTCTCTCCTGCCGGTGCCGCTGCAGTATTACCGGGTGAAGAGTCATCACAGTGGATGGCAGTACAGGAGGTTGTACTGCTTTCTGGTTCAAAAGTGGCTTAGCTAACTTCACTGATCACAGCAACCAACGGGCTGGGGTCACTCTGCCCTGCTTCACACTGTTCCAGCATCACACCGCCCTCTATTTCCATTACTGTTCTCCACTTCAGTCACAGTTAGTCTTTGTTGTCATTTTTGAGATTCAGTTTGTAAAGTTTTCAGCCAGGAATGCTGTTGCCGGCATTGCTCTGGGTACAATGATGTAGCTGAAGTCCATTCATTTGAAGACCCAAGGTTTTCGGCTATCATCAATCATCAACTTTTAAGGGGGAGCCATAGACTTTGGGAGTTTTGACCTCCTGTGTGAGCATCCTGCTGTGTTTATTCTGCTTTTAATTGTTTCTAATTGGTATTGGCTAGATTGGTATTTCTTTTGTCAGACAATGTGAGCTGCTTTCTACTATAGATCAGGAGTCAATCTTTCTTTCTCTTGTAGAACGAAGTTACTGGCAAGCCTGTTACTCCACTAGGAAGGGAAAGACAGACAGAGAATCAGAGAAACAGACACTGTGAAAGACAGAAAAAGCAACAGAAAGAAACAGATGGATACTTCCCACACAGAATGCCTAGGAAATGTAATGTGTGATTGTCTCATACAAGTGCCTAACCTTTGCTTGACTTTACCAGATGACAAGAGACAAATGGAGGGTGAAAGATACTCTTACAAGACGGACATACAAGATAGTTATAGTGCATTAAGCGTCTGTTTATATCAGGAGCACTGATCCCTGATATTCTTCACACCATCGTGCAAATTAGTCACATGATATAGACTATACAACGTGTTGCTTGGTCACCTCATGGTGAGCATGGCCAATTATATGAATGATCTTCTTACACATCCTATCATTAATTACTGAAACACCAAAATGTATACTCGGAGAATCCTTCAGTATTGCAGTAGGTGTTTCACTGTTCTCCCATTGCACAACTAAATATTTAGCTGGTGTTAACTTCTTTAATGAGTGACCCATGGCAACCGGTCTCACTTCCTTCACTAATTTTATCTTACCACACCCTCCACACAAAACGATAAAAATGTCTTTGTCATAATCTTTTTTTAGAAACCTTTTCTGATCTGACACCCCCATCAGCAGGATTTTGTCAGTGACCTCCAAAGTCTTTTCAGATAATGCCCCATGCGTGGATGATTTGGGTCACTGAGGGCGAGATGTAGTTATATTATTCTGTCACTGGTTGACTTATAATTGGGCTACAATTACAGAACATTCACAACCAGTCATTGCGCTGTGCAGTGGCCTCCACCTGGCCAGGACCTAAGCCTATGCCGAACACCTTGTGTGTGGTGTGTGACTTACTGTAGTACCGTGAAGTGTTATACAGTGGTCCCTCGTTTATCGCGGGGGATGCGTTCTAAAAATAACCCGCAATAAACAAAATCCGCGAAGTAAGGTTTACAATTATTATACATGTGTTAAGGCCGTAAAACCCCTAACCACACACTCTTATGCACCTTTTTACACGCATTTTGTACAGTACTCCCTTAGTTAATCAGGACGCAGAAAACATGTGCGGTTCTCCCTTAGCCAATTTAGGACGCAGAACACAATGCGCGTTCATACTGTACAGTACGCTGTAAAAGAAAGCATGCAAAATTACACTAAAAAAAATCTGAGAAACAGCGAATCCGCGAAAAGTAAACAGCGTTATAGCGAGGGACGACTGTATACTTCTTTCAGGCGATCATACTGGCACACACCATTTATTGGATTACACATCAATGTAGCATAAAAATGATTTAAACCTGCCATTTTTTGGTAGAAAGGTTGTACAGTGTTGCTTCACAGTTTGGTTTGGCTTGGGCAACTTTAAACGATGTTTATGTTGGTAGGAGCACTTTTTATATGGCATATTACTCACCATTGTTTCCCAAAGTTTTTGCCATAGTTGCCCATAGTTTTGCCTCTGAAAGCCAACGTAATTTACATAGCTGCAAGGTTGCTTTTTGTTTTGGTCTTTTTTTTCTGGTTTTCTTATTTCTCTTTACATGAACATAAACCATTTTAAGCACATGGCCAATGTTTGGTTAGAACCATATATTTTTAAACCACCATCACAGTAAATCACATTAAACCTCTCTAAGAGGCAGACCAAAACCTTTTCACAGTTTGATCAACTTGTAAGACAAAATTGCAAGACTAATCTCTGATCCCTTTCACCACTCTTAATTAACAGAGGTAGGATGAAGTAAAAATGAGAGGGAACATAAAACAGCAAGAAAGGAAAATGAGAGGTACAACAGATCTCTTGGAGACCACAGGCTGTGTTTCTATTCAAGTCTTTAAATTAGAAAAATACCTCCTCCATCAACCGAATCACCATGGTGATGGAAAAATGAGGTCCTAGCTGGTGAGTGAAGGCGCAACGGTTACATACTTACAAAATCAGACAGCCAGACACTCACGCTGAGTTGGAAAAGCTTTTTTTCTTTTTTGTCATTTTATGTGATGAAACTTAATAATATTATGTATTAGAGCTACATTAGGGATTAAGACAATTAAAGAGAGAACAAGCTCTCAAGTATTACAACTTCTGAGAACTCGAATTGTCTTTGGCTGAAATGAAAACCAGCATACTCTCAGTTCTCCATGGCGAAAAGGAAATTTGAGATATTTTCCCAGTGTTGATGAGATTTACTCCTAAACTCCACTGCACACGTCTCTGTCACGTCGTGTACGTGCCGCGGTTTTAGTCCATCCTGCACACGACTTCCCGGTGTATGTTTTTCTAAATATGCTTGTACATGTGTAAATATTAGGGATGAGTGAGTACAGCATTATGTGTATCTGTTAACCATATGAATTATCTGTATTCGTATCCGTACTCTGAGTGGGTGTGGCCTAACCCGGAAGTGGGAAATTGTTATTTTTATTGCTGATTAGAAAACTATTTACAGGACAGCATCAGCATTGAGCTTCACATCAATGGTTTTGATCACGATAGCAAACAAACAATTTACAGAACAAGTTTTGCAACAATGAATACAACAAGTGAAGAGAGAGAAAGAGATAAAGTGTGTAAAGAAAAAAAATATCCGACAAGCAGGCGAGTCGCTTTCTACCAAGCAGCACGTCTGAACGAAACCACGTTTACCAGAACTCTACCGGTTAATAAGTAAGTACAAACCGTAGCAAAAACAAACCTGAAGCTGAAGAAACCTTTAAACGGAAAATACCCACGAACCTGAGTGACAGAGAGCTGTTCCGTGTGTGAGTGAGCAGAGTGGGAAACAGCAACACAATACATCCGTGTGTAGGAGAGGGCCACAGGGAGGGACGCTATGACTATCGTAGACACAGTCAGCTACCCGATGAGGATTTTCATTCAATCCGAGCACAGATATTGACTCGTAATACTTGTATAATACTCTTTATTATGTGCTAAAAAGTGCTTTATCCGTACCGGATACTCATTTCAGACAAGTATCCGGCTCAATTCTAGTAAATATTGTAGCGACCCTGCAGTAATGTGTGTTACAATGTGAGTTCTGTGGTTTCCCATGGTCCATGAATGCACCTGTATGAGAGCAAGCGGGCGGGGGAGCAGGTGAGAGGGAGAGCGCGCGTGTGTGTGAGCGTGTGAGGAGAGAGACGGCACGAGTGAGGCTGCAGAGTGGAACCTGTTATGGCGTGTTCCGGCGTGGTTCCGGCGTCGTTATGGCGTGTTCCGGCGTGGTTCCGGCGTCGTTATGGCGTGTTCCGGCGTGGTTATGGCCAACAAGAACCGAGTTCTGTAATAAGAATGTTCGGCAATAAAAGCCAGTTTGACAAATAACGCCTCATTATTCCTGACACGTCCGGCGGGACTTTACAATATGTTACGTGGTTAATATTAGGTTAGCTTTTCACGACCGTCGCCGGTATTTTATTTAAAAAATTGGACTGGATTCTCTATGCTTTTTGTGTCTGGCTTCTGCCTGCTCGCGTCAAATGTCAAAAACAGAACAGCCGCGTAACGCGGCGGAGCCAGTGGGGTTTGATATGGGGTTCAGGCGTTAGCCTCTTCTTAACAATTCTTAATATGGCCAAAATCAAAAGTCCTAATTGTGAAATCATCCAACCTAAAATTTATGATTTACCATGTTGGTGTGTAATGATGAGATTTTTCAGGCATGCCGAATTAGGGGGAAAAAAAGCTCAGAAAGAGATAAAACACAAACAGAGTAATGAAAAAGAGAAGAATGCATTGAGGAAAACAGGAAGGACTCTTTGGGCTTCATTTGTTTTTAAAAGCCTCCAGCTAACTGAGAGATCTAATTTTGGACAACATCTGTTCTAAAGTTTTGCTTTAGTCCACTGTTCCAGCAACCAGAACAGCTTAGTATACTATCAGCTTAACATCTTCTCAACGTCTCACAGTGTTTGCAAACGGACCTTCATTAATGTTTAGGCCCCTGGGGAGAAACCCCAAATAAATAATTTTTTACCACTTATTTATTCAGTTTGTACTGAGATAGTAAAGACTCTGCATGCTCCATTACTCCTACACCCTTAATCTGAAAACATACAAATTTTGTCATTTGGAACACTTTGCAGGCGGGGTGCTCTCTTTTTTTTTTTCACACACATTTATACCAAATCATCTTTACCATAAGTGTGAGATGTGAGCCAATGTGGCTTATCACGCAATGAAAATGGTCTGAGCTTCATCATGTTTTTCTTTCTTTGCATTTATGATTTTTATGTTTGTCCTATAGTTTCTTTTTCTAATGTATTTTTCCATTGATCAGTGCTAAACATGCATAACAAAGTAGTGTACGTACTGGATAGCAAACATGTTAAGTACAAACCAGCCCAAACAGTTTTCTTGCCTGACAGGGGGAAAAAAAGGAAAGTATTATATATAAGTATGTGTACGTCATTACCTGTAATTTCAGAATGACTGCCTTTTCTGTATTTCTACATAAACCAACTTTCTGATCTGTTACATAAGAATTCTATTGTAACTTAAACCGTCTTTTTTTAGCCTCACTTAAAACACAATGCTGCTTTATACATTACTCCTAATTCATACTGTGGCGCACATTCTTGAGAAATGACAAGTTAAATTACATCAATTCACTTTTCTTTCTTCGAAAAGAACCCTCATTAGAGTTAATCAAAACTATTCAACAATGAGGCTACATATGTAGCTAATGTACAACCCTAAGTTAGAAATTAGAGTTGGAAAGAATATGGGTTTAAATTACTGATTGACTCATGACTCATGATTTACATCCAAAGCCAGTGTTCAGTGCCAATACAGGAAATAGTGTGCCCTTTCTGTAAAAAAAAAAAAAAAAATCAGCGACCAGAATGATTAAAGCCTAAAAATCTCAGGTACCTACTACACAATGAACAAATGCAAATGTTGATTTAATGTTTGTTGTTTTCACCATTGTAGCTTGCTATAAATAACATATGCCACAAAGTCCCACTAGCAACAATATGGCAGACCTGCAGTATGGCTACATCCACTATAGCTAGCAAATAGAAATCAATAGAAGTTGTTTATTTCAGCTGAGGATGCCAAACTGCCTGTCAGCTGTTGATCTTCACTGGAATTATGCTCTCTGGCCTCTCTCAATGACAGAAGATGCAAATATACTGCCAAGATAGAGACCACCCCGGAGACACATGCAATGCAATGTGTGAGAGAGGCTGACAGGAAGAACAAGAGTGGAGTGAAAAGTTAAAGGTGAAAGACACACTGAGGTCAAGAGGTGGTAAAGAGAGAAAAGGAAAAAAAGAAAGGAAAAAATAGATATATATAGCTGCCTTAAATGTGTTTCAACATGAATATTTCCATCAGTGATCGTCAACTGGTGCCCCTCAGGCCATAGTAGTATTATGAACTGTGTGAAAATGTTGTATTAAATTACTACAAATGCAAACTGAACATTTCCTACTGTTTCAGCTTCACAGTAAAAGCATTTATTATGAAATAGAAAATCAACAGTGTTATTCAGCGAGCTTGACATTGGCCACTAACGTTTTTTCAAAAATGTTTCTACAAAACAAGACAACAATGATTTTCAGAGTTTTTTTTGGCAGGACATTTTATTTTGAAAGTGCTGGCTCTTGAACAGATGTAAATGATGACCCCTGATGTACATCCTAACAAGTGAACTGGGATTCAGCTTACCTTAGAAATGCTGTTATTGTAGTCATGGCGCTTTTTTTGTTTGTGTTTGTTGCCATACTGTGTGTCTTGACGTGGAGAAAGAAAGTTAGAAGCTTTTTGTAAGCTTAATTAAAATAGACTTCAAAGAAACATCTGGTTGTCTGGGGATAGTTTTGTAAAAATGTTGTTATTTCATTACATGTTTCATTGGGAAAAGCATGTCCTAGTAACCATAACTCATACCTCTCAAAGGTATCACCACATGTCGTTTTATCTTTTCTTCAGTCATAAGCAGGCTGTAAAAACATATCCCTGAATTCTTTCTTAATCTGTGTTGTCAGAATAAAAGCTCTTCTTCTGTTTGTTCGTTTGTTTTGCCCCCATGAATGTATCACAGCAGGTCTGTATAAGACTGTCTTTTTTTAAATCTTGATACTAGTAGTCAACAAAATCCCTTATTCATAGAAAATGGACTAAATACTTCATAGAAGATGTCTAGACAGCCTGCACATTTGACCAGTGCTGACCACTTTTGTCCATCATTGAACTGTTTCTGGTACAGTACAAACTGGCAGAGGCCAGTTTCTGTATTCCCATCCAAGCTTTAAAAATGTATAGCGTATAGAGTGTGCTAGTTTTTTGTTTTGTTTTTTTATTTCAGTTATATGTTTTACCTCGTCTCAAACATTTTATGGTTTCATATACAAACCACCACCACCACATCTTTATTTTTATTAATGATTACTGATGGCCTTTGTCCTCCTAACCATCACACTCCAGTGGTGTTTTTCAAATGACTTACAGTTTGTTGTAGAGAACCAGCTGTTTAAGAATAGGTTCATGGCTAGGGTTATGGTTAGGGTTAAAGGTGGCTTTGGGGTTTATTTCACCATTTGGTTCTCTTTACCAAACTGTATGAGTTGTTGGACAGCACAGTAATGTGTTGACACATAAACCTAACCCAAAAGCTAACCCTAACCTTTGCCATGACCCTGGCCCTAACCAAAATTTTACCAAAATGTAAACAAAATCATTAGGTTGCTCATATACCTATAATGTACTTAATTTAGATTGATAAATCACAGTTCAATCGTCTGTCAAAGCATCCAGTGTGACCAGGAGCTCTCACACACAAACGTGCACACACAACTCTCTAAACACAGTAACAGTGATCTCACTGAAAGCTGCTTTGAAATACAGGCAATTATTAATAATATGCTGTCCTCTACCAACAATAATTGGCATCCTTGTTAACATCTTCATTAGATACGATGACAGTTCACAAATAGAGATGTACACAAACAAGTACCAACGGACACATACGCTCACACATCCATATTTTACCAGGTTCCAGTGTCACTCATTAACTGTTTGTAAGTCAGTAAACACAGAGTCAATCTCTCAGGTGCACATGCAATTTATGGAAACACAAGCATAACTAAACACACTCAGAGAAAATGACAATATTCTGTTCGCATGGTGTTTGTTTACATCTACGCTCGTGTGAGTCCGGTGTTTAAAATGTCAGTGTGATTAGTTGCGTGTCTACATATGTGTGACAAATTCTAGTAACAGCACATTCTAATGTGTTTTCTCCAAGATCAAGCGTGAGAGGGCGTGCGCGCGCATGCTGTCTTTTCGGGATGAGACAGCAATTTATCGCACTGTATCGCACCCCCTGAAGGCGTTCGACCTCGAGCAGAAAGAACAGAGAGAAAAGAGAGAGTCAGGCACGCAGTTTGAGCCTCATGGGCACCTCTCCGCGGGCGGTCCCCATGCCTGCACCCGGACTGATAACAAGGGATGGAAAGGAGGAGGGAGCGGAGGGCACAAATAGAGAGAGAGAGAGAGGCACATATGGTGGCTGTGGGGTACCGCACACCACCGAAACCATTCAGCTGTTACTGGCCATTCTCATGCTGCATTCTTACACATTTCTTTCATTTGACAGCTGCTTTTTCTGCCACATTCGCAAACAATTCTCACTTCTTATTTTGCACCCTTTGATTATCTCTGCCAGACAATTTAACACTAAAAGTATTGTTAAATGGCTTTTGGGGGGGGGTTGTTTGGGTATTTTTTTTTTTTTTTTTGCTGCTGTAGTCTTCACTTTTTTAAGAGACACATCTTCTAAATGTTTCTTTGCACCATTAAGCATGTGTCTGTCACATTAGACATATTTCTTTTGCAGAGGAAGAACATGATTCCAATTTCAAGCATTTAAGCACTAGTACGGTGAAATGTAGTGGAGTGCGGGTAAAAATCTAAAAAGAGAACTGAGGTGACAGTTTGTTTCCATTCACCGTAACCAAGGTCTTACTCTAACCTTAACCATATTATATTGTAGTTGTCATGCTCAGATATTGTAGAAAGTAAGATTTAAAAAAAATTTTTTTACATGATTGCTATTGTGTATAACGCCCTCGCTGTTGTTTTTTTTTACGCATTGCCTGGCAACAGCAAGATGCCTCTGACTGCAAAAAATTTGTTGGTGCGATTAGAAACATTGTTGTGAAGGTAGAAAAAAAGCATTGTGGTACTGCCTTTTTTTAAGCCATCCAGAGTGATGGCCATCTGACTCTGCCAGCATCTAGTCCTCCTCCTCCTCCTTCCACTTTCACCTTCCTCTTTTTCTCCCGCATAAAAGAGTCACAGCACTTCCATGCACTTTCACTTTCCTCACGTTTATTCCTCGGCACTTTACTTCTCATCCTCACATCCGCTTTCTTCATTTTTATCATACAGTATCAGCGGTTGCCATTGTCACAAGCAGTCCGAATGCTTTCTTTGTTCCCCTCCTTTTTTGATCCTTTTGCATTCACTCTCTTTCTGCACTTCAAGTACAGTTATCATTTTCTGCTTTGTATGAGATGAATCAGCTCATCTTCTTTTTAAACTCCCATTCCTGTTTCTTACTAGTTTTTTTTTTCTCGTACGCCTTCTCATTGATTAAAGAATGTCTCTTTCACTGACACTTAACATAAGATAAGACGTTTATCCTAAGCTCTCCATCATAACGGCATTTAATATGTTTAAAGTTTCATCACTTCCTTTACTGTAGAAGTTACTGTAGCTCCACTTCAGTGATACACAAGAGTCTATACATTTATTAAAACATGTCTTTTTAACCCAATCATAGTCACTGGTTTTCATTGTTTGGGTTATTAAATGTCAGCGTTTTCATATTCCCATTTATTGTATTATGGATCGTAGCAGCTAAAAGCTCTAAGGTGAAGGACCTGAATAAATATTTAACTCATTCAATTATCAAAAATATCTGGATTCACCCTTTAAGTAGTTTTAGGTAATTGTTCTACCATCCCTCTTGCTTTCCTTTGAGAAAGTGTGTGTGTGTGTGTGTGTGTGTGTGTGTGTGTGTGTGTGTGTGTGTGTGTGTGTGTGTGTGTCACTGTGTCTACTTCACATTAGTCAGGTCAACAGGAAGGCATTACATATTCATGAAATTACCAAATTATGAAAATGGAACATGAGTCAATGCTGGGATGAAAGAAAGCCAGCCTGCCTCTGCTTCAAAGCTCCCATCTGAAACTAGTTATAATCTGAACAGTGCTTGGTGTGTGTGCGTGTGTGTATGGTCACACTAGATGTGAGAATAGAGAGCAGACATACAGACAGAGAGAGAGAGAGAGCGATAAGGGCTGACCTTCAGTGAATCACTTCCCTCTCTGGACAGACTTGTAGAGAAGTATCATGTTTGGCAACTGTTACAGTGGAAAAAGACAAAGAAGACAAGAGAATGAACTGGAGGCAGAATCTGAGGTACGGCAGGGGCAAGGGACAAGAGGGATTGTGTTTAAAGAAGATAAAAGTGAAACGACACAAAAATGTATTGTATATAAAAATAGAGTAAGGACTAGATAAGACCAGGGTGGTGGAGGAGGGGCTCAACTATCTAAGAACATCCCCAGAATTGGCATGCACATCAAGAGTGGCTTGGCACAAACCCCAATGAGAGCACTCATAAGTCGTGTGTATCAAGTTTCTGTCTTCAATGTGATAAAATAGCAAATAAACATCTCATTGGCTTATTGACTCCAAAAGCAAATATTAGAGCTTATTCAGATTTCATAACAAACATTTTGGGATGCATCTATTACCACTAATGGTGTAAGAAATATTCAGTGTTCAGCCACTGTGCTTCCTCCAAAAAGTCTTCCTTTGTTGTGGTAATGTTTATGTTTTCTTCTCTTTTCTGACTCTATAAACACTGAAGTCACGCATTTTTACACCCTCTACACCACCTGCTGTGAATGGTGCTTGGTCAGTTTTGTCTTTCAGAGCCTGCAAGCTTTAAAAGACACACACGATTTACAAAGATACACCCACAGTAAAGTTATGCATATATATTTGAACTCTGTATGTCAGTTTATATTAAAAGTAGGCTCTAACAAATCTGTACGGACTCCTGATATGATTACTTCTGTTCACATTAACTTTGAATAAGCTACATCACATGAAAAGAGAAGTCAGTGCTTTTGGTTTATAGAGTTCCTGTAAACCACCATACAAGAACAGCCAATTTTAATAATTATAAGAGGTTCCATATCATGCTTACTCAGCAGTTCTGCACTGAACCGTGAGCATGATGCATCACTAAAAAAAGAAGGCTCAATTTGCTTCATCATACTTTTAGTTGTAAAAGGTTAAACTATAAATCTATCCGATGTGAAAATGAATCATGTCAGGTACGGTAGCTTCTTCTGAGTCATAAATTAGCTATATTTCTTCGTAAATAAAGACTCTGTAAAGGTTATGTTTACATATTTATTTCTACAGCGATAGAAACCTTTAGTCAACATTACTCTCTGAATTTTCTTTTCCATATTCTCACCCAGTTCAGAATGAAGGTGTTTCTGTCATTCAGAAGTGAATGCCACCCCTATACAGTCACCTCGCTGCACCTCTGTGGTTATAAATCAAACATGACGCTCTTTAAATAGGGAAATTAATTATTTACACTTCAAGCCAAAATACCTTGAAGAGGAAGGAAAAAATACTGACACATAATAAGTCATTTTCAGGCCTGAGAGGTTGGCCACTCTATTACCATAGTCTAGATTTATAATGCTCTCATAAGAGTCGAGCCACCGATGGAGATACTTCGGTCAGGCGGTACTGTGCACCACACAGTGCACCACACACTCTGTTGGCTCTAATATAAAAAAAAGAGGCTGTCAGATCCAGTAATTGAGAGAATTTGGCCAGTTTATGCTGTGCGTGCTGTGCTGTTACCTCTCCTCTTGAACAGGAAGTGCTGCAAGTATGTAACACTTTTCTCCCCAACATCACCATGCTGAGATGTTGACCACATTTCAGCTGCCAAGAAACTACATGTTACCTGGCAACGGCGGTGGAGCAGAGCTGTTAAGTATACACTGCAGTGGCTTAACTATTCCTAGCAATGGCGCCGATAGCAGTGTTTGACACTAGCACTGGGCCTCTTTGGAGAGTTGAAGGCAGTGGTTCGTTCAAATAAACGCTGATACCGTTTCAAATAGCGTTGATTGCTTAAGAAGTTTCATACACAGAATTGCAGATAAGAAATATTGAAAGAGGAAGACATGTTCATGCTTAACTGAAAAAGCAACATGTGCAAACTGTAGACATTGGTCCATAGTATCTAGTGATGTGTCGGTCGTGAACGAGCCGGTTCAAAGAGCCAACTCTTTCAAGTGAACGATGGGAGCCGGCACGTGAGCTGTTGAGTAATAGTAGAAAAAGAAACAGTATTTGGACCCATTTTTGAAAACACAAACAACCTTCACAGACACATGAGAACTGTGCATTCAACAGTCAATAGCACAGTCAATGTTTTTTATCTGCTTTGTGTAGCAGAGTGGTTCTTCAAGCAAGTTAGTGCATTCATTTGGCGATTTCAGAGCGTTACAACGGTACTACGGTGCAAACAATTGCTTAATATTAGAAAATTTCATTTTTACTTCGGAATACTTCAGTACAAATTTATGGTATACATGATATATGTGTGTGATAAATGTGTACACATACAAATCATAAGTCAAAATAGTGCTAAATTTGGCTGAATTAACACAGGTATAAGTGGTAACATGAAGAGCTCTTTGGGAACTGAAACAGCCGACTCATCTTGGTGAGCTGAGTCAAATGACCTGACTCCCTAAAAAGAACCGAACTTCCCATCACTAAAGTATCTGAACAGAGGAATACTTCGTGACAAAATATGAAGCTTCACCAAACTTAGCTTGTTTGAGTAGTTACAGTAGGTCTTGATCAAACATTGCTTATAAGGGTCATGGTTTGACTCACTGAAGTAGCATGCGAAGACTTTCATGAAGTGCTGTCATCAATAGGCTATCTATTTTTTCTGCTCAATTAACCACCATCAGCTTAAACCCAGATGTGTAAATGGTTGGTGAAGGCTCAATAATCTTGTGACCATCCATCTGTCTTTTTTAACTGCAACATGTAGCCCCCATTCACATCAGGTCATGTATGCTAGTTTTGTTTTACACACAACATGGTGAACAACTCCACATAATATTCAACACTTGTCATGCCTTGACACATCTCTTACGAACAGAGAATTCACTGGAAATTCACTATATCATTCTCAGGTGATTTAATGTAACCAGGATTTGGAAATGTGTACTGTACTGCACACTATTCCACACAGCTTACCTTCTGCAGTATTTTCCACGTTCTGAAGGCTGTACCTTACACATTTCTCTTGTGTAAATTTAGGATATTTCCATCTGTCTATTTATTATCAATACATAAATAAACATTTATTTATTTATTTTTCATTAAACAAGTGAGTCAAGGTTGGATATTTGTCAATACACTGCTAAGCCATCTGGAGGTAACAGCCCCAGTATGTGCTACAAGGTTACTACTTTTTTTTTTTTTGACACTTTCCAACACTCACTTTCCAACACAAAGGCCCAACACCCTATTTACACTGTACACTGTCCTATTTACACCCTATCGAGCCATGTGGCGATGTTTTAAGCTAAATTTAAGTGGGATGCTTAACTGTTGTGAAAGTCGGTTTTAAATGCACCACATACAGTATGTGCGACTCTGTGATGCACTGTGTATGCAAATCAAGCCAGCTGGGGCTTTACTTATGTCATGAAGAGCCGCAAGTGACATCCTCATTTGAATGTGTGGGTGTTTTAGAAACAGACACACAAGTACTTTAACTATAGTAGTAGTCCATCATTTCACCACTACCATTTCATGGTAGGTAGCAGTATAATGAAAGCAACATCTTTTTAAAGCTACTTAAACCTGACAGGAGTACAATTTGGAGATGTACATTATACACTTCAGGTAACCTGCTTCTGCAAAATGTATGAAATATTCGAGATATGATGTAAGAATAAAAATAAAATTATATTATATAAAAAGTTGGTAGTGTGTGACTCAGTGCCATATAGTACTTCTAGCAAGTAACCTTACCCGGAACACAAAGTTACAAAGTGGGAATGACAGAGACACCATTCACCATTTACAAGTCAGTGTAGCATCGGCATGAATCAAAATATTATATTTAATGGAAGAAATAATACATAATTGGGCTTTTACACAGCTGCATTAGCAACTGGGTTTACTGAGTATGCATTACTGAACACACAACTATATTAAACATTCGACTACATACATGTTTTTACATCCACTATTCCACTATTCCGGCAACCAAAATGTTGACAAGCCGTAGTCATATGCAATTTTGTGCCCTCACTTTATCACATCCACATTACAATAACACATCTTTCACAGGCTGAATTTGATATTTGATTTGATCTCTTATATAACACCAGAATAACAGAGGATAGATTTAGCATTCCATTCTGTCAAAATTAGGTTAGTTATGTTTCAAGTTATTTGTGCAGGGAGAGAGTGCAGAAAGAGATTAAAACATGTGAGTCACTAACTCAAAAAGATCAAAACGTTTGTTGACAGCAGGAGAGACCGCCTGAAGAAGATCAGTTCCTTCTCTAAAATTACATTTTCTTGGCAGGTTTAGGCGTCAGGTTGTCAATATTCCACGTTGTTCCATTTCCAACGGTACCGCATTTGTGTTGTTTTTCTAAGAGGCAGTTCAGTACTATTAGTAGACTGTGAAATCCCTTCCTTCAACTCCATAATACTGCACCAAAGCCACTCACCAAACTGGAAAGTAGCTGAGACATGAACATAAGCAGCACAGAAATCCTCTCTCCAGCAGCAAGTGCCCAGTGAAAACGCTGACTTTAAAACCCAAGTGAATTTCTCTGGCCTTAACAGAGAAAGATCAAACCAACATATAAACTTTGGTCATAATCCTAATGCAATCACTAGGTAACAAGTATTTCTTTCAAGGTTTAACTAAATGACTAAATGATTTGAGTGAAAAAATGTGCAGGGTAAAGCTCAATCAGCCATACAGTAGTTAATGTTACTGTTAGTCATTGTAATGACCTGAAGCGGATGTGGGATGTTTTGCATATGTTTACTGTAAAAACTTTAGAACGTCATTACTGCAGGCAGCAAAGTATCTGATCAAGGAGAATGTAAAACTTTTTTCATTTCATTTATTACAGTGTCTGATGCAAAAGTCAATGTGTGAATATTGTGGAGTTCAACATTCTATAAAGAAAAAGCTAAAGAAAGCAGCAACCCCGAGAAACCCTGAAAACTTAAACCAAAATTGCGCTGGTTTTAGCCGTAGCACTTTTATTGTGTCAAAAGCCTTTCCAGTCCATTTGAAACTATAAACACATCACCAGTCTCATGCTGTGATTTGTTTTTATGTTAGATTTGACATTTAATGGCTCTAGGAAGCATTCATCGCTGTAGCCAAGGGAAATATCTGCTGCGTTTCTCTCTGTCCCTAAAGTCTTTGCTAAGACTTCAGCTAAGTTGATGTGAAGTGTTCCTTCAACGTGTTTTTAGGTAAATAAATGATCGAAATAACCTCTTCGGTAAGAGATGTTTAATTTAGCCCGAATAATCATGAAGAGGACACGTAAAAAATTCCCTTTTTTTAAAACACCTGCTGTCACCATCAAAAGAACAACAGTGTTTCACAAGCACTTATCTGCATTTGCCACGATTCATACGTCCTTCAGATGTGCAATGAAACAGATGTGAAATAAAAATGTCTCTAAAAACAAACTTCTTAGTGACAAGTATTCACAGCATGTTTGCCTTCTGGGCAAATTCAAATAATATTACACTATGTATGTTTATTTTTTACATGAGGACATTGGGTCAAGTAGCCAGCCATTTGCCCAGTGAGCTAAAAATTCACCAACAGAAGATCTTTAACCACGCACAATAAATGTCTACATCTTTTGTTTATTGATTACTGTCTTTTTTTTCATATCTTTTGCACAACAGACATTTTTGTTTTTTCATGTTTGTTCTGTTTGCCAGTTTATTACTAGTGTGTATACAACCTGATTATAACCTACAGGTGTAATTATTAATTCGCACTTAGGTTTAAAGTTGTGGGTTAATGCTAACTCTAATTTCTAATTTCTCAGATTTTTGGGATAATATGCTCACAAAAGACCAACTGACCCATTTAAAAGTAGAAAGCACTCAGAGGGAATACTTCTAATATTCTGCCCTTCTTACATACATATGTAAAGGCAGTGGATTTGTTTGCTGTAGAACATGCACAGCTAATGCTAGATATAAGAGTAAAAAGTAAAATGAAATAGAAACAAAACAAAACTGTCTCGGTTAGTCCTTCCTCTGTTCCAAAAGTCTGCTTTGGTCAAAATAAACCCTTAATCCACAGAGTTAGATGTGAGAATATTCAGGCTCTAACGTTATGTCGTGTCTCTCGGTCAGTCTGATGTCTTTGTGCTGCTGGGTTAGCTCGCCCAATGAGACTTATGCATTTCGAGTGTAACTTTACAAAATGTGATTCTAGTGCTTGCTGGTTTTACAAGATATGTATTTACAACAATAAATACTTCCCGCATCATGCTTCTAATTGTTAAAGTCATCATATTGAATCATTTGTAGCTGTGCTATGAATCGTTTCTGTCTGAAATAAAAGTTGAAGCGACCACAATTTCCTTTAAAGGCCCTTCTCTTCACCTCCAACATGCTCTAGGTAAAGTTAGTTAGTTACTGTAGGAATTCAACACTTTGACAGGCTGTCTTTGTACAGTCTGCACGAATCCAATAATTCCCCACGATGTAACATAAAACTACCAGAAAAATACAGATTCATTAAATCACAGTAGGTCAAACTCATTATCACCGACTACCGCGCGCTGAGCTGAGACAGACCCCCATTTATTACAAAATATGAAGCGATGTTGAAAAAAGAAATTGCTCACAGCTTCTTCAGAATTTCTCGTGAAACATAGAAAACCCTGCGTGAACTTTCCAAATAGTCATTGTCAGACAAGGTTTTGTCAGTTTTGTTGCACTTACTCCGTACGTCCGTGATAAAAACTCACATTTTGATGAGAAATTGAATTCCTAAAAATGATGCAAGAGTTTTCTTTGAAATAAATTTAGATGTGAACCAAAGAAAATTCCCGTTTGAAGACTGATTTGCATAGCTGAAATCAATCAATCGAGAAGACACAAAGTCAAAGCAGACCTACTTCAACACAGTCAAGTCTTTGAAACGTTTGGAACAATTTCTATCTCTCCAAAATAAAATGAAACCAAGAAATAGTCATGATCAGATTTAGAAAATCGAAACTTGCGAGCCAACCCAGTCTCGTGCAGGAGGAAACACTGCAGATGAAAATGTGTAAATCATGGAACTAAAACTGGAGCACATTTTACTTGTTAAATTGATTAATGTGCACTGACCCTAACAAATGAGTAAATACTGAATATTGGAGGGGAACTGAAATGCTTTTGCATTTTTCTTAATTAGTTTGTCAATCAATATAAAGCAAAATGCCAAAAACAAGTTTGGTTGTCAGTTGTGGATCTATGCTCACATTCACACTCAGGTTTCCGGCCTTTAAGGCTGATTGCCAGTGCAGCAAAGGGGCATTTGAATTGATAAGAAATGTAATTTGATAATGTACAAAATTCATCACACCGTAAGTGCCTTTATTCTGTCTTCTTGGACAGACTCATCTATTATGTAGAAATCCATAAGTCTGGAGAGTGGGAGGGAGGCGAGGGAGTACGATGCTGGGGGAGATAAAAAGAGAGAGAGGGGTAGAAGAAATTGAATGAGAAAGATCAGGACGAAGATATTTTGTGAAATCTGCTGTAATTAGATGGATTAATGAATCAGAGACAATCGCCAAAATGGAGATTAATTCCTGTGACGTGGCCATCATGTTACGTATTCATCAATGTCAAGCGAGTATTTTATTAATAAGCCATAGATCTGGCCCTGTCCCTGTAGCTAATAAAGGGGTAATACGTCTAATTCACAAAGTAACAGATATTCTGGTGGAAGAAGTGATGGGGCTTAATGGAGAAACCGAGTGAGAAAGAGAGAGGGGAGTGGAGGGGGGAAGAAGAGAGAGAGGTTGTTAGAAAGTAGTCATTGGTCTTTGACAGGATTTAATTATAATCATCTTTAGCCAATGATTTATGTTATTATGGCTTCACACATATGATTGATGAAGCTAATATGCTAATCTCTGTGTGTGTGTGTGTCCATTTCATGTGTGTATATGTGTTGTACTTGAGTTCATGTGTGAATAAGAATTTCTTTTTTCCAGCAGAGACTTCCACTAACTTGAATGATAAAAAAAAAAGGTTGGATACTAAAAACGTGAGGTGCGATCCAGTGTTTCCACAGCGGCTCACAGAAATAGATGTCGCTCAAAATAAAATTCATGTAGATGAACTAAATGAGTTTGCAAATGGATCTAAAAAAATTCTCAATTAATGATTAAAAAAAAGAAAAATAGGGTCTTATTGAGCTGTCCAAAGTGTTTCTATTGTCATTGTTGTTTTCTTACTTGTAAATTAGGCTAGAGCTGTCCCCTGTTATGTAAATATACATCGCTAAAAACTTACATGGTAATAAAAAAACAAACAAATATAGCATGTACATCTATTGATCTATATTGGAACAAATATATGTATGTATCAAAGTATAACAAAGTATAATAATCAAAAAAATTGATTTAGGTTTGATGCCTTCAAGATCCATGGGCAGGTGTGTCATGATCATACCAGAGGGCCTTGAGGGAAAGTCAGAGGCCAGGCGTGAAACTAATGTACTGTCCACGAGGATCAGGGATCCAAACACAGCAGCTGGGAGTGGCAAGTCAGTTTCTGTGGCCTAAAATCCCATGTTGCCAACAGATAAAATGTCTATAGGTCCCCTAAAAGTATACATCTAGCTATGTAGCAGCAGATTGAAACCCTCTTTCCCCTAAATGGCAGTGCAACATGGCAGACTCTGTAGTAGAGGAACCGTTGCATATTTTTGTTAATGACCCAGGTGCTACTAATGATTTGGTTGCTGTAAAAAGAAGACAGACGGCCATGTAATGTCAGTATCAGCAAGAAGGGCAAAAAGCAATGCAACATGATTATGACCTGTTAAGATGAGTGAGTTGTACTTTAGGTCATAAGCAGTTTTATAACTGAGCAAATGAAGGATTGTTTACTGTGTATCTGCAGCTGGTACCGACAACAAATGACTGCAGCCTGCAGTGAAAGTACAGCGTTAAGCACTTAGTGTGAATGCTGACTTGATACGACCAGCTGTGGGGTTTACTTGACAAAGACCAGCTGTCCCGGGCTCATCTGCGCCAGAGTTCAATAAAACTGTTGTCACCTGCACAAGTGAGCTTTAGTCTGACCAAAAAAACAACTTTTTATACCTAAAATATCAAGTATGAGACCTTAATCTAATAATTGTATATCGTTGCTGCATGTTGTACGTGTGTGCTTCAGTTCTATTTTAAACTCAACACATTTCAGTGCATATTGCTCAAGTGATGCCTGTCTGTTACGACATGTGTTGAGCACACGTGCTGCATAATGATGCCTTACCACCTGTGATTGATGGTGGTTATTAGGTTTTTAAATTCCTCAGGGATAACTTCATTTCCCATGGTGCCCAAGTCCTGGACATTTCAATAGTTGACCTCTGTCTGCAGGGAATACTTGTAAGATATAGAAATGGCAATCCATGCAGACAGCCGCACATTGCTTGCACATACACACTAAAGTATTTTGCCCCTCTTTTCTCTATCTAACCACAAAATCCATTAGGACAAATGTTTTAAACTTCCCAGCACTGCAAGCATTCCAGAAACCCATTACTATTTTTCCTGAACAAAATACAAACAAAAGAAATAAAAAATGTCACTGCACGTCCTTGAAACCACTCACTGTTTTGCTCCTCTCCGCTGTCTGCCCTTCCATCAGTGCTAATTAGTGTAAATGAGTTTTAACTGGGGATGCTGAAGCCTGCCTGATGTTGGAGATTTAGAGTCAATAGGCATGTAATGGAACCCTGTCTTTGTCCGTCATTAATCAAGGTTATGTATGGAGTCGCAGACCGGGAGATCAGGAGAACACGTGTCAATTAGCTTCAAACAAGGGAACGAGGGTGTTGATGAGGTTGAGAAACAATGCTAATGTTTTCTTGGATTTCACAGACAC
Organism: Collichthys lucidus; assembly: GCA_004119915.2. NCBI lineage: Eukaryota > Metazoa > Chordata > Actinopteri > Sciaenidae > Collichthys > Collichthys lucidus. Next base: position 24,360,759 of record CM014088.1, read on the forward strand.
CATTAACAAGTGACGAGCAGACACAGAGCAGAAAAATTGAAACTGTGATAGAAAAGATACAGTCATCACAGCATATCATCTACAATACTAACATTTAGACACTAAGTATTATTTAACTTTTCTTCTCTGGCAAAAGCCTTTTTGGGATCTGCTCAAGAAGTCTCAGGGATTCGCCACGAGGCTTCACCACCTACACATTTCCTCGGTGAGAGGAACATCAGATTAAGATAGTACCACCAACAGATATGAACGCTGAACAGGACCGACAGCAATAGCATTAGCAATTTTATTTGGATTGGTCTACTTTAAATTTTTATGAAAATTCCCCTCTGAAACATAAACGCTTTATGGAAGGTCAATTTGATCTGCAGGGGGAAACTGTAAAAACTCTTTCCCAGATGATGAAGACGGGATGTGTACTGCCAAAAGTCTAACTCATTAGCTAAAGGCCGGCCTTTTCACAACATCCATGTCCTCTGATTTTTTTTTTTTATTAATGATATATTCAGAGTCCTTTCATACAAATATTCATCTGTGAAATTCTAACTTATCAAAGCCTTGCTTTACGTTCAGTCACACATTTTCAGCCAACCCACTACATACAGGACACATTCGGATAAAGGGAAAGCAATGCTAGTATGTGACCTCACTTATGCATAATTTAAAATAGCCTAATACGCAAAAGTACTGAAATAATAATGCAGTGAACATGTAACAAACATGGTGAGCCCTTCAAATTTCAAGTGTTTGTGAGATAGTGTAGTGTACCTGCATTTTTTTATTTTTAAATAATGCATTAAACTCACTATCAGTCACTAAAGTCACTTTAAAAAGACAAATACTTTTATACTATAAATATGATTATGGCATTGTTGGTTATTGGGAGTATCCAACCATGTATAAACATCATATTGTTTTATTTCTGCTGGATGTTTCAGGTATAACAGTTTGAGAAGATAAAAAGGCTGGCTCATTTTTATCTGTCCTCTAGTGGGGCTTTAAATGTTCTTTGGAAACCATGCAATTAATTTGCTCGTTTGTGACCCTGTTCTTTATGGTCTGGAGTTATTATTGTCAAAATGTCTAGTTTTGTCTTACCAACTGTACCAAAACTGAAGATAGTCATCATGTGAGAGCATCAAATCTTCACAGTCGAGGAGCTGGAACAAGCTCAATGTTGATTTAGGCAAATATTCTACTCTCTAACTAAAAAAATCACTGATGACATACCCTCTATATGTAATTATCATTATTACAACTATTATTTTACTTAGTTATAACTTTGTACAAGCTGAAATTAATATGACACACATGCTGCAGCTGCATGCTCTAACTGGACAGGAGACATTATGCCCTGACATAGAGTTGAATTTTAATCTCCTTTAAGTCTGGCCTTCTAATTTACATTGTCTATTACCATGCCACTAACGACTGTGACCTTCTCCACTGTTAAACACCAAGCCAGCAGGAGAGAAGAGGTGGGGGGAGATGAAGGGATGACGTGGCTGTGGGAGTTGAAACCCCCTTCGAAAAAAAAGAGAGCAAGAGAGAGGACGGGATGACATAGAGAAGAAGGAGACAAGATTTTTAGGGCCCTGGCATTCACTAAAGTCATAAATCTGTGGTTTATGGTGAAATGATGGCGGATAATGTAAGTAAAGGTCAGCGCGGCATGTCAGCCAACAATAGATCAAGGGGACTGATGATTGTGGTCACACTCAGAATTGAATCCTGCACTCTTCATGCTGTCAGACAGCTTGTTCTTTTCTTTGCCTGCATTTGTGTTAATCGCTTGTCTTTATCTCCTGCAAATCTCTTGTTCTGTAACAACAGCCACCTGTGAAGTATGCCGTGGCGATACTGACTGGATAAATTGTTATTGATAGCCACTAGACAAGATGTGTCAACATTGTGTTTCACAGTCAATATCATATCGCCACCGTGGGAGCTCAGGCATGAAAATCTCATAAATTTGTTTTTCAATTGGATGTCTATTCCTGTAAAGAACACCAATGATTGGGTAATAATTTGGTAATTACAGACCTTGACTTGACGTGTTTGCATTTCATCCACTGTGTCAGACAGTGTGACTTGTCATTCCTGTGGCGTATCCAAAATATGAATTGATTGTCACACTTTTCTGTGTCTTTTAAAACAAAACATCAACTTGTTTATTTCATACATCCTTCAGATGTCACACCGTAATCCAAGTACGAACGATGTGCCCCCTAAAGCTTTTATTTACGTTGTTTATATGCTATATAAATAATATTTAAGGCTCAAAGAAATGATGTCCAGCGTTATTAACTTCAACTATTTTAGCAACATCTTAAAGAATTGTGCAAATTGAGCAGGGAATATCAATTTCTTATTGTTTATCTGTGCCGGTTTATTCCTTCGCATTGAAAAGCATGCTCACATTATAATGTTCTATTTCGCCGCTGATTTACCTCACAGGAAAATGGGAGGAAACAGTGGAAGCACTTGGGACTTTTTTAAATGCAAATTTCCTCTTTGTTGCATGACTACCTTTACATATATACATGTAATCATCTTGGGAAACAGGCAAATGTCAAAGGGCTGCTTTGACAAACAGATCATTTATATAGCTGCCCAAGTTCAGTAATTGCACAAAGCGGTCTTGCTCGCATTTATCTTTAGAGGCCCTTTTTTTGCTATCTAAACAGACTAAATTATGATCGCTCTCAGGCTAAAAAATGTGGTCGACAAAGCTCATTTTGCTCAAATGCTGTACCTCCAGATGAGATTTAACAGGTACAAGTTCATTTTCTCTGATGCATTTAGTCAAACAAAAAGTAATAACAGCGTACTGTTCTCTCCTTTCCCTCAGCGCTCACTCATCATCATTGTTTGGAATCGCCAAAGTAGAAGTTGGCATTAATTCTCGCTGTCAGCAGGTTTCTTGGTTGTTGACAATGAAAATACAACTGTGAGTATTCTATCTATCTTAGTCTTAATTTTGTTAAGATGAATCCACTAGGCCAGTCTAACATATAATATATTATTAGTAAAGCATCCACTCCCTCTGCAGAATGTAGATTCCACATTAATGTAACTTGTCTATCAGACGTATCTCCTGTCAGGCTCTTGGGAGTAGTTGCATTTCTCTTCTGTTACATTGGTAATTCTTAGCTGTTTGTTCCTGGTCCTTTTTTTGCAGCCAAGATGCTTTTGACTTTTCACAACAGCATTTACATCCTCCACACAAGCCAACAAAAGCTCCCGTAGCTCTGTGCTAAGTAAACACTTTTAGTCTGTCTACTGTAGCTAGCAGCCTTAAAGCTACAAACACTCCCTGTAAAAGCCAGAAAGAATGAGCCAATATTTCCTAACACATAATTGCTTAAGCTTTGTTCTTTTCTAAAAGGTAATTTCCAGAGAACTTAATTTTTATTTATTGATTTATTCTGAGATGATATATACATACAGATAAATATGATTATCCAAAATTTCCATGCACTTTTAAATTAACACAAGGAGAAACTCCAAGACCTCTGAACAGAGCTCATTGTTGGTTTAATGGTGGTTCTTTTGTTACTGTAGCTTTTTCACAGTCCTCTAGAGACCTATATGGTTCCACGCTGATCCACTGTTATGCACCTTTACTTCCTTCAGCATGGGTAGTAGCAGGGGTCCTATCACAGAACAGACTGCTATGGATATTGACTGTAGGGGTGCCATACTATTCAAATGAACATTCAGTACCGTTACCACCTTTTAACATTGGCATGAGTCAGGATTAGGAGAGTCAAATGAGAATTTTAGCCCCAATAGACACAATCTGAGCAACCCGATATTACCTGAGCAAAGTGCAAGGGTGTAAAACTTCTCTCATTACCCATTCACAGGCCTGTCTTATCATGTATAACCAGACAAGCTGCTTGTTGACTCAACCTTGCCTTCCTCAGAGGCAACATTTTGAAGGAAAAATTATCATTTTGATGGGAATGATGTCTCGGTATGCTGCCGAAGCCACTCTGTCGTCTCTAGCTGATAAAAAACAACAAAAAAACAACAACTTTAAAACAGTCAGACGCCATCTCTCCTGAGATCGTATTGGTATGCGGTGATAAAAAAACATGAAAAGGTTTTTTATTTGTGTGTTCAATCGTTTAGTTATTTATCGGAAAACAGAAATTTGTGCTGATAGAAATTATGGATTTGACTTTAAATTTCAGCTATACTTTGTTAATGGGAAATACTGGTCCTTTGAGAAACTTTCTCCATGTTTGCTCAAAACTTGTGCCCTCCATCTGAGGAATGGTGATATGTATCTAATGTTAGCAGTTATCTACCAAACACAACTGACTTTTAATCATTACCTTTAATGACCCTCAATGTATTGTTTCTTTGTACTTCAAACGGATTAACCAACCATCATGTCTAGACTTCTTACAGTCATCGGAACATTTTTGCCCCCAACAGTATTGATTGTCAGTGGTTTTCTTTTTCTAAGTTGGCTAATCAAAGTTTGCAAACAGTAATAACAGTTAAGTATACCGTAATGATATTTCTGATGTTTGATGGGCACATTTGAGAATGTGCTGACATTTCAAAAATCCTGGAAAACTAATTGGCGATCATTTCCTCTAATAATGGGCACTCACAATGTTATTGATTAAACTCAAAAGAGAGACAGTATATTGATTTTGTTATCTGCTGACGGTCGGTGCCAACATTGTTATTTTCTTGTGTCGCCACCTACTACATGAGCATTTTTAGACTATCCATTACTACTTTTTCTTCTTTTCTGCCCTGTTCGTCATTCCTTCCATTCTTTTCTTACTCATTTTCTCTATCTTTCCTATTGTTCCACTCTGAATGTCTCATCTGTCATTGAGTCGGTGGACTGAGATAGAACAAGCTGATATCTTAGTCTTAGGGTTTCCCTCAGCCTCGCCTGTCTTATTGTGCTGCTCTGGTTACTTCTGCTCTATATATGGTTTTGTCTACGTGTGCACATGTGTGCATAGTTTTAATATAGCTGCCTGTGTGTAAGCATACAGCATGTGTCTTGAAGTATGGTGTCTCTGTGGGTGTGGAAGCACAGGAGTGTGGACATCTGTGCAAGTGTTTGTTACTATGTATATGAGCTAGTGATACTGTGTGTGTGTACTTGAATATACCAGCTGGGTATGTATTATACCTCCATGTCTTTGGACCCAGATGCATGCATGCATATATGCTTGCATGCGTAGGTGTGTGTGTGTGTGTGTGTGTGTGTGTGTGTGTGTGTGTGTGTGTGCGTGCGTGCGTGCGTGCGTGCGTGCGTGCGTGCGTGCGTGTGTGCGTGTATCTGGCATCTGCCTCTGTGTTGGAATCTCCCAGAGAGTATCTTCCCCCCGGTGTCACAGTATCATGATAAATGGGCTCGGCACCGCTGAGACAACCACAATACCCCACAGCAATATATTTCCATAACTCCTCACTGCTTTGAAGAAATATATGCCATTTCTTGATAACACAGGGGCACCATTATAACACATTATGGGATAGACCTTTGGCTCCAAAGACTTATAAAGATGGCTGACTAAATTTGGGACTGCATTTTGATGATCCAATCCCATATTAGGAGTTACGAACGAATAGTATGTTACATCTTTACAAAACAAACAACATTAGCCATCTTGCTCATACTTAATGAGCACATCATATGTGAATCAGACTTGAAGCTCGTCCAGAAGCTAAGCATCAATCATTACTCATGAATGGGTATTGAGTCAAATACTGAATTTCTACACCTGCACTGTCAAGAGCATCCTGGGAAACCGAGCGAGGCTACAAGGGCCTGCAAGAGTAGTTCATTCACGTAAGTACAGGTGGTGCTCCCACCCACCCACCCACCCGGATATTGGCCTTTCTCCCTGCTGTGATCAGGAAGAAGGTTCTGGATAATCCAGGCCACCACTGAGAGGCTCAGGAAGAACTTCTACCCTCAGATCACTAGGATCCTAAATGAGGACATGGCCTAAGACTGCACCTTTAGACTTCAATAGACTATACTTATTTAGATAATTATTTATTTACTCACGATACTTCCACAGTGAGTAGTCTTACTAACCTTTTTATAGTATTTTTAATTCAACAAATTGTAGGAAGTTATGGAAATACATAAAATTTGTACCTCTGTGATTATTATGTGACCATTAAACTGAACTGATCTTAGTGTCACCGGCAGAATCACATGGGAGTCATAAAAAAACGATATGTGTTGTGCCCTGATCACCTTAACTGACTTCCATACCGCTCAGCTGACTACATCTGCCAAAACAGTCCAGCACAATATTTACCGTATATATCAGTTAGGCTACATTAGTCACAATATTCCACTATTGCATCTGTGAAAATGCTGTTAGTTACGCTGAGTGATTTCAGACTCAAGATGCAAACACAAACCAAGCAACTGAATCAGTTTAACACACTTTATTGCATACATACACATGGGGAGAGTGTGCAGGTGAGTATGTGATCCAAAGGAGGGAGTTTCTGGGGTGGCGCAGAGCCGGTGGTGGCAGTTTCCAAGAGTGCTGTGGTAGGAACAAATAAAGCTGGATGTGGCGGGAGTATGGCAGAGGAGGCTTTCCGAAGGCAAATGGAGGTACTGTAAATCAGAGATTAGTCACAGGGGAAGAAAAATCACAAAAGAGCAAAGTCATACCAGGAAGACTGAACAATCTGGCAGTGTCTAATCATACTCTGTTTACTGAATTACCATACAACCGCAACATAACTTTGGTCAAATTAAACCAGGAATTTTATTGTGATTCAAGTCCCTGCTAGTTGGTCTTCATACTGTACTGAAATGAATGTTTTTAAAAGAAAAGTTCTTTATGTACATTTATGTATCCTTTGCCACAGTAAATGATTTGAACCTTCATGGTAACCTTCAAAAACAACGATGCGGTTAGATCACATTTTGTTTGTCTCAGCATTTCGGTAACTTGAGACATTAACACACAGTCTCCTTGAATGTAATTTGCATGTAATTTATGTTGCACTCCTTGTCTCTGTCTCTCCTTCCGTTCATCTCTGTCTGTGCACAGTACAGCAGTGGTCATTTGCAAGACCAAGTATCAACAAGGTATTTCACACCGTTCCCCTGATAATGAAAAAAAAAAAAAGAAACACCTTCACTCGATAGGTCAATTCATCCTCTGTTGTAACCGTAAACAGACTCATTTGAAAAGAAGAAAAAAAAAAGTCCCTTGCCAGCGTTGATTACTCCATATTTCTTTATCTTGGCTGAGTTAGTAAAGCAGCAGCAGCTGTAATCAATTGGCAGGTTGATGAAAATGTATAATGAGGGCACAGAGAAAGATGGTTAGCTGATGCAACCTCATTACCTCACAGCTTATGTTGATCTGCCAAGGTGGACCTGCCAAGTTTACCGGATTTTTTATTCAAGCCTTTATCTAGGGAAGGTTTGACTAATCAGACTTTTTCACACTCTATACCTGTACTTGAAATAAAATCATTAATTTGTGCACAACTGCTACAAAGACATAATCACATATCTCTGCTTGCCACTGAATAGGTCTATTGTACTCGGCTGCACTTTGTTAGTTGGAGATTTCACGTTCATTTCCATATTTTCAAAGGTCACACGTCTTACACATTCAAATTCAAACAGCCACAAACATCTTAAAAACATATTCTGTATAAAAGCTTGTTTGAGAAGATTGGCAGGCATTCATCCCCTTCTGCTTGTATACTTAGAGCTTGAATCCTTAACATGTTCAAGTCAATGTCCAGATGAGCATTGAAACACAAATTACCCATTTTCCAGTCAGTGAATAAAGGTGAAACAGTTTTCCTTCAGAATACTCATCTTCCACATAGTGATCAATGCGGGTACCAGTCAATGAGCATAAATTTTCTTTCTCTTGCACAAGATCGATAGAAAATAGACGGCATATTAGATCCTGCACCAGTTCATCCATAACTGCCATGGAAAGCATTTATTCAAAAGCAATAACACTCTGCCCCTATATTAGTATCGAACAAGGTGATTAATCTGCTTCAAATCTGCCTTAAAATGCGCCGATCGATAAAGGATCACCGGTCTGAGAAGTTACAATATTGCTCGAGCACTTATGGAATGAACATATTAGCTCAACAGATTTTAATACATTCTCTGTCTGTGAGATTCAGGTTCAGTTTTATGTGGTGCCACAGCTGCATATATCATGGCTTGTTACATTTCTCTTGCAGCAGAGAATGAAATAACATGGCCACTGTAACACCTCCAAAGGAAGAAGCCTACTTCAAAAATCAAACAAGTGCAACAACACAAAACATAGCCAGCTTACTGGTCCAACGCAAGAAGCCCGTCAGAACTTCAACCAGTCAGAGTAGTCAAACTACTACTTCCACAGCCAGTCGCATACACCTAGTAATAAACCACACCTGTAGTTCATGTCATAGCTGCCATGAGTTACTCAGAGGACACTGACTGGTCCACATCACTTTAGTTGTAGAAGATGGATTGTTGCCAGTTTCGCTGCCTAACAAGGTTAGTGTTGTACTGGATACACAGTATAATTAGCACTAATTACATTTTATACCTTACTTTTTGTTTGTTTGTTTGAAAAAAAGCTTTATAAAAATATCTTATCATGCAAAAAGCTACAAAGAAATTGCTTCCATAAATGTGTTTACAACAACACCCCTAGCAGATGTTAGCAGCAGGAGAACCGTTTTTAATTCTATAGTCTAGAGAAAGATTAGGCAACACTTCAGTAAAAGGTTCCCAAAAGAAGCACAGGCCTCCACAAAGACCTGACAATGTCCCCAATTAGGGGATTGTTGCCTCATAAAGACTATAAAATAACTTTATTCAAATACAGTACAATGCTGCGGTGCTTGTACTTTACTTCATTATTTCCTTACTTACTTTTTACTCTGCTACATTTATTTTTTAACAGTCTGTACTGTACTTACTGGTTACCTTTACATAAAAAAAGCTGTGGTCAATGCATAAAATATGATGCATTGTTACTAATTCAAGTACATAAAAGTATATAAAGCAGTTGGCTTTGCTTCAACCAACTATGTCAAAATCCTGTTACATGTAAACACAAGTGAAAATTTGTTGAATTACCAAAATCATGTGTACATCAAATGTTGGCTGAGCGTGAGGTGTCCATTTGAATTAAAAGTTGGCTGCGGACAAATAACCTAAACTTTAAAAGAAGCCACTCTTTCACAGTTATGGTTAAGGAATGGAAAGACATCCAGTTCATTTGATTAATTTGACTCCTTATCAAAGTAATAGACTCAGCCCTGTAACCACCAACTACACCCTGAGAATTAAAAGTCATTTTGCGTGAATTAATCACCAATATGTGAAAGTTAAATGCTTTGTGCCTTGGTCAGTTCAAAGTTAGCAGAGTCATCTTTACGCAATATTTTTCTTTCAACACTGCTTGACCTGAACAAGAGGAAGAAACAGCCCCTTCTGATTTCCTCTCACTTGCGGAGCAGATGCTCTAATGACATATCAGTCTTAGAACCATGAATACATGGACTGTAAAATTGAAGAGAGCGTCATCACATTTTTCCTCTGGTTTCTTCTTCAGGCTTCAAGCGTCTGTGTCCCCCTGTAGTTAATTGCAGTTCTAAGCCGACGCGATGCCCTCCCTGTCTATTACGTCGCGCCTGGCTATGTCTGAATTGTCTGTGTTGATGTGAGTCACTCTAGGAGAGAAATTCAATTACCTCCCCTCTCTACCCAGTCATGGCCCTACCCAGCCAAGCTGAAGTATGACTGATATCTGAGGCAGAGGAGAGAGAGACAGACAGAGAGAGGAAAAGGGAGTTTGTGTGTGTGTGTGTGTGTGTGTGTGTGTGTGTGTAGGGGTGTGTAGGGGTGTGTATGTGTGTGTGTGTGTGTGAAGATAGGCAAAATACTGGCAAACATAAGGAGACAGTAAGATGGAGAGACCATTTGAAACAGGAGGAGATGTATGGAGACAAACAGCAGATACGGAACATAAAGATGCATTCCCATGAAAACATAATCTGACATTCACCATCCAAGCAATTTGTCCTTGATGGAGGTCTGAACGATATGGGCGTCACATCCCAGAAACACGATTATTGGAAGCTGTTTGGTTTTATGAGACTTCAAATAAAATGTCATACAAACGGATCTCCTTGTTGTGCTCTGGGCTTAGGCCTCCTAAAAGAGTCTCATTTCTTACTGTAGCATGTAAATCTTTTTAATCATTCAATTTTACACAATATTCTATTATTCTACCACTTTAATAGTTGTCTCAATATCAACATCTTTCACTGTCAGCCATAATTTACAACAAACGCCAAATTATGTTGGGCTTTTTTTTTTCTCCCCCAGTCACACACGTTTCTAAGTAATCCAACATATTGTCACTCAGTTGTATTAGATTTTGGGGTTTGTATTCAGAGTACTGCAATCAGGGAAAGGAACAAGACGCAATCAGAATTCTTTTTGCAAATCTTAATTTTAATTCTACGTTTTCACAAAACCCTAGGAGAAAAAGAAAAAGGAAATTGGTAAAATATGGACATGCTGCAAAAGTATTTAAGAGGATAGAGCGTAGAAAAAAAGTTACACTTCTTTAAACTTTATATTGCATGTTTTTCAACAGTCAGCTCGGTATTTACATGTTGGCTATACCATGAAAACAGCAGATAAGTAGCAGAAAGAATGGGGCATCTTGAAATGGAATGATTACACTATACTTTTGTTTCTCTTAACGCCACGCAGAGATCAGCGTAGAAATTTAATGATATTGCAAATGATTCATGTACTGTAGGTCAACATTGGAGCAAAGAGTACAACTGCAAGGAACAATTCAGTCAGTTGTTAATGACTGGCAGTGCTCGATGCTGCCTTTGAGAATAAACTGTTTTATGTGGGGTTGATTCATCTGGCACTTTTTCAAAAACATTTCTCGAGATGTGTAACTTATGAGAGCATTTAAAAATTCAAATCCAGGGACAACGTGAAACCAACCAACATGGGAAAACAACCTGACTTTCTTTTCATTGATCTTTGTTGACTGGGCAAACATTTCCTGTGATACGTGCACCATACACACGTCAACATCACATAAACTGGACGATATGAGAGCTCCCCAAAGTTGAAGCCAAAACATGCTGACAAGTTTGTTTCCATTTCATTATTTGATGCTTTAAAGGGTGATACATGTGATGATTGATAGTCCTGCTTGCAATGAAGTCTGGCATATGATGTCACCAGCACATGATGCCTGGATGTACATATGAGCTTCATTTTTTGTACAGTGGTAGGAGGTGGAGATGTATCGGCAATCTTCCTCTCTCAACGAGAGTATGACTCAAAGGCCAAAAAGGCCTTGACCTCATTTTTTTTATGAAGATGTTCAAAAGGAATAAGAGAACATTAAAGTAGAAGCAGAGTAGATACTTAAAGATAAAGAAGATGAAGAGTACAACCCAGAGAACATTGAGTCATTTTTAGATAATGTAGACCCCCCCTGAAGACCAGGGGGACAATTTTGTCCAATAATAAAAAAGATAACCCGGTCCTCTTCACAGTATGGCAGTCAGGGCCGAATGACAGCATACAGTCAGACCAAGATGACCTTGGGGTAGACTGGCAGTTTCTCATAGTCAGAACATTGTCTCAGTGTTTTCATTTATTCTGCACAGCAATTTAGGGGTCCACTGGTCTACTCTAGTTCTGAGAGCAGAATACTGATACACTTCTACATGATCAGTACACCTAGCATCTGACATTAGTGCCGCTTCATATCGACTTCTGCCCTGTGTGAGAAAAAACCTGCAGATATCAGCCTACCTCACACTAGCAGAGAAGGGAAGGAAAGGCACAATGATACATGCAACAAATATATACTGTTTCTGCTGCTGTCAATACTGTTGCATGTAACTTTTCTAGTAGCATTTATGTGTATGCTGCACTAGGTGTTTGGTCCCTTGTTCCTGAATGGCTTCCTGAAGAACTGGAGAATTGTGACTGGATGACTGGAGCCGTGGGCTATAGGATGCAATTTGGGGGGACTAGGTTACTGAAGTTGCTGACATTCCTCTCAGTGATTAAGTGTAAATATTAATTATTTAATTCAATTGTTAGCTGAGATACTTGGTAACTACCTGGGGACTGGGCCAGGTATAGTAAAACTACTATAAACATATACCTCAAGAGATGCTATTCAAAGAGAGATACCTCTCTTGTGGGGATTAGAAAATAGTCTATAGATAAGATAAGCCAATATCAAATACAGAGAAATCAAACAGTATAAAGGCAGTAATATGTTTGTCATCGTTTACTTGATACCCAAGCATGTTGGATTTGAAATGGAAAAAGTAGGTATGAGATTATAGCTCTAACTATCAAATCTATATTGTAGAATTTGTATCCATTAAAATACATTTTAGGACAATGCAACATAGTGTTCCAAAAAGTTTAAAGCACTGTCTCCTGACTGCAAGAAGCTTCTAAGTTCAACGCCACCAGAGCTGGTGCTGTGTGGAGATTCACGTTCTCCCCATGTCTGCAAGGGACAAGCACTATGACTTCTCCACACAGTCCTCAGTTATTATCTTAACTGGTGACTCTAAAGTTGCCCATAGGTGTGAATGTGAACATAAATACATACTTGTCTATGTCCATGGTGTACCTTGCCTATCGCCTAGTGTCAGCTAGGATCGGCTCCTGACCCCCCCATGGCTCTGATAAGGACAAGCCATCATGGAAAATGAATAGATGTACAGCCCTACAAAGTTTGGGTTGTTTTTTTAAAAAATAGCAGAATTTTCTCTGCCCTTCGATTTTTTCCAGTTTGAAATTTAGAAACAAAGACCAGTGAAATCCCACTGAGTGGTAAATATGTCTCATCAGGTTTAAGAGGGGTTCGTGTTGAATCAGTGAAAGCGTAATCATCTACACTCTAATTGAGATGACGTAAATCTGTTGAACAGGCCACAATGAGTGAAGGTTATGGGCTGTTCATAGGCCAATACAAACCTTCCCAAAGAAAAACAAACAACAAGCCATATTGCACAGGTTTCCTCACTCAAGTAAAGTGCTAATCTATACATCTAGAGCTGAAATTGTGCTTAACTTGACACGGACTCTGGCGATAAGGTTTAGATAAGGTCATATTGACAAGAGGGAGAGAAGTCATTACTGGACAAATACACAACAGTTACATCTCCTGCAGCTGCCAAGGGGATGTCGCTTGATAGTTTTTTTCATATTTCATAGCTCCTTAGCGGTGAATTTAGATAATCAAAATGGCTGGCTGCCAGCTTGTCAAAAGCTTGTCTTGGAGCAGCCTGCCTTTCGCCTTGGCATTTTTATTTATAAGTATTTCCACTAAGTGCTTTTTGTTGTATGACAAGGCTAAGCTGAGGCCCATTTTCACCCTGCTGGGAGAGCAGTTACTGGAATCAAAGCTAGATCGCAGTTGTCACAACGCCATTTCACTGTGTAATACCGTAGCATACTACCAGCTCCAACAATCACTGCTCTGTCAGTGGAAAAGGGACAACAGGTAACTCAAAATCAAAACACAAAAAGTGATCCATTTATGTGAGTGGAACAATGGAAAACATGTCCAGGTATGTTTTTACTTTCCACAGATTTTTTTTTTTCCGAAAACCATCTGTTACATAAAAGAATTCAGTATCTGGGTGTCCACATATTTATGCTATCGGATGTGCTACAGCTGAAGCTTTTCACTCAATAGTCCAAGAGCGTCTGTTCTATCCGTAATACATTTCATTATCATGGAAAATCCACCAGGGATATGAGTTTATGTTATAACAAGCAAGCTGTGCACGTCTGATTGTTGTCGCCATTATGACTATGCAAAGAATCCAATCATTTCTGATGCATCTGATGTTCGCTGTAATCGAAAGGCGTAGAGAAATGCCGCTTTGAATACAACCTCCCATTCTGAATGTGGCTGTTACAACCTGTGTTTCAGTGATTGTTCGCTATATCAGAAACTAAACGATCAGCTACATGTAGATTCGGCCCCACCCAAGTATTGTCACCATTATGAAAATAAAATTGAGCGCTTGTCACTTGTGCAGTGGTGTGAGCTGCGGCCCGGCAATAAGCCTCCGAGAATATGTCTTGCTGGATTATTAAAGTCTGGTGCTGTCTATATTGATTGGTCCTGATGCCCTTGAGGAAGTCAGGCTGTTTAGTGGTGTGACGGGCACAGTGAGTCATAAACACAGCGACAGGATGTCAATGAGCCATAAACACTTCTATAAAAACTATCTCTCCCTGGTGCTGCTGCAATTTGTTTCACAGGGCATAAACATAGAGGTGAATTGTGTATCAGTGCATGCATTTTTTTCCATCATCCTATTTAGCATAAATAATAATAACTTACTGTATATAAGAACAGAACAGGATAGAAAAACAGAACAAATTTTATTTGTAACAACTCTGCGTATTTCATATTGTACGGTTTGTGTGCCAAGGACCAGTATTACAGTGCAAATGTACTGAAGAATTTCAATAAAATATAACAATGCATGACCCTATAACAACAAACATCATAAAAAACAAGACAGGATACCACAACAGGACATCAGATAGAGCTGAGCGGACACAACACTACCACCTAAACTTAGTGTTAGAGTTACCTAGGTAATGTTAACAGGGGAGAGTAAGAAAATGGTTTTTAATCATACAAAGCCTACTCCAGCAGTACAGTAAGGATGCCAGATGCCACAAAGCATGAGGAATCATCTGGCTGTAAGAGCAGTTAAAAATATTCAAATTAAGCACACGTCAGTCAGAACTAACACCTCAGCAGCTCGCGTCAGTTACACCCTGTCAGACTCTCAGTGTTGCTTTTCTACAGCTGTTTCCACATGATCTCGAGATTGTTATACCAAACTTATACCAAACTAACTTTCAGTGTAACCTTGTTTGAAGACAATGAGGGCAGACTAAATGTTGAAAACACCATAATGTAATACAAGTTTAACAGCATCACAAAATGGAGCCTCCAAAGCGACCATTAAGTGAAATCAATGCCTCTCAGAAAGAGTACTGTATATAGGATTTCTAAGATCACTAAACGTCATGAGAAGAAGAGATTTGGTCTGGACTAGGATCGGTACTGTGGCATGTGAATTTCACACGCAGTGTTTCGGAACCGCAACTTCGTTCAGCACAATTTGATTCAATCATTTTATTCATTTCCATTTCAATAACCTACATATCTAAATTTGAAGCAGGGTCATGCATTTTGGTTTTTGGGTGTAGTCATGTAGTGACTAATAAAGACGAACACCTCTGAAATTCAGAAATAAAAAAAAAATCATCCATATGCCCTAGCACAGTTCAGCCGGTTGTATTCATGAATATTCAGTGCAGAAGCATTAACCTAGTAGTATCATACTAATGCAGCATGCTTGATAATAAACAGAAAATAAACACAGTTACACCAAAGTATTTCCACATTAATATGAAAAATATTTTTTTCTTTTTTGTTGCTGTTTGTTTTTGTAGATTTTAACCTCCGTTTTCTGCCACAGCTTCGCAAACATCGTAACTGGCTACTTACACAACCCATTGACTCTTCAATGTGCTGTGTGAATTTGTGCAGCTGTTTATTAACTTAATATCACACTATTAAAGATACAATTATCTTAAGTTATTTTAGCGTCGCGCCTAGAAACCTGATTCGCCATGTGTACTATTTCACATAACGTCACAAATTGAACATCGTAAATGTGTCACATCCATTCGGTTAATTTGAAGTCGGAACCTATTAGTGGCATTTCAAGCGACAACATCAGCACATTCATACGGACATATTGCTAGAAATGAACTACATTTGTGCAGAGTGCTGAATATATATTTAAAAAATCTCTGGTATCTCTGGTGTATCTCTCTCATGAAATGAAATAACATTTACTGAATCCTGTCCCACCCATAAACACAGTCAGTTGAGTTTGAGAGAGGTACCATAACTATTTCAACAAAAAAACTCCAATATACTTTCACAGTTTTGTCAAATACAGTTCATTTAATGTTGAAATCCATAAAATACACAGTATCTTTTGGTCACGATCCAGTTTTCACTCTTCATTTGAGATGCTTTGGTTTGGTGATATTCAAATTTTACTGTGCTTACATTCTGTATACCATTTTAACAATTATTATCGAATCGTTGGTGTCTGAAGTATGCCTGCAAAGGAAAAAAAATCAATCTCTAACCAAGCGTCTATTAGTACAGTTGCAGCCCCGTGGAAATACACACTTCAAGAAGAATTAAAGATGTCGACAAGGACAACAATCTAGAAGAAAAAAAAAAAGCACACACATGCACATGGACAAGGAGAACAGAACAAACAGTGTGTCTTCATTTGTTATCACTGTGGAGTCAGAAGTGGTGCCAAGCCTCATGCTGAGGGAGCTCCCATAAGGAGAAGGCCTTGGCAGACACAATGTAGTGGCAGAAGGTGTCCCAGACCTCTGTCTTCATCTCTCCCTCTCCCATCTCACTGTCTCGACCCCTCTCTCCCCCCATCTTTTTCTGTGTCAGAGGCAAGCAGACGAGAGTCGAAAGACTGCGTAATCTGCTCAGCAGTGCGTACAGCTACCAGTGAATATTGTGTGGGTGAGGATGGATTTCAATTTAACAGTTTCTTTAAAATCAGACAGGCAGAAGCGACTGATTAAAATTCAGCGGAAAAGTACAGAGCTACACATCTCTTACCACATCCTGACTTTCATGGATTGTTTTCTTGTGGTTCTATAATTATTACTTCCAGTGTACTTCTGTTTCCAAGGAATAAAGATTTCTCTCCATGACCTCAGTTTTGCAGAACTGCAGATATTTACAGTGTACAGCTGATAGTTTGTTGTTGTGTTTGGTAATCATTAAAAACACATAATGAAATCAGCTGAAAGTTCAAAACATAACTGTTCCTGGCTAAGCAAGGCCACCCGTGGTTATTGTTGTTAAAGCAGCATTGCCTAGAAATTGATGTTTTTTGGGGAGTACTGCTGTTGTAAATAATGTAACACAGCCCAACATTATGCAAGTGCAACAACACAAGACATAGCAGCCAGCTAAAGTTACTCAGTAGTCTAACAACAACTCTCACTTTTTCTGAGATTTGCTCGTATTCGGCGGACTTTTGCTCAGTCACTCTCTTCTTAGCTTCCTCTATCAATGTCCATTATGTCCACAGAGGCTGCTGGGCCATTGCCCAGTTGCCCAGCTCTTGTTCTGGCACAACACCAGCTCCACCCCCGTCAGCATTCCCCCATGCCCTGTGCCTGAAAACCTACCCTCCCTGGTAAAACAAAATGCCTGTTGTACAAACATTACTCCTAAATTCCACCCGGCACAGCTCTGTGGCGTCGCAGCCATGACCCTGTTTTGGTCCATTCTCCTCTTAAAATCCCACTAATGAGCATTTCAAAAACAAAACAAAGTATTTTCACTTGTTTGTTTGTGCTTCTACCATGAGTACCATAAGTAGGCTATGCAGTTTATGGGTTTTCTTTTTGTCTATTTTTTTTACGATCAGGAGTCTGCACAGGGTGTTTTATTTTTGAAAATTGCCCATTTCTAAATCTGACTTTTGGCCAGCTCGATGTGCTCTGTGCTGCTTGATGGTAGATGCTGGTCACGGCATCCATCAAAAATAGTACGGCCACGTATTCTCCACGCTTCTGAGACACTTCTGAAATGTGGCGTGGCGCTTTTGATGGAATCACAATCATTGTCCAGAACGGCTGCGATCAGCTATGCTGGCCGGCCACTGTTTGGTCCTTTCTTTATAGGTTTGCTCTTGTGTTTGTTTTTTGAAAGGTATTAAAAAAAATACACTAGCTTCAAAATGCTTAAAATGAGTATTGTTCTCACTAGCACCACATGCACATAATATGTTTAGAAATAGAAGAGAGGTTTGACAGGTCTGTGCTGCCTAGTTACATTAGTTAAGCTATGGACATTCACTATTCAGGGGAGGCAGTGAGTACCATGACCGTAGCTTGATAAGCACAATGTTGGACTAAAAAGAAGCCAAGTGAGCTCTCCTGTCACACCACAATGGCTGCATGTAAAAGATGCCTGGACAACATTAAAATGGTCATTGACAGAGACAGGAAACAGAACAAAGCATACAGACACATAATGAGGCAAAAGGGCAGGACTCACGCCAGAGAACCTGTGTCCACGGCTGGGTGTAATCAGCGCATGTGACAGTGTATAAAGGAGAAGACAAACAAGAAGACAGTGTGTAATAGTAATGATGCTACAACACAGTAAAAGCCCAACCAGCTGGTTCTCATACAAACACTCTCTCAACATCCAGCTATCAATCAAATGGCATTACAGCATCCAGGGGGAATGTTTATTTAACTGCTCAAAGGGCTGGATAGATAGCTTTCCTAGCTCATCCTACGTGTGTGTCTGCAAGATTTGACAGAAAGGTTAATAAACAATTTCCTGCCCACAAGTGAAAATGGCCAGTAGCACGCAGACCATAACATTGGAATTCAAAACTTATTTATTCACTGAACCACATTCAGTGCACTGCAGGGGTTTTAATCTTTTTATTTTTACACAAAATCCGAATGTAGAGGTGAAGCTTTCTTGTGAATAAAATTTTGAAAATATAATGCCTTTTATTGCTGCTAGTGTATTATTATTATTGCATCAGTGGTGCTGCATTGTACTATATTGTATGCATAATAATAAGAGATGTTACAGTAACAGAGCGAGGACTTGCTATTCTACTGGAAAGATGAGAGATAGACATGTTAAACAGGTTCCTCGTTTCCCAATGAGCTTATTGAATGTCTGAAGCATGTGTTCTAGTGGTTGTAAAGATAACTTTAACATAATAAGATTACATATGTTTAATTGAATTATCATGCTTTGTAGCTGCATTTGTCAAAGTCCATGTAAAGTAAGAATAAATATGTGTTCTGAGTTTGTCAGAATGTGAGAAAGTGTTATTAACCACCCAATCAAATTTGAATGATTAAAAAAAAAAAAAAGCAGCTCTCGGACTGTGGGGGGCGTGTCCACTGAATGTGCCGAAGCAACAATTTTGAAGCGACTGAAACGTGTCAGATGAGTGTCAGAAAATCACATGACTAACTTTGAAACACTCGAGAGTGAGATGAATTATTCTCTATCTCTCTGTTAGGGGTGTAGGGGTCTGCCCAGGGTGGCCTCAGCGTGTCATCGAGCCACCCTTTAAGGACCGCCCAGAAAATCCTGGACTGAAAACATGTGAAAAACTGTTTTAACCTCTAACTCAACATTTCAGTAATATATTGTTTAAAGTCTTTTCACATGTTTTTAGCAACATATTTAATGTATTTTGAAAGAAATCTCTGAATTGCCTTTACACAGACTTCAAACCTGGTCACTGAAATGCTGCTAACCTGTATCCATCCCATTTATGTACATTAGGCTGTTTTGCTTACACACTTACACACAGTAAGTGAGTCATTATAAGGGAAATAAATAGTGTACAAATGGCTGACCTCACAGTTGAATGCTGAATTCGTGGATAGAAAAATAGATATTGAATTAGATATTCTCCTTTCTTGCTGTGTGTGTGCGTTTGCATACACATTGCACACCCTTATACACCCTGAGTGAGACCAATATGTGTCTGTGAATTACAATGATACATTCATGTGGTGGGAGAAATTTGTTTCCCCGATGTGAGCGTTGCGTTTGCCCTGAATGGAGGGAAAACAATTCCTCTTTAATGGATTCCTATAATGTTCCAGTCACAGTCATTAGAGACTCCGACAGGCACCATATTTAGAGGAAATCTTCGAGTAATTAAAGGAACCGCTTGCCATTGTGAGAAGGGGGCTGGCTTTAATGGGAAGTTCTATTAGTCTGTCATGGGGAAGCCTAATGGTTGACCACCATACTATCATTAGAAAGTCCTGTGTTTGTGTGTGTGTTGGCTAATCGTATAATTAAATGCACTATGATTCATCACAGACAAGTAATGGGAAGAGAAACCTTTTCTTCCTACTTCTCCGCATGATCTATCTCTGTCCTTCTTGTGTTTTTATTCCGACTGAGCTTAGCTTCTGTCTTCATTTGATTTACGCACTGACTGTCCTTCTCTAAAGCTCGCTGTTGCTCACCGCCGCACTGTTATTCCTCATTTCTTTGTCCATCCGTTTCCATTTTAGCCCGCAGTGCTTTGTTTCCCCTCACCCCTCTTTCATTTCGTCTGTCACTTTGCATCTCTCTCACTCCCCTCTTGTCCCTTCTTCCAGCGTCCCTCCGTCGTTATCCTAATACTTTCATCTTCCCTCCTCTGCCTATTCATTCAATTGGTCTCCCTCACCAGTGTTGTCAGCATTTTTCTCTTTTCTCGTTGCTCCAGCTACTATTGCCCCCTCTCTATTTTTCAGTCCCTCTCTCCTCATTATTATCTCACTGCAATGTTCCTCCGCCTTATTTGCCAAGCGTGGTGTTTTCATATTCTGTTAGCATATGGTGAGCTATCTTTGCTATACAGAAGTCATCAGTATTTGTATCGCCTCGTCAATCCTATAAGTTCGAAGCAGATGGTTTCCTATAATAAAGTGCTGATGAAAGTGTTCTTGCCTGAATAAAGGCTACAAGTGTGTTAGATCGTAGACATGTTGATTGGGAACATTTTATTTTTACCCGCAGCATTGTTGAGTTTTTCCTCAGGGACGAGAGGAGCAAATATATTCAGAACTACATCTCCCACACTGCAGGTTTCAATTCTGCTGATTTGCAGCCTGGGTTCGGTTCAGTCAGATGTTTTTTTTTAACTTTTCAGGTAAGCAATACCATGATCATGTGAGGCCTACCATGGTGTTTAGCCAAGCCACCGGAATGAGCAATTGGCTTTGTAGGCAGTTTGATATAGTGGTCAAACAATCCAATGACAGCAACGACATTCATCATGTGACAAGTCCCCTAAGACTATTTTTTCCTACTTATTGTGAAGGAAGCAGCTGTAAAACGGTGAATGAAGAGCTGCACGAGTCAATTATATTATTCCTATTCAAGCTCACAGAAGGCTAAGCCGGAAGTTGCCACCTCAAACTGTAACCTGTGCTGTACATTTACTGCCAGGTGGACACTGATGCTAAACTTTTCCTCTGCTTTGCTTGCTTTCACTGTCACTCTGTCACTCGCCCACACACTCACTACACAGCTACTCACACACACACAGACACTGGCCTCTGTGCCAAGAGGGGGTACGAAAAAATCCATACCATCACAGCTATTACACTAATTACAATCACACAGACTAATCCCAAGACGTGTTATGTTCTTAATTGGAAAAAGGTTTTAAAAAAACTGACCTGCATCTTTTAAATAATCAACTTTGGAACACAGAAAGCTGAGAAATTTAACAGCCATCCATTTAGACGTTATAAAGGATCTTGTCAGAGTGCTCCTCCTGTTTGGTCTCAACCCACAGCCATCTTGTAAGATCTGTCTGAGCAGATGGCCTCTCCTCATGAAACTCTGATGGCAGCATAGTAATCTGACTCAAATGAGAAAAGGCTACCGGATTAACAACTAACTCCATTCAAGTGGAATACCAGCACAGGTGCTCAGGGCAAAAAGCTGGAATATCCTGCCCAAGACAGTCCCAGCATAAAATATAGGATTTGTCTCAATGATGGGCACAGTTTGGGCCCCATCATTACACTCACATTTCATTTCTTTGATTCTGATGCAGACCACAAAGCATTTTTCTGAAAGTTACAAATGTAAAAGTTTGAAATCGTGTTAGAACTGTCGTAAGAACATGCATATGCAAACGTACTCATTGGGCTGAAACTGCTGGCTGGTTGGCCAGCTGACAAATTGGTTGCCATGCCCGTTATAAGGACCCTGGGCAGAGGTGATTGGGTCGCAGTATCCGTAGCAACTGTGGTCGATAGTTACACTGAGGGGCCAGATGGGGCAACAGTGGGGGGGTGAAAGATGCCATTTCGAGCACTTCATCACAACAAAACCAGAACAGAGGGATAACTTGACCAAAAGCAAATTCAACATGATATATTGTGAGAGCAATAAGATATAACAAATGTTAAACACAATAGGGTGATATATAAGTGGGGAGGTAGCACAATCCAGTCCAACAGAACTACAACACATATTACACTTAGTGGCTTAATTGTGGTAAACTGATATGGTGTCCTCATCTAGCTGACAAAACATCATCTCCTCTTGCCGGAAAAATAAGTACACTGAAGGTAACATTTGTGTGATTTGTTTTTATGTTAGTCTATTTCTATGATTTGCAATTTCTCATCAATGGCTGAGAAATTTAGCAAGTTAAAGTGAATAATTGATTTTCTCTGCTACCTTAAAAATTGGCTGTTGAAGTGCCCTTGAGCAGTCCTGTGGAGCAGTTGATGAACAGCACTCGAAAGTGTGTTTTTTGAAAGAGGAGAGAGGAGAGAAAACCCAAAGATGCATCATTTTATGTTACTTTACTTCACTTTCTTCCAATCCATAATTCCAAAGCGACTTCCAGCACTGGATTTCCTTATTAGAGTACAACACCAACTGGGAGCATACAGCTACTCTCCACAGTTATAGGCGATGTCCCCTCTGCTCCACATTTGTGACAACCTGCTTAATTTGTTGAATCATTTAGGAGTTCGGTCCATGCTGAAAAGTGAACTTCACATTCAAATATACATGAACAAAAAAAGAAATAAAGTAATTTATATTCTGTCCGTTTCATAATCATACAATAAACAGTAATAGTGGGCTCACTGCCACTATGGGAGCAAGATATTTTCATTAGCACAGGAGCTCAAGGCTAAATTTGTTATGTGAGTTGTATCCCAACAAGTATGAAGAAACCCTAGATCTATGGCAGGGCCTTTGAGCTTTTTCAAACTTGATAAATAACTTGTTTTCAAAGATTTTATTGACTTTTGTTTTCTCACAACCTACACCTGAGAGGACACGATAACTAGATGCAAAGAAAAAACAACCAAAAAAAGGTGAACAATACCACAGTAATTAGTCTGCATACATTAAACTCAAGAAGTATGAGGAAGCTCTGGTAACATGACAAGCTTCGTGTGTGTGTGTTTGTGTAGATGTGTGTGTGTGTGTGTCAGCATGTGAGATTGGTGCTGTACAGGCCCAGTGTGTCCTCAGTAGGCCTGTCAGTACCACTCATCTTTACCTGAATGATGCCACCACGACTCCATCTGTCACCAGAAACCCAGGCCAGAAGATGAAAAATTAAAAAAAGATTGAGAGAGAATGAGAGACAGAGAGAAAGATGGAAAAACAGGTGTGATGAGATAGAGGGTGGAGGTAAAGTAGCTGTGAGAAAAACACTGAAAGAATAGAGGGAATTATTGGGAAAAATAAGAATAGGACGAGAACATGGTTTAGGGAAATGCTGGCACATTAAAGAAAAGATGAAAGAGACGAGAGAAGAAATGTGGAGAGACAAAGCCACCGTCAACTCATGGAGGGAGAAATATTACATTTTCCTGCAATAGCATCCATAGGTATGAGTTGTTTATTGACTAACATCTATAAAATCTCTTTGAACCCCATCTATTCTAAGGCAGAGAGACAGCTTTCAAAGGATTTCATTTCAGATATCGAATCAGCAGTGAGCAAATATCTCTGAATGCATTTGTAGTGGGGGGAAAAACTGCTTTTGAAAATCCCCTGCCTTGCCCTGTGTTGCTGACTTCTTTCTTTGTCTTCACGCTAGTCATGTTTTTTGCAGCAGGACAGCCTCAAATTTGGAGGTTGTAATTTTTTTAGGAGTGCATCATAAAGTAATGTAAGGCCTTATTGATTTTATCTGCGTATCTTTAAAGTCAGAGTGATAATACACAGCTCACCTCTTTGGGCAGCATTCCTATGCAAACATGGAAACTGATGACTGTGGATAAAGTATTGATCTGTAAAAAACAAACAAACAAAAAACAGGTACTGACAAATTACTAGCTTGTGAAATGACTCCACCATGCTGCCTCAAAGTATCGCAGTTCACATGGTAATGTGACCTCACTAGTGATCCTGAGTGAGTCTCCGAGTTCGTTGAAGATTTGCACACACAGGCCCAGATTTTCTGTGCCGCCTAAATCCCGCCTGGGCTCCCCATCTGTAGATCTTAGACAGAATCTCAAGGATCTGTGCGTGAAGCTCAAAAGCTGAGCTTACTGATGTGAATCAGCACCATCTGGATAATGTGGGTCAGGACAGTCAGTGTTTCTCTATTCTGTCAATGCAGTCAGGCCTAGTATATTTGACTGTGTCAAGTGTTGTACCTACTGTATGATATGCTCATGACACACGCAGGCTCACATACATGTGTGTGCGCATAAACTCTCTGTTCTGCCATCTCATGACGTGCACAGAAAAACATAAGTCTGGAAACAGGGCTCATTGTGGCTAGGTTCAGCGAAAAGCATTTTGCTCTGTGTTTCACACTCTCTTTCAAACACACACACCTACACACATTACTGTACTTAAGACGTAATTCACTCACAAATGTTGCCACCTTGGTGAATACAGGTCGTGGTTGTTACTCTGAGCCTTTTAGGGAGCAGGGGAGGGTGAAATTGATTTGGCGGGGTTAATGACAGGAAGAGTTGAGAGGTCATTTGAGGTCAACTGTGCTTTTCCCTCATTCTCTGTGACAATAAACCAATATGAGGAAAAAGATAGCACTGTTACTACTTATGCTGAATGATTTAGTTGATTTCCAATTAATACATATAGCCAAACTTCCAATATATTCATAATAATGTCATTCAGACAATAATATACATGCATCTGTGTGCAGCACAGGAAAAAATGATCTCCATCTCCCCTTTTCTATCTATTTCTGCATCACCAGCCGTCTTTAAGAATAGAGAACCTCAGCTAGAGAGAAAATATGTCAGTCACCTGTTGGCCCACTGAGAATATTACAGAGTCACAAAAATGACAACAATTATCAGAAACACGGGGTAATTAGAAGAGCAATAGTGTCAATCACTATTCGTGTGACTCTTTCTTCCTCCATCTCCGAGCTGTAAACGGTGCCATTTTCTTGATAACGCCACTTAAAAGAAGGGGAACAGAAATGTCAGCATCATTTTCTGTTTTCTTTCATCAGTCAATCTTTCCTGTTTTTGTTCTCTTCGAGACAGAGTTGCAAACCTAACACAAAGTAAAAAGTCAAAAATAAAAAAAGAAGACTGTGCTGTTGTAGGTCTCATGTAGACAACAGGCTTTAGTCATGAGTGCACAAATAAACCGAATGAATTTGAAATGAGTTATTCGCCTGCCAAATAATGTGAAAACAATGCAGCAGTGTGAAAACGGCCTCTCTCTTCATGATGAACCGACAGATAATTTTGACCTGAATCTGCAGCTCCTCTCAGCTTCACAGAGTTTTAGTGTTTAACTGCATTAGTGTTGGGCTTGTTGACAACTCAAAACTAACAAAAGATATTAATTTCAAGTAATATTTACTTCAGAAAGTCTTCTGCACAACACCGCTTTTGACCTATGGCCAACGTGTACTTTGAATTCATTTATTGCTTATAATAAGACAGACATCTGCCATTTAGCTTGGTTGTAATGTGTAAAGGTCAGATGTGTGTATGTAATTGAAGCATAGAATATACCCTTCTGAATAGACATGCTATAAGAAATACAGTATTTATCTACAATACATGCTGGTCAAGGTAATCTCATGTCTCTGAGAACAAACTCTTTTTGTGATTGTATCTATTAGACCTAATTTCAGAGTAAAGCAATAACAAATGCAATACCAATAAAAGGACCCAACATGAAGGAACTTGGTATAATGTTCCTGTTGTTGTTCCTGATGTTCCTAGTTTTGTTATTGAGTTGAAGGTTTAGATTATTTGTGGACAGCATTAATTACACCCTGTTCAGAGTCGATGTTTTATAGAAGACAAATTAAAATAGATGGCCTGTTTTTCCCACTAATTAACAAATCATTTAAAAATATATATCAAACAGTAACCTGTGATACCTCTGGATACAGCTTCTCAAATGTGAGACCATATGTGATCTGTCAGTTGCGTATCTTTTTATTCATAGACTAAAAGATTAATTACTCAAAAAAACGACCAACAGTAAATGAAAATAGAAGCTGCATTGAATTTCGTAAGAGTCTCATGTTCTGAGCCCAAAAGGATCCCTCGTTCTCTCTTTCTCTCTCTCGCTTCCTCCTTCCCTCTCTCACTGCTACTGTATAGATCACAATAATGTTATCGGTGACACTCCCTTCCATGGTCATTCATCTGAAACAGAATTACATAAGCCATTTACCACCCGGTCTCCATGATGGATGGCAGGGCCCCCAGCCAAAGCACCGGGGCCTGATCGCTCCGCTTTTCTCAGTGACAAATGTCACCAGAAAGACATACGGCACCTTCCGATATCCCACTGTTTAAAATGAGAATATGTTTGTGATAAGAAAAGTGAGACAAAAAATACACATGGTATCGGCATACCCAGAGTTTTTCACTTGAATTTTGTTGTAATATTCCTCTTGATTGATTGGTTTATCAGTGGAAGGAGGTGATGGTGATGCTGTGACAATTTGTGTGTGTATTTTTGTACAAAATTTTCAAATCAATTGCAATCCTGCATGGAAATGTCAGTGGCACTGTGAACGCTTTCTTTGGCAACACATCTTACCGACAGTCATGAGTGTGTGACTGATTCAGATTGTTGTGTTTTTCAGTGCAGCCACTGAACCTTTCTCTTACAATTAAAACTGTGGCACTTCAGGCATGGCAAAGAGAATTGGTCGAAAGAAGTGGTCCTGAGGGGTTTTAAAAAGGAGAGAGAAGTTTTAATTACATTATGACTTCTCATGCCGTTAACATTTTACTTAAAGCCATGAACGTGTCCAATGTGTCCCGAGGATGTCAATGTCTTCAACGTTCCGATAATTTTTTACCTCCATAACTGCAAAAAGCATGCGAAGAATACCAAATCAGAGCCGAGTAGTTCAGACACGAGTTCAGACGTTTTTTGCAACAACCTGGTGATGTCTGTGCAAGATTTAATCAAGATAACCACATAATCGTGCCTTGAACACGCATGTCACTCAAATTACAGACGGCAGAAAAGGGAACACAATCCTGATGAGAGAGTCGATCTGATAAACGGGAAGGCGTTCATACATGGAAGCTGTTGTTGCTGAGAGTTGCAGGTAACAATCTGACAATCTTTCCTCTGCCTTCCAAGCATTACACACTGAGGTAATTTCTTCAGTGCAGTTAAAGGGAGTCTACTGGTTGAAGAGTTTAGAAGTTTAGAAGTCAGAAATATTGTGAAGTCGTCGTTGCAGAAGTCAACAATAGAAAAGGAGAACAAAAGAAAAAGAAGACTTTGTGCAGTAACTACGGAAAACCCAGGCTTTTCAAAGTCTGAGACTACGGGCGTCCCCTCAGACAAAGTTTGGAAAAAGGCATCCACCCTTAGTTTACTGGTTTGCTCTCAGTTTCTAGAGAATGTGTTTGTACAGGATCATGATTATGTTCTTTCAGCCTATAGACACTCCAACCAAGCGTACTTTTACTTTTACTCTATCCATCCATTATCTGTAATCACTTATCCTCAGACAACTCACCAGCTTATCACAGGCACGAACAACTGTTCAAATTCACACCTAATAGGTGCATGTCATTGGACTGTGGGAGGAAGAACCCACACAGACACGGGGAAGAACCGAGGTTCAAACTAATAACCAGGAACGGTGCTAACCGCTGCACCACCCAAAGACTACACTAAATGCAAAGAATAGGATTCTGATCCTGGGGAAAGAAATCATCCAAACTGCTGTATCTCAGATTTAGCTCTGATAACTAACTAATGCAATATTTGTTCACTTCTATTCAACAGAGAGGCTCAGGAGATGCACACACAACATGCTTTTTTTGACCAAGTCCAAACAGGTTAGTGTCTCTACTGTGTATGTCCATCTACTGTGGTTCACAGCAAGTCACAGAAACCGCTGAACAGGCTCAGGTGAGTAAAAAAAAAAAATAATAATATCACTCCTTCCTGGGAAAACGCCACGACACTGCAGCTTTGTGGTTGCTTTAAAATGGAGCCTGGAGTTTATGTGTTTATGAGAGAGCATTTGTCAGAGTAGTGGGCCCAATATCAGAGACAGATCCATCCAGGAATATGAATGTGTGTGTGTGTGTGTGTGCGTGTGTGTGCGTGTGTGTGTGTGTGTGTGTGTGTGTGTGTGTCTGTGTGTGTGTGTGTGTGTGTCTGTGTGTGCGTGTGTGTGCGTGTGTGTGCGTGCGTGTGCGTGTGTGTGCGTGTGTGTGCGTGTGTGTGCGTGTGTGTGTGCGTGTGTGTGTGCGTGTGTGTGTGGTTATGGGGACAGATTTGACTGCATGTACGGCTGGCAGATAGAATTTAGACCTGTCTGACAGATGATTTATAGGTGCAATTTTACCCAGCTGTCATTGCGCTTTATTCAGCTTGACCTGATGTTTGTGTGGATGCGTGTGTGTGCGTGTGCATGTTTTTATGCACCTGTGCTTATCTGCTTATACATGCATGTAGGTGTCTTGGATGTGTGTGTGTGTGTGTCACTTAGGCCAGCCGGAAAGAAAACTGTGATATGACCAGAGGCACATTTGCTAAACTGATCACTGCTTTACTCTAATGGGCAGAAATGACTCGTGTCATGTACAGTAGATCTCTATTAACTCAGATGCATCCCACTTCTTACATTTTTCATCTTCACCCTGCAACTCATTCTTATTACCGGGTCATTCATTTGACTTAATGCGATGCTGTTATGTGCAATTTCCTGTCACATCACCTATTATCACTTCCTGTGCAACCGTTAATAAAGTAATGGATAGACAGAGCCAGGAGACAACAAAGCAGATTAGTGGAATAACTTTGATAAAGCCATTTATTAAATCTTCGAGACGTCTAACCAGCAATGTCCTCCAGGGGTATAAATACGCTGGGAAGAATCAAAACATCAATTTGCAGTGAGAAGCAAAGACAGCAATTTAAATACAACCCAGTTTGTGAGGAAAAGCGCCGTTGTTTGAGTCACAGAAAGCAGCTAATAGGTACGTGACTGCCTACTAATTTCTAACACATGCATTGGAAAGTCCAATGGACGATATACTCGCTTTGCTTAAAAGGACACAATGATTAATGAGTACATGGATAATGTAGATTACACTAATCTCTCTCTGTTAAAATGGGTGATGCTGAAGCAGGATCAGATAGCGCTGGCCTGTCGGCTTCCTTCTTCCTTTTCCCGTCACAGACCTGATGATTTCTAAAGCCGGAGCGGGAACACTGCTCTTTATATTCCATTTGCTGCATGATAACCCATCACTTCAAGAAGTGGCTTGTGTCACCTTCCGATCATTGGAATCCAATCACCAGTCTCACATCTGCAACTTGTATCCGTTCTCGCTGATTAGATTGTATTCACAGGAAATGTCACAACACCCTAACTCTGTCGCACTATTGCTCACACAGTATGTTTGAAATTGGAGAATTCTGCATTTGTTATTAAAACCCCAAGATGCAAATATTTTGTCACTGTCTTTTCCATTGTAACTTATCTCAAGTGGCTGTTTTAGGACCATCTACTGTATATTACACATAGCAGTCTGGATCAGATCAGGATATGTAAAGCAGATCTGTCTTACTGACACTCTCTAAACAGTCCAAACCAGTGATTTAGTTTTGCTGTGCCAATGCTGCAGTGCTCTTGGCTTTTAGTCGCAGGTTAGACCATGAATCAGCAGAGCAGCTGAACTTTAGTAATGGAATGCAGCCTAAGAAAACCAAGAGCTCTTTATCCAGCCATGTGTCGACTGACTGCCTCACTTTCTCTACTCTCCATTCACCTCTTGTGTTCTTTTTTGCTCCTCTCTGCTGGCCGCTTTCCAATTTTCTTACACATTTTCTTCTTTAGTTGTACCAAAGTTCAGTTTATTTCTTCTGATATATTTGTGTAAAACATTTCAAAACAAGTTTGAAGGAATCGGTTTGTCCTGAGCGAGAGTTAAAGTGGTAGCATGTTCTCGTTTTAACTCAGTCAGGGCTTCAACTAACGATTATTTTCATTATTGATTAATCTGCCTTCTTGGATTACTGCAGCATCTTAGCGGTGTGAGAAAAAGGTCTTTGAAGCTGAGTACATCTAGTCCAACAGGAGGGTGACCACGAACATTCATTTGATTATCTGCAAACAAGTTCTGACTAAAGTAAACAAGAGCAGGGTGAAGAGAGTCAAGCTACTGTATGCCCCTCGGCCGCATATGTTTCTCACCAGTTTGTTGTCTATAGAAGAAAAATACCAGACTCACATTAGTCAGTTGGGCCAAAAACACTCCACTGGGATGCCCACGTTCCATTGCTGCTCAATGTGTAAACATGTATTTGCAAACACTAATCAATACAATGAATAAATCAGTGCACCTTTAAAGGTAGATATGATGCTCATAATGCTAAGGTGCAAATCGACAAAAACTTGGACTGGTCAAACAAAACTGTCACTCCTTTGAGAAATGGCGAGGACAGACTGTTCCTTCAGAGGAAACAGATCCTTCACAGCGTGCGTCTACTAGCCACAATCTGGGAAAGAAAAAGAGTATGACTGTAATTCTCCTTTGACGGGCAGAACTGCATGTGTTCTCGTGTGTGCATTATGTTACAGTTGACTGTGACAGTCAGGAATAAAGCAGCGTGGAATTTCAGAAGAGTTATTTCTGTGTGCTCTTGCCAACAGAACCTGATGGTCAGTCTTGATCCAAAAGTATTGTGAAGCTCTGACAAAGAGTCAGAGGTCACATTCATCGCAAAGGGCTTAAGAGAGCCTTGAAAACAGGTCTGGTGTTTACTTGACTGTTTCTCGGCTTCTTCCTCTCTCTACAAACTAAAACACACACACACAAATGCACATTTCTGTAGGGCTGTCACTGTGAAGCTCAGCTAGTTAAACTGATAGCGCTGTAGGCAAGGACATAGACACAAGGCCAACACATTGTGGTTGGCAAAAGTTTCCTATTGGGTGTGTATGTGTGTGTGTGTTTCCCTGTTAGCCTCTCTGTATATGTATAAGTATCTGCGGCAAAATGTCAATGTGCTCATCTTGTGATCATCTTACTAGTTATTGATTTGTTTTTCTCTCTGATCTCGTCTCATATGCTATATCTGAGTAGTTTGATTTGGTTTATTTACATTTTCATATACGTATATACCTTTGACGTATTAGAGAGATTATTGAAGTCTGCCTTGCTTTATGTATCATCATACTCAACACATATTTTCTACTGTATAACACTGCTGATTTAAATAAACAGACTTCTTTGACAGGACCTCTTTGTGTGATGGTGTGAGGGCGAGATTGTGTAAAACGTGCTAATGGTGACAAACTACTGCAATTCACAGTGAACCAACATAATCGCATTAGATGATCACAAGATGTATTACAGTAGATCAACACAGACACACATCCAAAGCTAGAAAGATGTTGCAAATTATACATACTGTATATGACGTAGACAAATAATACCACTATATTATATTGATTTGAAAATTTATTTTGAATATGACATTATTTACAATCAACTGTGTCTGCAAGATCTATTTTATTGTAGCCAAACTGAGGAAATTATTTCAGCTGTGAGGGGAACTGTACATTAGGTACTGTAAATGCAGCCAAACATGTGCGTTTACTTACTGTATGTGTTAGTCTGTGTGCATTTGACTTCATTGTTTGCGTGTGTGTGTGGCTGTGTGAGAATGGATCTGGCCTTTGTGCTCAGCTCCACCGGTTGACTGGACAGTGTCCAGGATGATGAATTGAAAGTTCAAAAAATATCTGTTAGAATTTGAAAGCCATGGAAGGAGAAAATTGGCAACGTTGTCTAAAGCAGAATCCTTCACACCCTTCATTCATCATCCGAAGATAAAATGTTATATGGGTAGAAATAGCTGTGTGTGTGAGTGTGTGTGTGTGTGTGTGTCTGTGTGTATGTGTCCCTGATGCTGGTCACAGTGGGCATGGATGGATATTTGCTCCTTAATTATTAATCACATCAGTTTATTTCAGGGTAATTTGTGTGCTGTGGGATCAGAGTGCATTCATGTGCGTTTGTGCATGTAGTGTGTACTGCAGGATCTGCAGAGAAATGAGAAGGATGGACGCGTCGATCCGCAGCGACAACAGAAGCACTGTGTTATTACCGGGTCACCAGTGGGGACACTGACAAGTGTTTGCTCCTTAGTTATCAGTCAGCTCGTAGTCTATTTTGGAGAAATTTGTGCTCTCCGTGCATACGAATTTGTAGATGGATGCCGACATTCTCTGTACTGTGGAGGTCTTAAAATTCTCTCTGGGCATGAGTGTAATTTGTAGGGAACAGCATGTGTGTGTATGTGTGTGTGTCAGAGAGATTGTGTGTGTGTGTGTGTGTGTGTGTGTGTGTGTGTGTGTGTGTGTGTGTGTGTGTGTGTGTGTGTGTGTGTGTGGGTACATACAATATGAGTGCACAGCATTTCTGGCCCACTTCATAAACATTCGGCGACACAATCTCACAGCAGGTGGTTCATTACACGGCCTGTAATTAGGCTGACTTGACTTTCTTCTGCTCCTGATTACAGATACATATTGGTTTCAGTGGAGCATGGAAACAAGACTTTTTTTAAAATTACTCTTATTTAATAAATGATGTGTTGCTTTAGTTCACTATGGCGTGTTTACGAGCTGCTATATTCCCAAAATTATCAGTGACAAAATAAAAGAGGAGGTAAAAACATTTGCCGCCGGTGTATTTTGGATTGTTTCACTGCCGTCGTTGTGCTTTTTATTCCTCTGCATATTACATAACTGAATACATTTAGCATCAGCTGACCTTGGGGCGTCCTATAAGTTGATTTAGCGGCGGTTATGTGAATGTGGATGTGGCACTTTGTCTTTGATATCATTTCTATACTGGATTTTGTTTTAAGTCTGCAGTCTCACAGGGGCAGAGAGGTGTCAAAATAATAATATTTCAAAGGATTTCTGCGCTAATGCCAGCAACAAGCAGCCCTTACACTTTAATACTTCCATGTTAAAGACCAAAGACATAAAACAATAAATACCTTACTATGATTATTCTGTTTATTGCAGAAACTAAAATACCTTTTATATTATTTACCGGCAAAACATCTCTGCCTCCTAATATCACATATAAACTGCAAAAAGTGCTTCAATGGTTTAGCTTTATGTTAATGACAAAAACATTAACATTAATTTCAAGCCATATTGTCTTTTAATGTTTGACATTAGCAAGCTGTGCCTGCTGTGTAAGAGAAGCCCTGAAATAAATAGTTTTTGTATGGTTTGAAATCACCAAACATAAATGCAATATATAAAACATAGATGGTAACAGGCAAAGTAAATTTGAAGCAAGATTACATGGACACTATGCATGCAATATTAAACATGTACTGCATGTGATGCAATCACAGCTTGTGTGTGTGTTTCCGACTAACCAAAAAAGCCGGATTCCTGACTTTTGTCAAAGAGGTTCATATTTTTCTACTCTTGTGCAAGACTTGCACACATCAACTCTGATATTTCCATGTGATGGGCTGAGTGAAATGAGGATGGCGATCAGCCTTCTTTTTTCCTCTGGCAATCACAGTCATGATGTGACTCACAAAGTGCTGGCTGACCTAGATACAGTTAAAGGTAAGAGCATTTGGTGATGGAGTGGTGAAGTAGACTGAAGGCTATTTAGAGTAGAAGCTAGGCTGTACAAACATACTTGAGTTATGTTTCTATGTTTCAAATATCTGTCGAGCAACAATGACTATCCAGTCTCGATCTGTCCAAAACATGGCAGATCGAGACGTGCACATAAAGGTTCAGTGTGTAACTTTTTGTGTGATCTTTCAGCAGAAATGCAATATAACATGCATCAGTATGTTAAAAATATTTAACAGAACCTCAACAGCCTCAACACACTACTCGTGCAGTTGTAACAATGACCTCTTTTCAAATCTTTAAATCTTACACACTGTATCTTTAATAAAATAAGACTTTCTGATAGAATTCATTAAATTAATTAAGTGAGAAATAAATAAAAGAAACTGCATGAAACAGAGGACTGTATACAATATACCACCAGAGGTTCAGAACCTTGGAGAGCGACAGCAGCCACCAGCTCTGTTGATGCAAATTCAGCACCAAGGTCAGTCCCACACACCTTCAGACCTGGAGCACAGACACACAGCCAGCACTAGCCCACATGCATTCCCGCTCTAAAGAAATCTAAGGACACAAGGACAGTTATCCTCCTCTGAACCCTTACTCAGACTGGATCATCTTATCTGCCCCCTCACAACACAACACAACACTACACACAACAAACATCTCTGTGGGCTCCATCCTTATTACTTTCTTCCACTCTTCACCAGTCTGATAAGCTCCTTTGTTTGTACTCTCTTCATCCTCACATCAGTGTGTGCATTTTGTCTCCACACAATAATAGAAATGTGCATCATGTGCACAGGCAATTCAGGAAATTCAGGAGCACCAATGGGTCCATTGCAGAGTGAGACACATGGTAAGACAATGAGCATATTGGTGCTGTGTAAGAATTTAGTAGCTTAATAGTGGACGGAAACTACACTTGTTCCCTGAAGGTCTCTAATGGGATCATATATCAGTTTGATTGTCGAGGAGCTGTCTAATCAGAAAGAGTTGTATGTCAATTTGGCTCCGATTACTTCTGCTGACAAGAGGCTCACAGCCTTCGGATGAAAGAGATTAGCCAAATGGGAGTTATTGCTGAGTAACAGCTTGATCTTTAAAAACTCTGTTTGGAACCAAAGATTATTCTAAAAACTGGAAGGCCAAGTTGAGAAACAAATCTCACAGAAAGTCTGAAAAGCTGAAGGATTGGCATTGATGTGATTAAATGGCGTAGCAGCATGAAAATATATTTCACTTAGAAGTAGCCCCCCCCACACACACCCTCCAGCTGGATGTTACATAACTTCCTGTATTCCTTGAAGATGAGAGGGTGGTGTATTTCAATCATATATAACTGGTTGACCAAGCCCGAGAATCTGTGTTGCTTTTTCAACTTTAAAAATGGAAATATTGTGATTGGCATTATTCAGGGATTAATTTAATCTGTTTCTTTAAATCCTGACGAATACTGTTTCCCCTAGAGTTCAATAAGCAATTACAAGGCATTAGAGTCTGCTTTTATATACATATTTAGCACTTTTTAGGGCACCATATTTTATTGCTTTTCCTGTTGTCTTGTGTTCCTATTTTTTCTCTAACTGCAGTTTTTCTACACTCTTGACATTTAAGGCATTGGGCACAAAAGGCGCTCGCTGATTATGTACTTGCTGCATTTTGTTTAAACCATGGCCTTTAATGATTTTGCTTCCTGTTACTGGTCGATGAAGCTCAGAAAAAAACAGACATATTGTGGCTTAGTGGGTAGAGAGACAGAGCGGGAAAAGAAGACAGGGAGAGAAATTGAGAAAACGAGAAACAGAAAGAAAGAGAGGGAGAGATTGAGGCAGAGCGAAAAAGATTGAGTGACAGGGAGAGAAGAGTGAGTCAGAAGATGTGTGTTCAGGAATTTAATGATACCAGATAATACATGAGATGAGATATTCTGGGAACAGTACCATAGATACCCAAAAGACACATCCGCCTGATAACAGTAAGAACGGAGGAAGCATGATTCAGCCAAAAGTTTGTTTTCACAGAGTGACTCAGACAAAAACCTTCATCCCTTTTGCAACACTAATAAGTCTTTTTAGACATTTGCTTACACGGTAGTTACATTTTTTTAGAGATGTGGTTAGCCACTGTATGTCTATGAATAGTGTAATTTCATTTGAGAATGACAGCATTGCTCAGAAGAAATTGACCAGCCCTCACGCGTGATCAAACAGTTTCAAAGAGATCCACACACCTTGTGTTCAGAAATATGAGCATTAGAGGAGAAGCAGGAACAATGATCTTCTGTGGAAATCAAACAACTCCATGCAGACTGTCTTCCTCAGTTGTGTGTTAAGACTCTATGAATCTATGAAGAGGAAGAAGAAAGGGAAGAAGAAGGTAGGTGACTACAGGGTCTTCAGAAAGTTGGAGTAGATGTAGGTGAGACATTCCAACATTGAGGTTTTCTCAGACACATAAAGCCTTACACATACCACATGTATGTCCAGAAACTATGAATGTCTCATTAGGCATCCACATAAATTCTCGTGAAAATAAACGCTCCAATAGCTCATGAACAGCTCAGTTTTCTGTTTGGACCATTTCTCAAGACAGTGTAGCCAACGCAGATCATGTGTTGATTGACATTGACCCTCAACCAGCACAGAAGATAAGCAATGTATTGTTATGGACAGGAGCAGCAGCAAAACGTGTTTTAGCCAGATGTCAAAATAATCCACGAAGGAAGTGAGTGAGAGCAGAGAGGTTTTGTTTTGTACATTTTTGTATGATTGGTTCTTTGAATTAAAACATTTCGCAATAAAAGTCCAAGTGTAACCATACCCAATATAAACCCAATATCGGGAAGGTAGAAAAAGTAGGACAGTGATTTTGTTGAAATTAGAGTACACACACAAGTAGGTTTTAGTGGCATCTAGTGATGTAGTTGGTGATTGCAACCACCTTGCCTCACCCTCCCATGTATAGCATTACACAAAACTACAGTGGCCACCCTATCTTGATCCAGCAAGGCGGACTTAGTGGAAGAGGACCCATGTCAGATATATCTGTAGCTATAAAAGGCTCATTCTATGGTAACACGAACATAATATTTTTTTATTTGCAGGTAATTAGACTATATACTGATGGAAACACAGTTATGTATATTATATTCAGATATATTTTAATATTAAACACTTTTGAAATGAGTCAGGTTTTTTCAGTTTTATCAGTCTCACTTTACTGTTTTGTATAGGTGTTTTTCATAGAATATTCTGACCCCACGTTTTACTGAAATCATTGCACAGAGTGGCTTCTGATGCTGTAATTTTAAATTTAAATTTTTTTTTCCCAATTTATTTTTTCTCAAAATAACGAGATAATATCTCGTAATAACGAGATAATATCTCGTAATAACGACTTAGTATCTCGTAATAACGACTTAGTATCTCGTAATAACGACTTAGTATCTCGTAATAACGACTTAGTATCTCGTAATAACGAGATACTATCTCATAATAACGACTTAATAGGGTTTTTTTTTTTTTTTTTTTTTTTTTTTTTTTTTTTTTTTTTTTACACACATGCGGTTCAGGGCTTCCGTAGTCACACACACACCGCGCGCATGCACACACACACACACACACACACACACACACACACACACACCGCGCGCATGCACACACACACACACACACACACACACACGGAAATACCTCAGCACATGAATAACCTTCTTCCTGAAGGTGAGGACATGCAAATTTAACCCCCAAATTTAATGAGAAGGAGAGGAGTTGAGGCAAGACAGACAGCTACATTTCAGAAGGGCACGCATGTGCACACAAACGTGCACGGACGTAGACACATGCATCCACGCGCACGCCTAGAGAAGGGGAAGCAGAGAGCAGCTACAAATGTGTCTCCCAGCACAAAATGCCACTAAACACAACAGGCCGTGTCTAGGTGAGCAGCAGTGCCAAAGGCACTTCTCCACTGAATACAAAATGTACTGTGGATTCAAAGCATGAAACGATGTTCTTCACACCCAACATACAGGAATAATATCACTTAAGTGATCAAGACTTGTAGCACAATATGAAGTCTATACATCAGCACACGCCATTAAGCTGTCATAGGCGTGATATAAGTTATAACAGTGCAGCAGACATGACAGAGGTCATAAAGCTGTCTACTAGTATGACTGTGTCATAAACTGTACTAGACACTTTAGCTTGGCTGCTTTGATAGTAACATATGTCAGTGAGGCTGTAGCACAAAGTGTCAAGACAGTTTGGGTAATGGTCTTCTTTGCGATATAAAGCTGGAATACTTTAAGCTTTGAAAAATGTCAGAATCAATGGGGCATAGAGCAGAACATTTCTGACTTTTAGTTTTAGTTCTCTGTAACAGCTAATATCCACATTCAACATTAAACATCAAGTGAAATTATGGTGATTTTGTTCCCGGGCTAAACTCAGAGATGTGTTAAAAGGTCACATCTCTTTACATAAATGAGTTGCTCTATCTGCCGCCTCCTAGGTTTCATCAAAATAACTCAACAGATGTTTCTCTCCGGTTGAAACAGACCGAAGAGTTGTATAGAGTTGTTCTGCTTCAGAGAAATATTTGACAGGCTAACTTGAAATGTCTTTTTTTTGTGAATGCAACTGTGCGGGGAAAGATACATTATGCTTCACTCAGTGCTGTTGCTGCATTTTATCAAGCGTGCCCATCTACGTTAAGGACGGTTTAAAAATTCATCTAAAAGGTCCAGTGTGTAAGATATAAGGGGAATATGGCACATCTGTTTGTAATGGCGTCTTTCCTACAAGCTCCAAGTTACTTTACTACACAAGCGCCACTTAGTCATCTTATTATGTCTCATGTCTCTTAACTTCTTATGAAAACCCAATATAATCACAATACAATGAGGCAGGAACATTTCAATGATGATAAAAATATAATAATTAATTTTATCATTTAACCACTATGTTTCTAGCGTAGCCCGGATGATAGACTTTGATTGTTCCATTGATAGGTTTGTGTTTACACAGCTAATATACCTCAGCAACAACTTCTACAAAATGTGCTCACAATTATCATCATAATAAACTTTTAATAAACTCAAAGTGAATACAGTTTAAAAACACAATGCATGTGGGTACAAGGTACAATTACAGGCTATTCAGGGAACATTTTATTCATTGTTATTCTGGAAATTGCACTGTCATTACAAAGATTTATGGTCGAGCTCTTACATTGTATAACTTTTATGTGTAAAGATGTTTGGAATGCGTCTGAACAAAACCTTTCTGAATCCTAATTACATGCCGTGAAATTCTTTGGCTACAGCCTCTGTGGCTTACCAACATTTTCTAATGAAAAGAAACTCATTAAGGTCATATAAACTAAAATGGCATTGGTGGTGTAGTTGTCAGAAAAGCTGCCTCATAACAAGACGGGATTAATTCCAGTCCCATATCAAGTTGGTTAAATGTGGGCAGAGGAAAGTAAATGAATCTCTTCACTTTATTAATGTGATTGAAGGTGCATGAATTCACCACAGCTTTCCACTTGTGTGAACCACTTGACATGAAAGTATTTTAATAGGTTTCCAAAACTGCTTTCAGATAATGTGGGGTATAACTGTGTGTGTGTGTGTGTTGGGCATAACACAGACTTTAAACCATTTGGATATCAAACATCACATCCCTTTATCCTCCCTTACTTCATTTAAGTAACAGTTGCAGTTCAAAACAATTGGTGTTTATTGGTTTCCAGCTGTTGCTAAGACACTGTCGTAAAAGGCTTCAGGATTATGGTCCGTGTGCCCACCATTAACAGAGATATCCATATGCTTGCTCCAGATGCCCGGTGCCTTCACTACTCGCTCATTATCAGCTCTCCGTTTACGAGCTGGCAGAGTGGAAATCATATCTCATTCCAAGTGCAGCTGGAAACATTTGGATATTCAGCCGTCCATTTATTTTAAGTGTACGCTTTGCTCGTTATAAACACTTCTTTTTTTATTATAGGTAATCAGACACTGCCTGTGCAGAACATCAATGTACTCAATGAAAATCACATAAATATATCGCAAAGAGACGGCAAATCATTTGATTTACTTTCTGTGAATCAGTAGGGGGGATATTCAGTCTTCCTAATTTTTAATCACTTGACCACAATAGTGTTTTCTTTATAATAATACAAATGTCATGGACATTAAAGAGAAATCAACATCGAACACTCGACTATGATTGTTCTTATTTAGCTGTTAGCTTTTAAACTGGACTTTAGGTTGCTTTAGACATGAGCTATCACTTCCAATAAAGACAATATAGATGAACATTTCACTGTCTTCACACATAAATCATTTAAACACAGCCACAATGGGGACCCAAACATAGACAATATATAGTATATAGTAGATATTTTGGTATTTTAGAAGTATACAATTCTTTGCTGTTCTCCAAACTTGTTCACTCCACAGTACAGAAAAGGTAAATGAACACATATTATTCATGTATTTTATTTAAATACATTACCAGATTTTTCTAGTAGGTTATTTCCTAATTCACCATTTCATTCTACTTAATTCTCCACCTTATTTAAGCGTTTGTTTCATAAACTACTTTAATCTGCTCGCCACCCTTTAGCACTCTTGTCAACAGACACACACACACACACACCTACACTTCTGTGCCTCTCTGCACACACATAAGCTCACCCCACCCCGCCTCTTCGTTCCTCTCTGCGTGTATGTGTCCGCTCCGTTAACTTTTATACGTTTTATAAAGTTGTGCATAAAACACATCTCGCCTTTTGGATATTTTTGCCCATGATTCCATTTTCATAACGGCAGGTAATCCTATCGAAATGTCACGTATTTTGTCGGCTTTGTACAGACGGAGGCAACAAATATCCTTGTAAGGAAATATCCATCTTAACTTGTTTTGCCTGTTTTATCCTCCATGTCTCCTAATGTAAAATGGCTTCTTCTGGTATGGTGAAACATATCTGAGTCAATCAAGATGTTCAACAATATGTCACCACTGATGAAACTGAGATGCACATCCTGTATGCCCATCAAGAATATTGAAATACAACAGCAAACACACACAGTATCAGATCAAATAG
Source organism: Collichthys lucidus (assembly GCA_004119915.2). Taxonomy (NCBI): domain Eukaryota; kingdom Metazoa; phylum Chordata; class Actinopteri; family Sciaenidae; genus Collichthys; species Collichthys lucidus. The sequence goes on from CM014088.1 coordinate 24,401,664, forward strand.
ATCATCAGTTGTCCTTGGGATAGGGGTGAAAATCCTCTGCAGTCCTGATCAACCACTTTATTTACTAGAGATGAAAAGCCTGTTGGTTGATGCTGATCTGCTGCACAGTGTGATGCATTAATAAGGAAGGCTAGTGCACATGTGCGCGCACACAAACACACACACACACACAGTACAGACGGTGTCACCTCAAGGACAAATCAAAAGATTCACTTTGAAAGTTGGGTAGAAGTGTGTGCGGGGTTGGTAACTCTTATCACATTTTGATAACATAATGACATTTTCTTAGAAAATGAAAACAGCACTGGCCTCAATGCCTGAATGTAACTGCTGAATAATAAATTAATTCCCTCGGAACGAACCAGAAACAAAACAAAAGGCTCGTGTCTTACAATAAATTAATGGCATTTTCATGTGAATGCTTTGTCTCCTACACATCTCCCTTCTAAATGTTAACACTGATTGCCTCAATTTGGACTGTTTTTTCATTACGGCTCCATTCTTCTCTTATCATGTATAAAGCATCCTGCTTGCAAAGGCCATCATCAGTCTGTTGCTTTTAAAGAATTTGTGGCCAATAACGGCACTGTGCTCAATTAAGAAAGCTCTTTCTCAGAGAAACGCTGATAACTTTGACCCTGCTGTGAGGGAAATTAAAGGGCAGGACCGGTGCAGGGGGATGCAAAACACCCGCTTCCTTCCCACTGCTTTACTTCCTTTCCTTATGTGCTTTTTCTTTTCATCCTTGGATACTTCCTTTACACAATTTTACACGCTTTTTGTCGTCGTTTGTCTCCTCTTGCTTCCTTTTTGCCTTCCAGCATTTGCTTTTATGCACTTTTCTGTTTCTCTTCAAAACAAGTTGCAGTGGGAAACAAAGGCGTAATGGAGGAGTCCCCTCCTTCATCTCTTCTCTTTTTTCCACTGCGACTTGTTTTGTTTTGCCTTTCAAATTTGCACTTCATAATGTGATAATAAGCTGTTTGTCTAGGCTTGCAACGCTCCCCTAAGAGACACATTTCTGCACGCACTCAATGTGCATGTGAAACGGAGAAAGACAGTAGAGTGACACAGTCCCCGTCCGTGTGTGTGTGTGTTCATGTGCCTGGCGGAAACGTGATTGTCTAAAAGTGTGTGATGCTGTGTGTGAATGTGCGTGTTTGTGTGACATCCATCAGTTTCTCCCTCAGACTGTGAAGGCAACCCACAGAGCAGGAAGCAGGGATAAGGCGCCACACCCCCCGCTGGTGAAAGAGAGAATGAGCAGGGCAGATAATGCCCTGTTATCTACCCCACCACCCCCTCACCTCCTTTTTTCTCCCTCCTACCCAGGACTCCCCAACACAAACGCACACACATACGCACTTGCATGAATACACGCACACAAAATCCCCCTTCTTTTCCCAACACACTCTCTGCAGGGGAGGGGGGGGGGGGGGGCTTTAAGTTGGATTTAGTGGTGGAAGGGGTGGGGGTGGAGAGGCGTACTCATGTTGCAAGATGCCAACTCCATAACTCACACAAACAAACCCTCACTTTTAGTCGGTCTGCAAAAAAAAACACACAAAAAAAAAAACAAACCTGAGTAAATACAAACACACAGACACACAAACACACACTGTATCTTTCTTTTTCACTGAAGTGCCTGTAGGATTTTTTTTAAATGTCTGATTTAAGCAGGCAACACAATCAAGTGTAAAAATTGTATTTACAATAATTGGCCTGGCAAAAGACCTATTGATGTGTGTGTGTGTGTGTGTGTGTGTGTGTGCAAGGGAACACTGACAGAATCTGAGAAATGTGTCGCGATGACAGCACAAGTGTTGCAGGCAGTATAGATCATCATATAGATATCATGCAGGGTACAGAGGCAGTAGTCAGGCACCCTTTCTAGGAACTCGGGAACTTCAGCTGCTTTTTCACTGAATGTTCAGTATCTTGTTACAGTTTTGGTTCCTGAGCCATACTCTTGCTCCTGCCCCTCAAAAACCCACAGTGCTCCCGAGGTAGTACTGGTACTTTGTGAACTATGGAAGGAGTCGGGGAGATGATTACATTGATCACATGTGAGCCTTAATACTGGGATGGAACAGGTCTTGCAATATGGACATGTAACATTGAAGTTATGTAGGTGATTTCCTAACTACTGAAAAATAAAGAGATTAAATGAGTTTATCAAGAATGAGAGAAACTGCCACCGGAGAAAATCGCAACCGTTCTGGACAATGTTTGTGACCCCATCAGAAGTGTTGCACTGCGTTTCAGAAGTGTCCCAGAGGAGGCTGTTCTATTTTTGACGGATGCCGTGACCGGCCACGTCAATCAGCACAGAGCTGGCTGGAAGTCAGACACACACATTACATAGAGAATCAGAAATATTTATATTTTTAATAAAAATACCCCGTGCAAATATTAGATTGTAAAAACTGCCAAAAGAGAAACAAATTAACTACATGGCATATTTACATATTTACAAGCATATTTAGAGAGAAAAATCTGACCAAATCTGAGCAAGTTCACAAAGTCTGGCAGGCAAAACGCTCTGCTTTTGAAATGCTCCCGAAGGGGCATGAAGCGGCGTGAAAAACAGACCAAAACAGTGTCATGGCTGCAACATAGCAGAGCTATGCCAGTAGAACCAAGGCGTAAGTAAGGGAGACAAAACCTAATTAGCTGCAAAAAAATCTCTTATATACATACAGATACTGAGCGCAATGTCTTACTGTGTGAAAAACAAAGTAATGCCTGTTAGATCTTTTCTTGGTCTAATTTATTTTTTTAGGATAAAGGTCTCGGAGAAAACGCAATCAAAAATGAATTTCACAGGACTGATTCTGATTTAATTATTTAGTCAAAAATTCAATAAGACATTCTACAGACTGTTTTTTAGTTCATGTAAGGTCACAGTCATCCTTGCAGACAAAATGACAAAAAGGATTTTAATAATCCATCAGACTAATATCAGGCTTAATACAATCTCTTAGACATCGGCTGCAGACAGTGGAATACGGTATCAAATCAGGCAATCTCTTGATAAAATTAATCGCTTCGAGTCTGGTGATGCTAATAATCTCCTGATTGTATTAACTTCACAAGCTCCCAGTGGGAAGCTGTGTGTATCATAACAGTCATTATTATGTTTATATCTGTGGTTGGGAGGGTGAAGGGTTGCTGAGCTGATTTTTAGAGAGAGACTGTGTGTGTTTGTGAGTGTGTGCTTTTGTCTGTATCCCATTATCTTTGTCATTAACGACAATAATGACACTCACTGTGGGCACCTCTGGCTATGTTTTGAGGTTCTTTTACACACACACACACACACACACACACACGCACACACACGCGCACACACACACACACACACACACGAATGCATGCGCACACGCTCAAACTGTCTTCCGGCCTGCCTAATTGGGAAGGGAACAGTAGTGGTGTGGGCGATCACACCAAAGCCCCTAGCTCATTGACACAAGGTTAAAGACCCATTAACTTGACCAGTGGAAAGAATGAAGAGAGGACAAAAGGGAGAGTGGGTTAAAAAGAAACAGAGCAACAGACAGAGAAACAGAAAGGTGGGAGACCGAGGCCTCTTTTATGTCAGAACCTGCCTGCTTTAAAAAATACTATCACTGAGTTTGTAGCAGTTCATTTTTAGTGAAGATCATGATACATTCCTGTCACATCAGCCCGACTGAGCACACGTACCTGCCCTGTGGCAACAATGTGAGACACAGGGGGGAAAACACCAATCCCAGTCTCCTAGTCTATGTAATTATATTCATTGGGCAATTCTGCAGCACACAATTCATGCTCCGACTAAAGGTTAGTGCGATGCAATAAGCAACGTGCAGTTTATGCAGCGCAGTGAGAAGTAACATGTTTAAAAACTTGATGAGAGTTTAGCGATCGTTTCTGTAATTCAACATCTTTTTAAGATAAATAACCACGACCACAAGCTTCCCCCGACCTTAACCAAGCGCTTCAATGGCAGAATGTTTTTTTTTCTGCACAACTCCCACTCACTGCTTGAGTTGGAAAAGCACGATACAGTATATTTCTGTAGTCGCCAGGTTGCCATCTTAAAAAAAGCACACAGCTAAGTTTGTTCACTTTCTCATGTCTCGTAGGGGGAGTGAAGGAAAAATTCGATCAGAAGCTGCGACCAAGTTGACCCCCGATTTTAATGAAATGGAATGTGAACTACTTTCAGGTCTTTTCATTATACGATGAATAAAATATCAAAAAGCAGTACTCTGTACTGTACACGTGTTTGTAAATCGCTGTGTGTGGATGTGTGTGTGTACTCTGACTTACAGCTCCACACACTCCATCTAAACTTGACTTGAGAGTTCATATCCAACGAAAATGGGATGTGGACGTTTGCCCCCTGAGAGTCAAGAGAGGAATATTTAAGTAGCAGCACCCCATGCTGAGGAAGATCCCCTTTTTTCAGTCTTCTGAAAGTAAGACTGTTGAAAGTAAAGCAGTGCTGAAAGCAAAATCCAGCGGGTGAAGGGCTGAGCCTTTGTGCGTTGCCTAATAAAGATGCATGTTTTACTCTTGGTATCAAACGAGAAAGCTTACAAAGAGAATATTCATGTAGGGAGAATGATTAAAAAGGAAATCAGTTTCTGAGAGAATCATAACATGGCCTTGTCAGAGTGGCATCTTGACTTGACCGATGTAAAGATCAGGTGCTGTTAAGGCTGTTTGAATTTTATCAAGTGAACATGTTCACACGCACATTTTACTAAAATCAAAAGGCTTCTTCTTTACCTTGAAACTAACTTTTTTCGTTTCAATTTCTCACCTCACAACTCCCTCTCTTTTTCACTGCTGAACCCTCTAATGTCTCAAAGTTTTTTGTCAGTCTCCCCAGTTCCCATACTATCTTTTTCTTTCAGCCTGGTCATGCCTGCCATCACTTTAATTTCGCTCCAGACACCTCCTCTCATTAAAACTGCAGGGTAGAGTCCCATCCTGTTTATACATTCAGTTTTGAGTTCTGAGCAAATATTGTCCATATCCTTAAAGCAGCTTAATTTTTTTTTTAACAAAGTGACAATGTGAAAGGGGTTGGGCTTATCACCCAAATCTGCAGTTCTCCTCAGCTCTGCAGGGCTTTATAGCAAGTCCTTGACTCCAGCCTATCACAGAGTCATTTTCAGGCACAGCAGGCAGCTGTTCAGCGAACGAGCTGTAAAATCTCACAGCAAACTACCTGCCTAGCACCAAACAGCAGACAGACACAGTTAGGGAATTAGCTGGTGAACATAATGGAGCATTTAACAGCTTATAGACTAGGTATATAAGAGTTCGTAGAGACCACAAACAGCGACCTCCAAACAAAAGATAACGTTGCTGTATGTGCATGGACAGAATCTATGTGACATCATCTATAGCTGTTATGAGGCTCATGTGTGTGGTGGCTCTGGCCATCAGGATCTTGGCAGTCCTTCCTCAGCCGGCTACCGACTAATCCAAATACAGGCAAAGACGTGAAGTGTGGGTGGAGCTTGTAGCATAGGGCTTAAAACAGATACTCATATAGCATAAGTTGGGCGCCAGACAGGGGCATAAATCAACCTGTCACTCTTCAAATAGAAAATAATAATGAGTAAATTTAAAAGTATCTGGTTAACAACAAACAACAAAACAACAAACAACAAAAGTCCCGCTAGCAGATAGCCCCAGCTACAAAATGAATTCGGGTCACCAAAATATCTGTAAAGGAAAGGTTATTTAATCAATCTGTTAATCCCAAACAAACAAGATAAACCCCTTCACAAATAAATTTCAAGCAATAAATCAAGGGTTTTTACCAACGATAACAAATTAAATTTAGGTGACAAAGAACCAAAGAACAAAACTTGCATTCAACATAAAACATCACTGGAGAATGGTTCACTTAATAAAAATAAGTTCATGCAGTTCTTTTGGGCATCCCAAGTAGTGTGAGAGTGTGTGTATGTGGGTATGTGGAGAGGGGTCGCTGGATCCAGGGGATGGTCGAAACAATCCTCCTCCATGTGGCCTGTTGTTTGAAAAGATCCCCTTCCCCCCATCTCACAGGTGCTCTTAATGATTTCCTAACTCCTCCCCCTTACCTGTGGGGAGGAAATGCAAGTCTGCACTTCCTGCCACAAGCTGAGGCGGGCTGAATGAAGCCTGGTTACTCAAACAAGCCACTTGTGTTGGCACCAAGTGGCAACTTCCGGCAATGCGGAAGTGCCAAAAACTGTAATTCCTCGAGCAGCCCCTGGAGACAGGCTCCAGAAATGAGTCAATCTCCATCAGCACCCGTATTAGAATTAGAAGTAAACATTTCTTTTTTCATGCTGTGTTTTATGTTGGCTTCACTTCACAGCCACAGAGGTTGCCGTCTGTAGATGTGTAAATAAGTTCACCATTTCAGCTTAGAAGGTGATGATCTGTGTAGATTTGCTATCAGTATTTGAAAATCTGCATTGTTGGCTCAGGGATCTTCTCCTCCTCCTTTAGCATTAATGGCTTATACACCAGAAGACAATCACCAACGCTGATAAGATGAAACCACATGAAATCAAGAGCCACCAAAGAGCCTCTTCCATTTGGAAAACACTGCCCAACAAAGCTGCGTTCAGAAGAAGTAAGAATTAAAACATGACAAATGATTCTTTCATCACTTTATTTTCTTGCCATAAGCATCTATATTCCTCTTTGCAGTAAACAGGGAGGTGAACTGCATCACCTCTTTGCTTATGTGTGTGCACTGCAATATGGATCCTCATTGACATAATGCATCCCCAAGCTGCAGGCCCTCAACCCTGAAGCTAAAGCTTAAAGAGTTTCTCAAAGACACGAGGACCGACATCTCCTCCCTTTCCAAAAATAACCTAATTCATCTCCACAAAGACACAAACATGCATACACACACAGGAGCAGCACTTTTCCCCATCGTAGTCCTTGTGCCGTCCTTGTACAACTTCACATGCGTCGGTGTTTGCAGTAAGCTCACAGGTGCCAAACTCCCACTTAGCTCTCAAATACACAAATACACACAAACACACACAGGTGACAACCTTCCTCTCAGCTCCTTTATGTCATTTAAAGTGACAACATCCTCGATGCAGCCATATATTGCCGCTCTCCCACACAGAAACCATCAGCTAACACCATATACACCTTTACATATGCAATCACACACACACATACACATACACAAACAAGGAGCAAGAGCCAAGACCCAGCAAGTGTACCTGATGCAAGTGTTCTTATTCAATTCAATTCAATTCAATTCAATTTTATTTGTATAGCCCAAAGTTACAAAGTACATTTGCCTCGGAGGGCTTTACAATCTGTACAGAGAATGACACCCTCTGTCCTTAGACCCTCGGTTCGAGTGAGGAAAAACTTGCCCACAAAAAACCTTTTAACAGGAAAAAAATGTGGAAGAAACCTCAGGAAGAGCCACAGAGGAGGGATCCCTCTCCCAGGACGGACAGACGTGCAATGGATGTCACGTGTACAGGACAATCAACATAAACATTTTGTACAGTTACAATGACTTACAGAATGACAATGAATGATAAAGTGACCACAGTAGTAGATATAGTAGTATTAATGACAGTAGTAATATGTGTAGTGGGCGCCGTCCAGGATCACAGCAGCAGCCACGATCCACGAAAAACCTGCTGGACGACAGAGCACAGAAACTCCGGGGAAGTTTGGTTAGTAGCATGCATTAATGAGACATGTCCAGAGACAGACAGACAGACAGACAGACAGACAGACAGACAGACAGAGAAAGAGAGAAAGAGAGAGACAGACAGACAGACAGACAGACAGACACACAGACAGACAGACAGAGAAAGAGAGAAAGAGAGAGACAGACAGACAGACAGACAGACAGACAGACAGACAGACAGACAGACAGACAGACAGACAGACAGACAGAGAAAGACAGACAGAGAAAGACAGACAGAGAAAGACAGAGAGAGAGAGGCAGAGTAGGAGGGAGGGTTTTCGGTAAGGGAGATGTGACTACATCTTTAACCAATACCGTGCCTGGCTAGGCATAACCCTGGGGAGTCCCCCGGCAGTCTAATCCTATAGCAGCATAACTAAGGGATGGCCTGAGCCAGCCCTAACTATACGCTTTATCAAAAAGGAAGGTTTTAAGTCTACTCTTAAAAGTGTTGACCGTGTCTGCCTCCCGAACCCAGATTGGTAGTTTGTTCCACAGAAGAGGAGCCTGATAGCTGAAAGCTCTGGCTCCCAATCTACTTTTGGAGACTATAGGAACCACAAGGAACCCAGCGTCCTGAGAGCGCAGTGTTCTAGATGGATAGTAAGGTACTATGAGCTCTTTTAGATATGATGGTGCCTGACCATGAAGAGCTTTGTAAGTAAGGAGGATAATTTTAAATTCTATTCTAGATTTAACAGGGAGCCAATGCAAGGAAGCCAAAATGGGAGAGATGTGATCTCTGATCTTGGTTCCTGTCAGAACACGTGCAGCAGCATTCTGAATTAACTGTAAAGTCCTAAGAGATTTATTAGAGCAGCCTGATAACAAAGAGTTACAATAGTCCAGCCTAGAAGTAACAAATGCGTGGACTAGTTTTTCTGCATCTGCTTGAGAAACAGTGCGTCTGATTTTAGCGATGTTACGTAAGTGGAAGAATGCAGTCCTCGAAATTTGTTTTATGTGGACATTAAAGGACAAATCCTGATCAAAAACAACTCCAAGATTCTTTACAGTGGAGCTGGAGGCCAGGGTGATACCGTCTAAGGTAACTAAGTCTCTAGAAAGAGAGTTTCTGAGGTGCTTGGGTCCAATTACAAGAACTTCAGTTTTGTCTGAATTTAACATCAGAAAATTGTCGGTCATCCAATTTTTTATATCCTTAAGGCATGCTTGGAGTTTAGTTAACTGATTGGTTGCATCAGGCTTGATCGATAAATATAATTGGGTGTCGTCAGCATAACAATGAAAATTGATAGAGTGATTCCTAATAATGTTCCCTAAAGGAAGCAGATATAAACTAAATAAAAGTGGTCCTAGTACAGAACCTTGTGGGACTCCATGACAAACTTTGGTATGCATGGAGGATTCATCATTTACATGAACAAACTGAGATCGATCTAAGAAATACGATTTAAACCAGCTTAGGGCGGTTCCTTTGATGCCAATTTGATGTTCCATTCTCTGTAAAAGAATTTGATGGTCAATGGTGTCAAATGCAGCACTAAGATCTAACAGGACAAGTACCGAGATTAGTCCTTTGTCTGATGCCATTAGGAGGTCATTTGTAACCTTGACTAATGCGGTCTCTGTGCTATGATGCACTCTAAATCCTGACTGAAAATCCTCAAATAGACTATTGTTATGGAGAAAGTCACACAGTTGATTAGCTACAGCTTTCTCAAGTATCTTAGACACAAAGGGAAGGTTTGATATCGGTCTATAGTTGGCTAAAACCTCTGGGTCCAGAGTGGGCTTTTTAAGAAGAGGTTTAATTACAGCTACCTTAAAGGACTTAGGTACATGTCCTGATAATAAAGACAGATTGATTGTATCCAATAACGAATGACTAACTAGAGGTAAAACATCCTTGAGCAGCCTGGTTGGGATGGGGTCTAAGAGGCAGGTTGAAGGCTTAGCTGCAGAAATGATTAAAGTTATTTGATGGAGGTCGATGGGAGAAAAACAGTCTAAATACATATCAGGTTTTACAGCTGTTTTCAAACTTGCTGTATCAGAATGCAGATCAATGCCTGTTGAAGACAGAAGGTGATGGATTTTGTCTCTAATAGTTATAATCTTAGAGATGAGATTGAGATTCTTCCAGTTTAGTGGCACGCCATTTGCGTTCAGATTTACGTGCCTCTTGTTTTAATTTGCGAGTCTGCTGGCTATACCATGGTGCTAGCCTTCTTTGTTTAATTATCTTCTTTTTCAGAGGTGCAATAGAGTCTAGAGTTGTCCGTAATGAACCTGTAATACTATCAACAAGATGATCTATTTGTGAGGGGCTAAAGGAAGCAGACAAGTCCTCTGTTACAGTTAGACATGGCATTGAATTCAATACTGAAGGAATCGTTTCCTTAAATTTGGCTACAGCACTATCAGATAAACATCTGCTGTAGAAGTTTCTACACAAAGGCTTATAGTCCAATAGTATGAACTCAAAGGTTATTAAAAAATGGTCAGATAGAAGAGGATTCTGTGGAAAGACTATTAGATTATCAATTTCAACGCCATATGAAAGAACAAGATCAAGAGTGTGGTTCAGACAATGAGTCGGTTTATTTACACTCTGACAGAAGCCGATTGAGTCTAATAGAGAGATAAACGCAGTACTAAGACTATTATTGTGGTTGTCCACATGAATGTTAAAATCACCTACAATAATTACTTATGTAGCCTCTAATCTCTTTCACAGGAAATAATTGTAGCTTAACAGCAGAGTGAGATGACTCATTACACAAATGAGAGCATGAACGTCATAAAGCGTGAAATCAAGAGCAAAGAGGATGAGGATGAGAAAAAACATTCACAGTAAAAATGTTATGACTCTTTACACGTTGCTAGAATGTTTCCCAAATTTGTCATGTTTTCCACTGTTGTGCAAAACTGACACGAGGTTATAACTACACAAAATGAGAAAAAAAATGAAGAAATTTCCATATTTAAGATACTGAAAACAGAATTTTCGACCATTTTTGCATGAAAAATTAATCAATTATTAAGATTTTTTGTCTCTGAAGTGACTCATCGATTAGTCAGCTAATGCATTGCAGCTCTGCCTTCAAGTAAATTCAGAGGAAGATGAACTGAGGTGAACTGAGAAGGAGAGAGGGATACAGATACAGAGATTTAAACTCATAAGCACAGCCTTGACAACTGTTGATTTATTTATATAAGCATTGTTTTCTGGGTCAAAAACACATCCCTGTGTTGTTGTTTTTAAACAAATGAAAACCGAAAATCATTTTTTTATGGCAAAATGATTTGACCTTTTGATGTAAAATAAAATTTTTAAAAAAAGATATAAAAAATACATAACCATAGGTGACCCATGACTGGAAAAATACATTCTAAAATCATATCTTTCACTTGATCTTTAGTGTGCTTCCTGAAGGGGATACTGATGTATTTAAATGGATTCAGGGGAAACTGAAGACAAGAGAGGAGTAGGATATGAAACTAAAAGATGTAAGGCAAAGGAAGACATGCATTGAGCAGATGGTAGTGTGCTTTCAGGTGTACAAGGACCTGCAGAGAAAGAGCTGTTGCACAGAGGGAAGGAGGCAGAGATGGAGAGAGAGGTGAATAATGGGAGGGGCTGAGTGGGAACGGAAGGTTGTGGGAAAGCTACAGAACATGGAAGGAGTCAACTAAAAAAAAAAAAAAGCTTGGAAGAAGAGGAGGATGAAGGCTGGCTGTGATGGAGAACAAGATGGGAGCGGAAGCTGGCTCCAATAGAGGGACGGATGAATGCATAGTGAGCAGGTTAGAAGTTGAGGTGAGAGCCAGCAGGGTGCGAGGTGACCGAAAGAAATGAAAGCCCGGGGTTGTAGGGAGAGAAAGTCACGAAAGGAGATAGAGATACAAAATATATGGTATGAGATACAGAGAGGAAACTTTGTGGTTTACTTTGCTACCACTTATCTGTGATCTTTTTTTTATACAGTTTTTGTTGCATGTTGTTAACCGTCCACCGTCAGCCCCATGATGTGTCATGTGTCATTGTGAAGATGCAGAGTAGCAGCAGCTCCTCATGAGATGCCAGTGGGGGCAAGAAAATGCCTGTGACAGATCTTGCAAAGAAATAACAAAAGATAGAGGCCACAAAAAACTGCAGTGAGGATGGTAAATGATGTCATATGACCCTCATATAACACTGCGGTCAAGTGTGACGTTGCTGTATGTCGTAGGGAAGCCTACAAGTGTTTCCTCACTGGTTGCCTGGCAACCTTAAGTTCCACAAGCACGACTTATCATTTTTTAAAATGTGTTAATTAGTGAGCTCGAGAGCTGTTGTTGGATTTTGTTACCTTAGGACAGAGCAAAGTCAGCCGCTTTCACCTGCTCTTTGTCTTTATACTAAAATCAGCCAACCGGCTGCAGGCTGTAGCTTCATATTTACCACACAGACACGAGAGTGTTATCAATCTTCTCATCGAACTCTCGGCAAGAAGGGAGAAAAAAAAGCATATTTCTCAAAATGTCAAACTGACCATAATTTATTCTTAACTTTACCCAAGTGCTTCACTGAGAAATGCAGAGGCCATTGAGACCATTCTTATATTTGTATGCAAAATATGAAGCTAATCCTAGCAGCCTGTTTATATTCGCACAATGACTGGAAGCATGTAAGACAGCAGTATAACAGCTGGCCTGGCGAGGTAACAAAATCCAACTACCAGCGCTTCAAAATCTGATGAAATAGTGATTAATCTGGTTTGTTTAAACTGTTCCAAAAGCAATGTAAAGGTTAGTTTATAGGGGGTTCTTTGTCGGACTGTTTCCTAGCCCTCCACAGTCTCATCATGATCACAAAAAAGACTCCAGGAAGTGACAGAACCATCTGTATTCAACTGATCCAATTATTCTTGGAAAAAAATGGCTCAACATAAATATACTCTAACAATTCCACCCACAATTTCTCGAAAAAGAAAAAAAAATACGCTCGTCATTTCCTGAATCATTTCCACCTCCGATGTCCTGAGATACACACACAAACACACACACACACACACACACATACACACAGCTCAATTAGAACATGAGTATTTCCATTCAGCCCTCTCATTTTCTTTCAGCCACTCTTCTTTGTTATTTTCTACATCTGATGCACTTTTCAATCCAGCTTTTAGAAATCATATTTTCATGCCTTTTTTCTAAAAGAGAAGTTGAAGGTTGGGGCCAGACAGACTGACTGACTGACTGACTGACTGACTGACAGAAATCCTACCCTATGTTCAGCATGAGTTCACCTTTTATTTTGTTCCATCCATTTGAGCACAAACACTGTACTCACATACTCGCGCAAACATCAGCCGCAAAAACTGGACTTCACAGACTGACACAAACGCAGAGTCTGTCCCACATGAAGGCTGTCTTAGAGCATAAGGACATGCCGATTAAATGGGCACCTGGGGGGAGGTTGTCCCTTCTTATTAACGTCTCCCTGTCAGTGTGAATAAATGTTTCGCCACCAGCAGCGTATGAGCATGTCTATGCCAGCACTTCTTTTGATGTTAGCACTTTGGAGATTTTCAATTAACAGCAATCATAAAAATAGATCCATTTAGTAGCTGTTCTTAGAGGTGGGCGATATCACCCAGAATCAAGATGAAACGTCACATTTCTTCTTTCATTTCTGTTATCCCATCAATCAATCAGCAGGATGTTGTAGTGATGTTATTTGAGCAAAGTTTGTTCTACTCCTCCTGGGGTAAAGGTGTAACTAACCCCCTGTCAGTGTAGCAAGCTACATAAACATGAATGAAACAAATAATCACATCAAACAGACATAAAACATCTACAAGTATCATCAAAACACTTCAGAAGTTCACCCTTTAAAGCAGTGATTGAGATAAATTTGTGTTTCTTTGGAACAAATCCCGATCATTAGCAGCAGCGGACTTGAATGACAACAGACCAAAGGATATATTGGATTTACTCTGATGTGAGAAGGCCATGTATTATACTTGGTCACCAATAGTGGCTGCAATGAGTGACTTAAATAGTTGGATGAGTATCCATGAAGAAGTTTCTAAAAAGCCTAAACCCAGTATATGTTATGAACAGTCTGCAGAGGAGGTCATTTAAAGGCTGTGGAATACAGACTTATTTTTATATAAGTGAGCTGGGAAAAATGTATGTATATGAAATCCATCATATCTATATGTCTAAAATTATGTCAGTCAGAGAGTCATTGTGTCAGTTTTTGTTAGATTGGTTTAAGTGTCCAGCCAATCTTCCTCAGCAGATAGATTTTGCCCAGTGATCACGGCAGTGTAGGGATTCAAATTTAGACTTTTCTGAGCTCTCCCAGGACTTTAAGAACATGTCTATGTTGGCTAAAAAGTTTAGATCAAAACTTTTTGACATCGGAAATACTGCTGTATCATAATACAGCAGTGTTTCCGATGTCAAAAAGTTTTCTATAGAAAAGCTCCAGCGACTTTGTGGTAAGGTCTTTTTTTTTTTTTTCAAAGGCAAGAATGAACTTTCAATCTTAAAAATCATAATCAGGTACAAAACCATTCGGAGAAATTATTATCCACTAAAGTAGATTTTTGGCCTGGGTTCAAATTTAGTCATTCGTTTTATTTAGAAACAAAACTGCCAAGCACTAAAAGGATTTTTAGTAAACTCCGACTATCATAAATTCATTACACCTCTGACACCTAGAATTATTTCAAGCATGGTTGTTTTAATAAATTACTTGTGCCCGTGTGTAAATAATGTTCCTCAAAGTGTAGCAATGCAGCTGAATTTTAGTTAGAGTGCAGCCTATGTGACGAATAGCTCCTCAAAAATAATAACATTATCTCACTTATTACGTTTGATCCCCACAGCACACAAATGATAGACTAAGATACCACCCACTGAGAACCTTAAAACTCCAGTGGGTTCATTTCTCACTTTGCTGCAGTGATGTGTCGGTGTACTCCAGGACATCTCAGTTTGGTGTGGTCAGGAGTGACTGGTAAGCACCATACTGCTTTTTTCAGACGAGTGTTAAGTTATTCATTTTACCTAATCAGAGCATACAAATGACTAATTTGTGCAATTAGCAAGTGCTAATTACTAATCAGTGTGCGCGCATTGTCACAGAACTTTGTACATCTGTAAAAATCAACACCAAATAACTGTGACCACATTATTACTTTGTACATAATGTATATTAAGATGGTGAACCTGAATGAAATGTTGTTTTAAAAACGCAGCAAAACTTTGCATACATGCACACGGCATAAAACACAAAGAGGATTTTGCACACGGCACACAGCCCTGTGTAATGTGCAAAACTGTGGGGCAGAACATTCACACCCCCAGAAGGTGAAAAAGCCTTTTCTATCTACATGTCAAATTTATATTGCTTTGACCTTTTCCCTCAGGTCCTCCTATTTCTCAGCGCATGCAGAGATTCACTAAACTGCTGATGTCTGCACCACCTTGCCTCTTTCTACACATTTGGATAAAGGGGGTGGGGGGGTGATACGGGGCGGAGGGAGTGGCAATATCTGCACCAGCATTTTTTTCAGCTCTTAATTCACACAGATAGGACACATGAATGGCAAACTGAACTCCCTGGGGCATTTCTTTTCACCGTTCAACTGTTTGTTCAACAAAACACTGATGGGAAATACATTTGTCGCATGAAAATTGGTTTGCTATGTGTGTGTGTGTGTGTGTGTGTGTGTGTGTGTGTGTGTGTGTGTGTGTGTGTGTGTGTGTGTGTGTGTGTGTGTGTGTGAATCAAGTGAATCTGTGTGAATTCTCAAGGACTTCAAAGGGACAGCTATAGAGAGTTATACGCTTGTTTACGTTCAGTTATTATGTGTAATGATAATGCCGTGGGTGTAGAGTCAAAGTAAAATGGAGTCATGATGAATTGAAGTTGTCTAGCTTTGACCTTAACCAACATTGTACAATTATTCAAAGGGGCGGTGGAAGCAAATAATTGGTTTCCAGGATAAAGTGGGACTATTTTTATCGCGCGCGCACACACACACACACACACACACACACACACACACACACACACACACACACACACACACACACACACACACACAACAAAACAGTATCCTTCTCTGTTGTTCACTTGAAGGTCACTGGATGGGCATGTGATACAGGTACAGTAATTAAAAATCATATTTTTGACATGCGGTCCAGTGAGAGGAGTGCGTCCAGATAAAGGAAATAGTGAACAAGTCATTTAAATTTGAAGCAACACAGATGGATTCTGGATCCAGATGTTTAAAGCCCCCGTGGGTACAGTGTATTTATATATATTATTATTATTATGTTCACAGCAATTAACTTTGTTTCCGTGCTACTGCATTACTGTCTACGTATATGCATACTAACATCTGACGCAGTGTAACGTAAAGGTTATTCTCTGTGTTGTTGATCAAGTAGGAGCAGAAAGAGGAGAACACGGGTGTCTGAGTCAATCTGTGTCAGAGATGACTGTTTCTCAGTGTCCTTTGATTCACTGTCCTCGTCACATCCTCGGGAACAAGTTAGCACGTTTGTGCGTTTGTGCGTTTGTGTGTGTTTATGCGTGTGTATTTTTACGTGACCCGAGGCAAGTGCCAGCATCTATGACCAGATTTCACCACCTCCAAGCGACACACATTAGCCAGTAGCAGCTGAAGGCAAGGACACTATCTGAGGGTTACATAAAGGTCTGTGTATGTGTGTATGTGTGTGTGTTTACTGTACTGTAAGTGCATTTTTAGCACTGCATGCACATATGCATTTGAGAGTATACTGTATGTGTCTGTTTGACATAAAATCTGTGTCAATCATTGTGTTTAACTGTGCTGCTGCTGTCGGGAATCGCTCAGTGTCTTTTCAGGGACTCAAAATGTTGGATGTTAGAGTGGTAAACATCAACAGAAGCAGAAGCTGTCACTTCAATGTGTCAGCTCAGTTGTCTCATACTGTAAACATTTATTACTCACCTCCCAGAACGAAGGTTAGCAAGAATATTTATCAAAACACAGAAAGCTGTAGTTGTACATTTGCTATCTGTCACACTGTGATGAGGTCAAGCTGGGTTTTTGTTATGTCTTGTCATTTCCTGTTTTATTTTGATAGATAACTCTCCTCTCGTTTCAGGTCACTTGCCCTTCCTCATGTGTCACCGGTCTGATTGTCTTCCCCGCCCTGATTGTTTCCACCTGTTCCCCATTACCTTGTGTATATATTGTCTGCGTCTTCCTTTGTCCCGTGCCGAAGTGTTTCGTCTCCTGTAGCGTGCACCAAAGCCCTTCTTCATAGCCCACAGTCTCAGCATCATAGCTCTCGTGTTCTTTTGTTATCTACCTCTTAAGAGTGATTTTTTGTTGTATTTCCTAGTCTAGCCCTTTTGTTTTTCCTCGTTAAGAGTGACTTTAATTTTGTTAATCTTTAATAAGAGAAGTTTAGAGTTTTTTCCTCCTTTGGAGTGATTTTTTTGTTTCCTCTAGTTTAGGCCTTTTTCATAGCCTCACTCAGTCGAGGATATTGTCGATCTGAATAAAACAGCTCTTTGCCAAACTCTGCATCTGAGTCCTCTTTTGAGTCCGGGCCTAACACTATCATTGAATAACTTCTGATAGACAGCCAAAGCTTTTTGGTTTCGGCTGTTTATCCCCTCCCTTCCAATCCCGGGTATGAAAACTTTGTCGTTGTGGCAGTCTAAAGCTTCTGTGCTATCAAGCGCTAACACTCTCCTGGTGTTTTGAGCATCCAGTCTTCGCCGAGTTGATTCAAAGCAACCAGAGGACAGTTTAACAAATCAGTTAAGCAGTAACTGATTACATTGTGCGTGTTAAGTTTTATATTAAATGAGACTCTTGGCCTCGTTCATAGTGATGATTCATTCTACTGACAGTCTCTATAATTGAATGGAAGTGAATGCACACAACTGCATTCAGTGTAAGTGCAAAAGAGTTGATGTTGAGTTGGAAATTTAAAAAAAAAAAAAATACAGCAAGTACTACAGTACTCTTCAACAATGAATGCACATGTTAGGACCTTCAGTCTTTCAGTGTCAATGGATTCAGGAATGCAATTTGAAGAAATGTGGAAAAAAAGAAAAAGTCACCTTGGGTTCTCAACACACATACACAGGCATGACAGTCCGATCAGATGATGATTATTTCATTTTTCTTTTCACTTTTCAGACACAGTTAATACATTTCTTGTGTGCGCTCTTGGTTGCACGTCCTTCAGATACAGTCAGTCAGCCAGTTCAATTGAAACAGGCAGGCGCATCCACCTGGCTTCTGTGTGTGTCTCGCTCTGTCAGGTCCAGCATGCTACTGCATTAAAAAGAAAGAGTGATTAGACAACCAGTTCCAGCTATGTCAATCAGCTCACAAGGGCGCTGATCTCCTGAGCCAACCCTCCACAGTGCGTCTTAGTAGAAAAAGAAAAAAAGAAACCACATTACTGACGTAAAACATGTGAATGCAACCTGACTAGAATTTCTGACACCAAATATTTCCTGAAGGCTTCATTTAGACTTGGAACATTTTTTGATAAAAGTATTTCATGACCACATAATTTGACTAACTAAATTCAGGGAAATCATCAGAAAGGCCAAACTTGCAGTGAACTGCACTCGCTTAAGCTGATTCAGCTGAACAGGAGTCATTTGTTTGCCCCTTTTTGGAGGACACTAAAACTCCACTCCACATTATATTAGTAATCCTCATTCCACTTGTAAAAAAAACTGCCCATCTGAATTTAAAGAGCCTGTTAGCTGACATTGACCACTGAGGACAAATAGAACGACTTCACCAGCTTTATTCATCTTCAAATAAAGAGATCTCTCTGCCGCGCACACTTCAGGTTTACCATGAGCCACAACACACACTGATAAAGACAAATCCCTGCGCGCCTCATAAAAAACACCTGATCTACACCACTACTCAGGCTTTAACCAGCCAGTTACACTCACAGTTACACTTACACTCACACACAAGAGATGGATAGACACACACACACAGAATATGGTTCAAACCAAGGTTATGGAGAAATGAGGATGACTGGTGAGAGGGTGTAAGTAGAGGTGCCTCACTTGAACCGAATAGATTAAACGCCTGCAACATTACCAAGTCTGATCTGCTGTGATAAACCTCTGAAAGCATGTTAAAGGCTGCTGCAAAAAACAAAAAGCTGCACAGAGGAGAGAACAGGATAAGGAAAAAGATATGCTGGGCAGGTTAAATGTGGTGTGGGGATACACCGTAATAAAGACGTCTCGCCTTGGAAGCTTTAGTGCTCCTGTGAGAGCTGCAGACACAAACAGCAGAAGGATTAAATACAAACCTAAGACCTTTCTTCTGCTCGCTGTCCTCTCTGTCGCAGGTTTTATCGCTTTGTGGCTCTTCTCTTTTCACACTCGCTTGGCTCTTATGCTATGTTTTCAAATGCCCACTTCAAAATACAAACCGCTAAGCTGCTTTTCCTCTCAATCTATCATGTTCGGATGTACCTCCTTAATACTATAATAATATTAATAATAGTAACTCCTTTGAAGTTAAGAAGGAAACCTATGCAAAATATTGCTAATAAGTACTTGGCGACCGACACTTCCATTGGATATATAGTGCTATAAATATTCTATATTTTTACCTCTATAGTCATCAAGATTTTCATCATTTTCATTATCAATATCAAATTACAACATGTTTATACTTATTAGCCACACTATAATGTGGGTCAGTCAATTTTACCGTCATCTTGGTCGGGACTGAAATAACCTGAGAAGCCTCTGACTTTTCTTCCAGCATGAACATGAAGTATATATTTGTGATTATGAGTAAAATGTCTCAATAATTGCTAGATGGATTGCCTTGATCCCAACAGGATGATTTGTAATAACCTTGGTGTATTTTTTTAACCTTTTTACTAACATCAAGTCGCAAGTTTAGTGTGTCTAATACTTTTAGCAATCAACATCAGTATGTTAACATTGTTGGCTCGAAGCGTTGTTGTGCATCAGTACAGCCTCAGAGAGCTTCTAGCATAGCTTGAGTCCTTTGAGGCTCAGTCGCACTGGGCACGGCACGTTCCCTGCTGCGCCGTAGCTGGCAAGGCTGATCGTGCCTTTTCCAAATAATGATTGTGATTCCACCAGAAGCAGCACAGTGTGTTTTTAGGAATGTCCCGGAAGCATTCCCCTGCTCTGCTCTGTAGAGAACATGCAGCTGATTTTATTTTATAATTCATTTTTGGCAGAGGCAGCATCCAGCTGAGTCAAGCAGGATCGGAGCTGATGGAACTGGCCGAATGTTAGACATAGAAACGGCTTCCTGTCAGTTTTCAAAATAAAACACCCTGTGCAAACTGCTGATCATAAAAACAAAAAAGGGACACTCTTTAACTACATAGCTTACTTCCTGTGAGGGAAAATTTTGGATGTGTGCTAGTAGAATTGTAGATTGTAGAATTGTAGCATGAAGATGCTTATTTTGAGTTACTTCTACTATCAACTTTCTATGCCAACTGTTTTTCTCTCTTGTAGTCATCACAAACACCATAGTCATCATGCTGTCATGGTGTTTTCCCCTCACTTTATCCTTAGACGAATGAAGGAAGAAGGTTGTAGCTTCTGATAAATTCTTTGTTTTCTATGTAACTCTTGTTCTTTTCACACTGCAGGCTGCCTTGCACTCTGTATGACTGTGTTTGCAAAGAATACAATGATTAAAAGACAGTTTTAAAAGACAACTCTTTACTTCAGTCTGACACCAGTTGATAAGAAATTCCACGGCACATACTCATGGTTTGCATACAGAGAAAAATTACCAATGACCCTGAGCAAGTTAACAAAGTCTGGCTCCACTCCTGGTGGGATACGAAGTCGCCTTCTTTTAATCGGTTTACATAATACATTGCACATTATATAATGTTTATACCACTGTATACCAATTAAAAAGTACTCATTAGGTTCTATACTTAAATAAGATAAATGGTAAACTGATAATTGCATTGATACAACATTGTTTCCTGCAGCACTGAGACACTGCTAAATTCAAGAATTCAATATTATATTGACTGAGGTATAAACTGAACTGCTTCATAAAAGACAAGATATATGTCATCCTAATAGAATTGACTCATTTCCCGCTCATGGTCGTGTGTGTGTGCCCGTGTGTGTGTGTGTGTGTGTGTTTACAAAGCTGTCTACCCCATTAACTGTGGTGACAGCTGCTAAAGATGATAGGCACACTGCATTTATATCACAGTAGCTTTCCGCCTCTTGCTTACATAAACACACATGCAACAAACCGCAATTAATTATTCGCCATGCTCACACACCTGCACACACACACACACTCAGACACCCTACTTGTAAAGACTCTAAAACAGAGGCAACTTTTCTGTTTCTTTCTTCAAAATTTGCATTTTAAGACGTACATGGGGTGTAATTATTGTTTGAACATGTTCTCTTGTCAAGTTTTTAGGAAATCTGTGCTAAGAAAAACAAAAGTTTGGTGATAAAAGAGAACAGCATAATATTGTTCCCCCCTGGAGGGTTGACACAAAACAGGCAGAGATACAGAAAAGCAAACTTTTTTATGTGGAGACACATACACACACGTTTTTTTATCAGAACAGCTTGTCTTAGTGACTAATACACAAGTCTTCACGGACCATTAACTTGCTCCAATTAAAACATGAAGCAATATGTTGTTTTCCTTGCAAGAGTTTTTCCATACTCCTTCATCAGCCTTCGGGGATGACACCTTGAGTCCATTTCTGCATCTTATCCCTCCAGTCATTCACATATGGTTGTTTGCAACTTACAATATGTTAAAGGACGATCTGGTCACTTTAAAAGCTTCTGCAAGAGTGATGACTGCATGTAAAATATAATAAGCATTTCCACTTTCACGAGCAAGAGAAAGAAAGTTTCGAAATTTCATTTTCGAGGATGAAATAATCCGAATGCACACTTTCTCAACACCGACAGCCCTCAGCCCTCTCCCTCTGCTCCTGCCTCTGTTGTTTCACATATGGTTAGAAAGAATTTGGCAACTCTCTCTTACAACATGTTCATGGATGAAGTGGATTGTTTTCACAATATGGTTTGAAATGGCATTTAAATCACCCATGCCGCGCAATATGGTGTCAGATGTCTTCACCAACCCTTTGAGGCTAAACTGCTCTCTCATATTCATCTGTTTGGGGAGTAAAGGAATGCATTTATTGGAAATACATAAGTCTATTAATGAAAAAAAACATGAGCTACAGTTGGTAAAAAGAAGTCATCAGATTAAGGATGAAGTCACATCTTGAAAAACAGAAATGGTCGTCACAGGTGGTGATGATATTCTTTCTTGACATTAAAAGGCCTCAAATTGATGTGAACTCATCAAACAATGATGCAGACTTGCGATTTTATATGCTTGAAAAGGTACAGATGACTTTCACATAGGGGAGGAGGTTTTTAGAATATTTTAGATATAGTCTAACTTATACATGCATTCAGTGACATTTCAGGTAATCAGTCCATATCACCTCGGATCTCCCTCACTTCACAGGCTTCACTTATTCTGCCCCACGTCTTCTAAAGCAAGAATTTACATATGGATAATGGTTGCCTATATACTTACCCTATCTTTTTTGGAGACCAAGTATCAGAACTTCTTGCCGTGTCATTATGCACCAAGTTATCTCCAAGACCAGAGACAGAGAAAAGACTTCAGTGGGTTGAGACCAAGTTACTGGCTAACTTCGACCTTTCGCAGATATATCCTTATTGGTTTATATGTTATTTGATGCACCGATATGGCCGATGAGCTTGTGGTAATATAATAATATTGGTGTCACTGCATCTACATCTAGAAGAGGGAACTGTGATTTACAATATTGTGGCAAGAAGCATAGAGAGAAGAAGCTCTCAGTAATGTCAAATAGAATCGAATCTTTAACTTAAAGTTATTATTATTATTATTATTATTATTATTATTATTATTATTATTATATTATTATTATTATTATTATTATTATTATTATTATTATTATTATTTCTATATTTTATTTCTATACTTTATTCTTTGTTTCAGCCTTTTGAGTATAAGTCATATTGGTGCAAAATGCACCAAAGGTCTGTTTGTATTCCAGCTATATTGGCCACCATAGTGATGGAAATTGTCCCTTCTACAATTGTTATCAGTCTCCTGTGAAGACCAAGACCAGGCAGCATATCGCCTGCTTCGGGAGCTAATACAGTGTGTAGTTAATATTCACCAAATACCTTTCGAGAAGGCATGATTCCTACGGTCTCACTAAGCATTTGCATACTGCTGTGTGTTGTGTGTTTTCCTCTGGATGCTGTTCTGCAAATGAACTCTTTGTGGTTTAGGTAGCCACATTTCATTACAGAGGATTTAGCTGACATCTCGTCCCAGACAGCCACAGACCACAGCTTCTTCTCCTGTCTCCCACATTCACAAACAACATTCTCAACAAATAAATCAGACAATGTACGGGCAATTTAGTGAGTATCCCTTGCAGTTGTGGTCTTGACCGGCCTTGAAATAAAATCTGAGACGGAGACAAGACCAAGTAAAAATGCAAGCAAATCCCAGACACGACTGAGACCTGGAAGAATCAAGTACTATAACCTGGCATCATGAATAATGTTTTGGCTGCTGTAAGACACACATATTGACATTTTATGGTTTGAGAAAAGATTTGAAGTACAACCCCATTTCCAAAAAAAGTTGGCATTGTGTAAAATGCAAATAGAAACAAAATATGATGATGTGAAAAACATTGAAACACTATATTTAATTGAAAACAGCACAATGACCAGCACAGCACAATTATCAAATGTTGAATTTTATTGTTTTTGGATAACGATAACTATCCAAACATATTGTGACCCAGTTTTGAGTCCATACTCTGACCATTATTAAAACCATTGGCCTAAACACCTCTTATCAGGATGTTCATTTTTCATTATAATGGCTGTAAATCATTATCTTTTTTAATTTTGTTTTTGAAAAACAAATATACAGCAGCAGATACAAATGACTTTTACAGGAATACAGACTGATTATCACAGACAGAGCTTGATGACTTTATGTCACTTCAAAGCTCATCAATGCTAAATTTTCATTTATATGCTTCAAGAACTAGATTTTAAACGTGGTTATATTTGTTTCATCCGGCACAGTGGAATGCAGCTAGCACTGTCACCAGGTTGAACCCTGGTTTGCATGTTCTCCCCGTGTCTGCTAGGGTTCTCTCCAGGTACCCCTTCTTCCTACAGTCCAAAGACATGCACTTAGCAGGTTAGTAGACTCCAAATAGCCTGTAGGACTCTGATAGAGTTAAGTGGTTACAGAAAATGGATGGATGGAGAACTACTTACTTTAATAACATGCAATTCCACTTCCACGTTTGATTCCTCTGCAGCTGAAATCTTAAAACGCGAACAAGACTGATGCAAATGGAAGCAATAAGAGGTGATATGTAGCATCTGGACCTCTTGAGATGAATGTCTGAGCCAAAAATATGTTTATGTTTACGAACAGTTGCATACAGTGTACTTGATTTTATCAAACTTTGTGACAGGGGTCTTCAAGGTTATGAGAGGAATATGGAACAGAGCACAGCATGCTGTCCAAATCCATGGGAAGATGTGTGCATGTGTGAGTCAGAGAGAGAGAAAGATCATGTGCAGTGTAATCTATCTGAGAGACAGGTTTGAGGATTTACACCACACTGTGCTTAGCTCTGCGGGAGGTTCAAGGGGCCTACAGACACACTCCCTGCAGCACCACTGGTCATGATGAAAGAGGCAATTTGAAGTTACAGTCTTATATTTTCTGTCTAGTCCAATATGCAAGAGGGAACTGGACAGGGGTGTAAATATATTTGTTCAAATATGCATAAGAGGGACGTACAGACTCATAAATATAATAGGAAATGTTTTTGAGAAATAAATGTTACATCTTTTTTACCTCTTGTACTTCTGTAGTCTACACAGTACAGCTTTGTCATTCCCAGAGGAAAATCTCTTTTTTTTCTCAGCAAAACTTCTGCCAGCTACTTTATCACGCCAACCTTGTCTGGATGCTTTACTTCAGATTATGGATAACTTCACTGGAATCACTAAGAAAGAAAATAGAAGAAGAGGGAAATTAGAGAGTTATGGATAAAGTATAGGGGGGCTGAAAAGAGATAGATGAGACAGAGAGAGTAGAGAGATGTGACTGCACTCTCACTCATTTTCCATGTATCGAATAATACATTTATGTGTTGTTATGACCCGTCGCCTCATGGGCCATGACAAAAGGTTGGAAATACACAGAGTCGTACTGGGAAGAACATATTTATTTACAAAAAAAATCAACAATCATGAAATAATGATAAGTGGATCGAAACAACAAAACACACACAAAAACCCTTCAAACTCTGAAGTGAGTCAGAAGGAATGATTTGGCTGATCCTGAATGTGTTCTGGACAGACTGGCCAGGTGCTCACAGTTGCACTAATACAAACCCCTACCTGTCAGAAGGGGGACAAAAAACAGATGGTTTGTGTTCTGCCCAGGGCAAGACACAAAACAAAAAGCCATGGCAGAGCCAGAGGGCAGACACATGGTGTATTCAGTATGTAGAGTAAAATGTTTTTGAATCTAATCCCATTCCCTGCTTTGAGATGTAAAGATTCAGAGCTGTAACAATATGGTACATTATCATTTTATATCCAAGATATCCAAGTCTTCAAAGGACCAGTGTGTAGGATCAAGTGGTGTAGTTGTAGATTGCAACCCTGTCTACTTGGCCTCCTGTTTATGTAAAGGGAAACCCCTGGTAGTGACAAAGCTTCAGAGACCCTGTTTAGAACCAATGTTCAGTTTGTCAATTTTGAGCTATTATAGAAACATCTCGGGATGGACTGCAGGACCTGCAGCATTTGTAGATATCAAAGGTTCATTCTAAGGTAACGAAAACACAATTCTTATTTTACAGGTGATTAAACACTAATGACAATCTAGTTATGCATAATATATTTACATTTCTTTTATATTCTGTAAATAGAGCCCCTTAGGTCTTACAGACTGGACCTTTAAGCTTGAATTTATACAACGCGCATAAAGTGAGCATCATTAGCAGAGCTGCCGATAGTTGAGGAAAGGTGAGGAAAGGGACAAGTAGAGGGAACATCCAAAGTTTACAGTAACGCTGATATATGGGGAATGAGAGCAGTCATACTAATGGTTAAATGATGAAGATGAAGCTAAACATTTGTAGTCATTTCAAATGCTGTAGCATTTGCACTATGGTTTGGTACCAGTATTATTTTTTTAAAAATACGACTAACTGTATTTACAGCAGCACAAGCAGCAGCCCCAAACAAAATATCTTCATCTGCAATCCCTGAAGGACCAGTTACTGTAGGAATCCATATTTCATTTATCACATTTACCAGCCTTCAACTAAAGTCAACATTGCCTCTTTCAGCTGTTTCCAAGTGTGCTCGTGTATTGCCTCTACTAGTCTCAAGGAATGTGGCTTATATACAGTGGCTGATTTGAGAGGTAGAGCTAAAACAGACAACTGGTCAAAGTGTCAAAGGGTCGCTTCCCTGGTCAGATCATTAAATTTACAGGTGCCCAGAAACACCTGGATCGGGGTGAACAACGGGTGGTCCCACATCAGCTATTATTATTGCAAATGCTGTGTTACAGCTGGTTGGGGTAGTAAAGGGCAGATCCCACATCAGATCATTAATGCCTCCTGCCGAGTTGAACCACAAAGACAGGGAGGAGTGAGGTGATAGAAAGGGGGAGAGAACTGGTGAGGCACATAAACAAGATGATGATGCCCTCCTGAAACCTTTCACCTCCTGTGTAAGCTGGTGTGCAGCATCCCTGAAAAAGACAAAAGGATTGTGAACTTGCGAATGAATGGTTTATTAGAAAAGGTTCATAAAAGTTCTACCTAATAATACACTCACTATGTAAAGGTACGGTCACTGAGACAGGAAAACCATAAGAGGAAAGACAAGGAGGTCAGAAGGACAGCCAGTCTTATACACGCCGTGTTTAGACCATAGACTGTATATAAAACAGATGTATATGTGACGTCACTCATAGGTTTCTGAAGAAAAGTTGTGAAGCTCAAAGTGTGGTGGTCACAGTGGTAGCTGTCGCCACAATGGCAGTCCTGCCTCCCTGATTACGATTGCCAGTCATCTACAAGCCATAGATGCGCTGGCTTTCCGCCAGAGTTGCCTCATTCAAATGAGACCGATAGTAGCCCTTTTCTCATCGGTCTGAACACAGCCTCTTACTGTGCCTGCTGTATGTATGGACATTTTATTTTATAATGCTCAAATTCACTTATCCTCATGTTTATGGTTGTATGCTTCCATTCAAAATTGATTTGTATAAATGTGCACACGTGTTTCCCCAACAGAGAAACTTAAATTTACATGCGAGAGAGTAATTGCACTATTGGACGGCTACCAAAATCATTTACATGCCTGCCTGTTATTGGACACGTACCGACTTCCAACATACACGAGCCTATGAATTACAACTGACGGCTGAATTTACAACTGCAAAAATTATATGTTTCAGCTACAAATGCAATAAAAAACCCTTACAGTGATTAGTCGGGGTCAATGTGTGTGCATACGTGGACGTGTGTGAGCGACTCACAGAGGAGATGGCGAGAGAAAACGAGAGAAAGAAAAGGGAGGGATGTGAAAGAGAGAGACATCAATCTTCTTTGTGCCCCCTGTGGTCTAGGGGTACCTGTCCTGTTTCTGACATCAACAAAGCCAAGCCTTCTGGGTAGTAATCAATCAGTCACACTCCGACAAGCTGGCGGAACTGAATGGTCTGTGTGTGTTAGCGTGTGTGTGAGTGTCTGTCTGTGTGAGTACTTAAGTGTTTGAGTGTGTATTGGAGTGGAGGGGGCACATTAGCCAGCAAAAGGATGAGTAGAAACAGAGATAATGGAGTGTGGAGGGGCAGGAAAAAAGAAAGGCATGTGAAGGAGAATAAATTGAATAAAAATTATAGGACAAGTTTTGAGATGTTAAATGTTGAAAGAAAATGAGAAAACTAATCAAAGGTGGATGAATAGGTGGTATACACACAAAGAAAACTGAGACGAGCCATGTTTTTTGCTCATTTGATGGGCCTCAAACTATAAATGTATATTCAATAATGTATTACACAATGAACAAGGTTAAGTTTTCTACTGGCTCCGTCCTCTGGGTGAAATTGGTTGTCATGACAGTTCCTAAGCTCCTTGAGAAGATACATAAGCAACACAAAGAACAGAGATTAACAATGATTACGGCTTCGACACAGAACATTTGTGAATTTTATAAACATATTTTGGAACAGCTAGTGCCCATGTTTACTTCATAGGAATACACAGACAATGAGATAGAAGCAGCAAGGCATCAAAAAGAGTGATGGATGGTTTGAAATGGTTTACCCACACAGGTGTTTTATTATTATAATATCTAATTAGTCAGAGGGTGTCTGTGTCTGTGTGTATATTATATATATATATATATATATATATATATATATATATATATATATATATATATATATATACATACATACATACATACCGACAGACAGGCAGCACAAAATAACATTTTTAATAGAGCCGTTTTTGCAGCAGATATTCAGTGTAAATATCATTGGTATTTACATTTGACTTCACACATTTCATTTTATAGTGTATATATTCTTGGGCAGAAGTCAGGCAGGTATTGATGAAGTTAATTAGCAGGCTGTTGCATCATGATCTTTATGCAAGACTCTTCATATTGTTTCGATGTGATTTGATTTCCTTGATTATGCAAACATTTGTATGAGTAATTTAGCCAATAAAACTGCAGCATTACAGTTAATTACTTAATTACACGTTTGTGAAAAAGACTTTCATCATGCTCTTGCAACATTGTAAATTACATCTCGACAGAACCATATGTTGTGTCTGCGAAACAATACGCCAGTGTGACAACAGTGGTCATCAGTATAACTACACTGATAGCATAGAGGCGTCAGTCATGACAAAACCTCCTGTTTATTGAAAGCTATACTTGAAGTGATTTTTTTGTTCGTGCTAGGAAGGCTGTCTGAATCTGGTCCAAACCTTACTCCCTCAACAGACCAAAAGGCCTGCATACAACTTGCTATGAGACATTATACATAATATTTAAGAAACCATTTGGGAGGCACTGTTCACAATAGACAGATATCATAGGTGAGAGGCACTGGGAGAGGTGAGGTGTAATGGGACAGAAAAAAAATAACAATTCACATTCACCAACCTGGAGGGTGGGATGTTGCTATAGCACCCTCAGGACCTCTCCTTCTCAACTAAGGGGCAACGTTATTAAAGTTTCTCCATAAAACATGATCTAGTTTCACCAAAATAGGTTCAATAGTCATGGTGGAGTGTGACTTGGAGCAGTAAATGCTTCTGAACTTCTCGTGGGAGATCGTACATAGTCCAGAAACAAAAATACAAGGTGCAGAGTGGGAATGACAGAGACACCTTTCACCTTATTACAAGTCAGCGTAGTATCATAATGTTTTATTTCTGTTATTCTCTGGTAGAAATGTTACACAATGGACAGCGCTTTTTTTGTGAAACAGGGATGGGACTTTGTTTCACAAAAAAAGTTCTTTGTATCTTTGTCTTTGACGTGTTCTAGGAACAGCAGTTTTATTACACAATAACTTTTTATCCATGATTTTCTTGGCTCCAATTCTCCAATATTTCTTCTCTTGACTACAGTTTTGTCTTTTAATAGAATGTTTTCTAAATGTAATCAATCGGTCCCTGGGTTAAGAGACTAATAAAAGAAAGCTATAAACTGTAAATGTAAAAGTTTGTTTCAAGTTCAAAAGATTTTAGAAAATAAAAAGGCTATCAGGTGCTTGTAGTGTTGTCTTCCATTGAGAGACGTCAGCTTAGATGTTTCCTGAGGTCTCCTTACAAGCCTTTAGTCATCTCCCACTGGAACATCGGATCTCCCAGCCCAGCACAACAATAAACTGGCCGTCGTAAATCACTAAGGATCTCTATTGAATTAGCTCTACAGCCAGATCAAATCTAGCATAATTGGTTAAATGCATTATGTTGATTAATCGGTTCCGCTAGCTGTAATAAAGTAAC
This sequence comes from Collichthys lucidus, assembly GCA_004119915.2. NCBI lineage: Eukaryota > Metazoa > Chordata > Actinopteri > Sciaenidae > Collichthys > Collichthys lucidus. Next base: position 24,431,563 of record CM014088.1, read on the forward strand.
AAGCAGCACAAGGAGAGCAGATCTTTGTTTTGCTGCTTCTTTCTTCTGCCTTTCGTACTGAGAAATCTTTATAAATTACCTGACAAATGAAAGTTGGCCTCCCCCTCCTTCAGTCAGTCCGTCAATCTCTAACTCACTTCTCATTTTTGATTGTTCTTCCATTGCTGTGTCGCGGGCTTCTGGTAAAAGCTCTTTCCACCACCACCCCTTTCTATCTCATTATCTTCCTCTCTATCGTCTGATGCATGGGCTTTTAGGAATGAAAAACTTTGCAAAGCAACAAAACTGTCCATTAATGAAGAAAATCACATTCTTCTCTCTAATCACAACCCCTTCATCAGTGAATGCGCCTCACAAGCCGCCTGTATTTAAAGGAATGCTATTGTGCTCCGAATAATGCCATAATTACTGAGCACTTTATAGAGAAACGGCCACAAAATCTTTTATTCAAAAGACACTCAATGAATTTGTGCCTCAAAGGAGGGAAACTATTTACAACTGTCAACAAAAAACTGTTGCTGCACTGCTTTTGGTACTGTGCACGAGGCGTGGTATGGCTGCACACATTTATACATTACAGTATGTCTATAGACGTCCTCTATAGACCGATTAGCAACTTGATACATGAGAATGACGAGAAAAGACACATTTCTGCTCATCTCTATAAACAGATATGTGCATGTGAATGCAGTTAACTTCATCAGCCAATGCATTTAACCTTTTTGCATGGCTGCACTGCAACTAAAGCTTGCTTAAATGTGACTAGTCAATACAACTCTGACTACAAACTGAAACCAGAACACCTTTAAGCTCTAATTAATCTGTTAATGCAAACAAGGCTCTTCCTGCTGCTACTTGATGTTAAAAGATTTCCACCTGCAGTCCTCTGGAAGGCTCTTATTGTGAAACAGGTATGAACTGCTAACTTGGTTTCTGATAGTAGCGACTAAGGAAACAGTTTTAAAGGTTGCAAGAAAGAAATGGTAAAAAGAGATGCAGAAACAAATTAACAGGTTGTGTAAAGAGCTGCAAGTGGCAGGCGTTTATTTCAGCTTTGCCAGACCACAGACAACAAACATATCATCAAGATAAACACAGCTTTTACCCTCCTGTTTTACGGTAAAGTGCTCAACTAAATAAATGAGGTGCCTTGTCTGAGGCAAAGTTGTAAGCAGTTTGAGCATCTGTGACTTTAAGCCTTCACCGATCCAACATTGCTTCCTTGATTGAATGAAAATTAGCCTAAAACTGTAACGGGTGGCTGGAATAGTTCGTGTTGCCCAGCAACATTTCTAAGAGGGAGCAGTTGGGGTATCAGCAATTTGGATGTAGAAAGAATCAAGATGTTGGTTCATGAGCCAGTACCAAGGCGAATGCCATAAGTCCTGGCATACAGCGGCAGATTGCACAGTAAAATTGAATAGATGGTCAAACATGATATAAAAACAAAGATTTTCTGCCATCATATTGGTGAAACCATATAGTTCAGTGAGTGGAGTAGCACTATTAGTGCCGAGTTTGGTTGATTTTGTTCCCGCTTTTGACATTGCTGGTGTAATGTATGAACATATTGTACTGTAAACCAGGAATTATATCTAAAAGTAAAAGTTAGTTTTTTTCTTGTAACCTAGTAAAATAATGCCATGGTTGCTGAATTGGTACATCTTGGTTGGAACAGACCTACTGCATAATCTGCACTTCATTGCTTTTGAGATATGAAAAAACATTTCCATTTAATTAACAACGTGTTATCTTTTTGTCAGTAATTTGCATAACAATGCAAGTTCATTTATAACAAGCCCTGTATGGTTGTAAAACAAACCGGAGGGATAAAGACAGGACTGCAAGTTACTGCGAGCAGTGGCAAAAGTTTGTGTCCTGCTTGTTAACAGGTAGTTGATAAATTGATTTATAGTGTCTCCCTTTGTTGCTCTTATGGATAATGAGAATTGTTGTCAGTGACTGCTGTAAAATATATCCTAAAGTCTGTTTCATTGCCTCTGCTGTGAGCTCTTTTCTGAAGTTATGCTGTGGGTCCACTAAGCTTTCTGCTAGAGACGGGTGTGTGCTTGGCATGCAAACCAAAAACTGTAGACTGACTGACACCTTGTTGATTTCTGCTGTGTGATAGGCTGTTAGCTATCTTTTTTTTTTTTTTTTTTTTTGGCCTTTAATGATAGGACAGCTGAAGATAGACAGGAAGTGGGGGGCCACCCGATGCCGGAATCGAACCGGGGCCAGCTGCAGCTCGGACTATAGCCTCCACACACGGGGCGGCCGCTTAACCCACTACCGCTACCGACCGCTGTTAAACGAATGGGCAACATTTCACTATGCTGCAAAAATAACTGCAACACTTTTCTTTGAGTATCTTTGAGACATGAAACATTTTACAACTCCCTTAGGGATATTATTAGAAGTCGCTGTAAAAACTGTGACAATAACAGAATAATATGCCAAAACTGTCAGGATGTACAATATTTATTGGGTAGGCAAAGATTTGTATCAGTTAGTTGTTATTTACTGTAGTTCCATCTATTCTAATGCAATGCATTCAAGTAATTATATTCACTGTCAGAGGCTAGAAGCCGTGGCCTTATCTATCGCTTTAAATACCTTGCTGCACCATCACATCACTGCAATTAAAATACATATTTATCATGTATATGGAACATGTTCCTTATCCACAGGAGTATTACACAGTCTGTTCCTTCAGCAATCGTTTAGCAGCCAAGCACCACGGCCAGTAACCATTCATCATTCAACATTCATCCAAATTATCAGTTTCTAAACCGACCTGGAGCTGTAATGCTGTTATTCCAATGAGCACCACATGGTTTGACACAACCATAAGAAACAGGCCTATCTCTCCACCACCATCGCAAACAAGCCTCTCTCTGTCCATGTCCCCACACAGCAGTGATGCCATTTGATCGATTATGCTTTTACCAGAGTTATTTGGCAAGGTACCAGAAGTAGCTTTTCCCCTGAATAAACAGAGTATTTAACAGAGTATCCTTCTCCACTTTAGACCATATGTGGCTCTTCGGTGAGAGCACATCCATGCTGTCCTGTTTTTCAGCAGAGCACAAACAAATGCAGACGTTTCTTTAGCTGCAATGGGACACATCTGGGCTGGGTGTGTTCCCAGTATAAAACAGTCTTTACACACCGTGTTTGATTATTTTGTTCAGTTTTACATCATGCTGCCTTCATTAACACTTCTAAAGTGCTTATGTACAACACCTTTCCATCATTATGTCTTTCATTTTATTTTTTTGTATCAAAAACAGTGTGTGCTTTAAAATTAATTCTCCACAAAAAAATATTCTATTTTGAGTAAGTTGGAAAGGTGGCTCTGAAAAGTGAGAAGTAGCAGCTGTGGTAGGGCTGAATTCACAACGGATTCCTATGTGAAAATGTCCTTCGAAAAATTCTCAAACCACAACTGCAGCATAATCCACATCCCTGCTGCTAAGGTTATGCTCTGTATGTTCCAAACATCCTTTTTTTTTACCAAAATGTGCTAGAAATCGATAAATATACAGTTTTACTTATCACTAATGCTTTACAGTGTTTGCATTTGCCAATCACGACCAGAGTAAGTAAATGTTAGCTGCCATGAATGATTGTATTATAAGTGATTACCTGCAGTATACACAGTGCACCTTGAAAACACAGTATCAGTGTGTGTACACAATGTCCAGAAGGGCATGTGCATACACACATGAACGCACACACACTGCATGTGTCAATACTTCTTAGTCTTAGAGATGATGCATGAGCTGTCAATACTCAGTCGATATCTTGTCTTGTTAGCTAGATAAATGCCGTGGTCAGCCAAGTGATGACTGCAGCTGTAATAAAAGTTGATGAGACAAAGTTGTCTTTTAATTAAAACTTATGGCATTATTCAAAAAAAAGCATTGCCTCATTTTTGGCACGTCATACTGACATTTTGATTGACATCTGTTGTTGGTTTTTCTTTTCGAGTGTTTTCTTTTTTAAATGCCTCATTTTCAGTCGGTCTCAGCTCTTTCAGCTGTTGTTTTTCTGATTACGACAGGATTCAAACTTTTCCTAGTTTTAGTTTTGAGACATCATTAGCCTTTGTCGTTTTCAGCTGATTTTGAAGTGTGAAGTTTAGGTTAATTAAGCTGCTTCATGTGCGTTAGCTGAGCTGCAGATTGTTTTCGTATTCTCCAGTAGGTGTTAAAAATAATATTTTGAATTTTACAACTGTTGAAGTTAAAATCCCCTGACAGGGTTGTCGTGTTAGTAATTATATTTATGATATACTTTTTGATGAATTAATCTGCGGTGTGCTGTAGATGAGCAAAACATCAAAACCTGCCGTCTAGAAATAATGGAACATTTAGTGATTTGTAACGGCAGCAAAAGCGAGGATAATATTTTCTATTAACTACTCTACTGTTGCATGTCTCAGACACATATGGTGGCTCAACACAATGTAACATAAGAAAATACATAGACTGCAAATAGAAAACAAACAAACTAATTTATAGAAAATGCAAAGTGAGAAAAGACAAACAAGTAAAGAAAGATTGCAATTAGCACAGACGACAACAGTTTCCAGGGGACACTGAAAAGCGATGAACTTGGATACCATGGGCACAACATGTTTTCAAACAGCCAACAACAGAACAGACTTCATGATCACAGTTTTATATCACGTCAACACGTATGTTCATATTCACACGCTCTCTCTGCTGCAGGCTGCATCACACTGTTTAAATATATTAATGTTTTCTTTCTTATGTCTGGTTGCAAATGACGGTGCGCTGATTTTTTTGTCGCTGCCGCAAGGAATTGTGGGCGGGCATTACCTCCTTTTCTTTTCTTAAAGGATGGTCCGGTGTATCCTATGCTAAAGGAGATAATAAAGGAAGCATTCAAACTCCTTTCCTTAACCTTCCTTTCTTCTTCCTTTCCCCAACATTTTACTTCTTCGGCAAATTGCAGCCGGGTGCAGAATTACCACCACATTTCACCACCAAAATATGAATATAAAACATATGTAACACTCACATTTGTACATTGAGGTATTTCCTACAACCACTTCAGCTCCAGCAGCTTCTTCAGCCACCATTTTCAAAATGCCAATGGTCCCTCTCCTTCTGCTACCTAGACAAAATGTCAGCCACTTGACTTTTTGACTGTTATGTTACACTACATTTTGCAATAATTGACAGTGCGAACACACTTAGGTATTCAAAACAGTATTTTGTGTAAGTGTAAGTATGCAAACTGAGACACAGTGATTGACTCGCTAGTTAGCTAGTGTAGCAAGTCATAACTGCAGACCGCACAGATGTATCCATCACACCGTTGAGTCTTCGCTCATATGATTGGCCAAATGATAGGAGGACATCTGATCTTGAAAATACAGGACTTACTAATAGGCGTGCATGCAAAAGGCTTTGAAGTCTAACAGCAGATAGTTACAGGAATTAGATAGTATCGCAAAATCTGCATGAAAGTTTGTCCTACTTCTTACAATTCAATGCTTTGTCATTGTTTTGTCAAATTGTACTCGTGTATTTATTTCTCCAAGATAAAAGCCAAAACTTGATCAGCAGCAGCCAAAAATCACTGGGTGCTGGCGCATCAATTTTGGATGCAGAGTGACTGAAATGAAAAACATTCAAATTAAAATTAAAAAAAAAACTCCATCTGCCAAAAATCAAGGTTTTGAAAGTGCATTGTTGTGACACTGATGCAAATTATGTATTTCATGTCAGTATTTCTGGCTTTCATAATTATGGTCACAAAGGCAGTCTTCATTTACTGTCTTCATCACACATGATTGCACAACCACATACGAACATATTAACAGATAAAATCCAAGTGCGGCTAGGGGGGGGGGGGCAAATTCTGATTACTAACAGCCAAATTAAATAATCAGAGAGGAAAGAAAAGAAAATCACATCTTCCACATTGGCTGGATGTGAAATAATGAAATCCTCTTGACCTTCAATCTGTTTGGTGCCTCGAAGCCCTCCATGCCACCTCTGTCCATCAATCTTACATGGAGAGATAGAGAAAAGGATTAACTTCATATTTCTTTTCAAGTACATGCTGCTTTGCTTTTCCACAGAAACATTATTATCTCGGCATCTGCCTTAAGCTTCAGAAAATGACATTATCGTCACTCTTGGACACAATTTCACAACAAGATGGACTCATAAAATCAGTCAGTTCTGCAGGTATCATGTCCGTGCATAGCAAATGAGTTTCTCTGCAGAAATGTTTGTCCTCTGTCTTCCACAAAGAACTTTGCCATCCACTGGTTCAGCTTCATTAACATTTCTCAGCTGATCAGATTTTGCGAATATGTTTATTTTTTGATAATCTTGCTCATTCCTACTAGTATTTTGTATCCACTAAAATCTTTCTCACCCCATGATCTGAAATAAAACATTGTAACCACACACACACCGAGGCATCCGTGCTACCCTCACACACACACTCACCTTTCTGTTGTATATCTTTAATTAATATGATTTGTTTCTCCCATCTGTTTTCAGCATTTCCATTATTCAAACAGTCTTCTGAGCATCCCCCAGCAAATAGCACTACTGTTGTTTGTTGTTTTGACTCTCCGTGTGATCTAAAATGAACTTGGTTTCTAACTGAAGAGTTCCATCTGTCATCTATCGAACATGAAATAGTCCAAAAAGAGCTTTTTTATACGTGAACCGCAGATTAAAGTCGTGTTGGTAAGGGGAATCCACATAACCTAAGCTTCAAAAACGCACATGCTCAAAGTCTTGTTCAAAAACTTGATGTTTGACTTTTGCCAGCCGTTCATAAAAGAAAGGGCGCGTTTGCATCAGTCGATCAGTGCGATGATGTTACAGAAGTTGCGTCTTGTTTCTGTGGAGAATCAGGTAAAAATGTTTGCAGAACATTCAAAGGAAAAACACTAATCACTATATGCTAATCAGGCTACTGTTTGTTATTCTTTGTCACAACACAACCTTGTGTGACAAGCCGCTTTGATAATCACACTGAGATAAACATAGAAGACTGCAAATGAAATCAGCTCTCTATTCTTTAAAAACAGTCTCCTGATGAGGAAAAACAAAGACGTATGAAAAAAATGAAAAAGATGTGCAGCATAGAGCCGGGACGAGTGATATACCAGAAAATATTAAATGACAAGAACACACATACCATGCATAGATGATTTAGAGAAAATAAATCAAGGATAATTTTGATTTCTGTTGCTCATAAGAGAGGATTTGCTGCTTTACAAAACAAGAAATATAAAGCTCCGGGCCAGTCCGGCTGCTCAGTTTTAGCAAAAAATAATGACTCTTGTCATTGTTGGACTAGATACTGGCCAAATAGGTGCCATAGGTGATAAAAAACACTTTAAATGATGAAAACTTTACACTGGCCCTGAATAGTTTCTACAGTACAGCTCATTTTCGACTATTTTCTGCAGCAGAGAGAGGGGGGTGCCTTGCAGCAAAGGGCCCAGGCTTAACTAGTTAACTAGAACTATAGATGGATTTTGGATGGTGGTCACTGTAAATAAGTGGATGTGATTTACAAACAATATAAGACAAGTTATTCAACGTTATGTGGTTTTTGTTTGTTTTCTTTAAATGGATGGAGAGAAAAGCCAGCTCTCTCGTTTGCTGGGGCCTTAGTGAAAGGAGGCAGAGGAAGAACTTCAGGTCATCGTCGAAGGCATGGAGGTAGAGGAGGAGGACTTCCTGCATGGATAGGCAGCTGTTGGGTGATGAGGGGGTGGAGAGTGGAGAGTGATCCACTGTGATTCCCAGCTTGTGTGTGTGTGCGCGCGTGTGCCTCCGCCTGCATGTGCAAAAAATGACTAGTTGTTACAGTATAGCCTAAATAACCCCTAATGGAAATTCACTATGGTTTTCTGTGGTTTTTATGCAGTAATCATGGTTTTCATGGTTACCTAAAAAAAAAAAAAAAAAAAACCATTATGCTAAACCATGGTTAATTTTCGTAAGGGACACTAGTCATAGTTAATAGGTTCATGATTATATATACATTTATACCTATTACTATTCTCATGAACATTTCTCTCTGTTGGGTTTGGTTAGCCATTCCCTAGGTCCTGTGATTGTAAGCATACTGTAGGTGCTCAGACATAGACAGGGGCACAAAATGAATTTGCATTCCTACCCCATCAATCCTGTAGGCCTAGTAAGATAGAAACTAATTTTCAAATTATTTGAAGGGGTGGCAACAAACACATGATGTCACGTAGTGGGAAATGTTTTCACACATACAGTATGCTGTCATGTGCCCATCCAATTTCCTCATGTGAATAACTATCGCCTATAGAGGTCCAAACATTAGTAAGGAAGGATACAGTATGGGATTAATGACTATATTCAAAACTTAGGTGATGTTGATAGGTCTTTTTTTTCTCTGCAATTTTGTTATAGTCTCATCCTATTACTATTGTAATAATCAAAGTCAAAAGTCAAAGTCAAAGTCATTTATTTATTTGTCAATTTCTTCACATGTACTAGACATACAAAGAAATCGAAATTGCGTTTCCCACTATCCATGCAGACAAGTATCAAGACAGGACAGGACATACATTAAAGTGCACAGGACAGGACAGGACATACAATAAGGTGCATAGGCACAACAGAACATGCTATAATGAGACAATAATGATAAGTAAAGTGCAAAAAGGGCTTTTGCTGTTTCTAGTACTAACAAAAACAAAGGAACATGATAGGGAGGGTAGTGTCCTGTGAGATAGTACTCCTGATATATCAATAATTATATGGGTTTTACTGAATAATTTGTTTGTGTTGATTGTTTTTGTAGGGTATTTATAAACTCAATAAATTGTTTTTCTGTCTTTCTAAAACTTAAGCCATGTGCTTAGGGAGGACACGAACAAGCAATTGCCATCAGCCTTTTCTTCAGTCTTTTACTTTTACTCACATTGGTTGTTATGAAGTCATCAGTAGCCTTCAGTATACACATACATCGCAGCATGTTCTCATTTACCATGTTTTTATGATAAAATTGACTTGTTTTGATAAATTATATTTGTACCTATGCATTACAAGTTAAAATGTCTGATGGTGTAATGACACATAAAGTTTCCTCAGCATACTAGGCTACTTGTTATAGCTAAGGGTACAGTTGTCAGTAAATTTCAAGTGAAACTTTTTGTGCATTTGTTATATAGGCTATATATAAACTACTTTTTAATTAGAATTTGTGGTACATTGTGTGCCATCTAACCACACAAGCCTTTTTGTGACTGAAGCGTATCATGTCTGGGGAAAAAAGAATGTTTGGCTCAGTTTGTGAACGGCTAAACGAGTTTTACATGATTGATATATGTTCAGAGGATGAACATGAACTATTCATTCTGATTAAAAACATATATTTTAAAAGTTTGGCTTTATGTGTTTTTATGGCCACATTAAGGTGTTTACATAACAACATAATCATGAAGGAAGGCAATTGAATAATCTGCCTGGCACATGTGCTACAAGCAGCCCAATTGTAAACTTAAAAGGTAAAGATGCCTCCAAGATGCAGGTAATGCTGGTGCTCTCAGTTTATGCAATGTTGTGTTTTTGTTTTGTCATCCCCTGCTCAACTTGAAAATGAACTGATTTTGCCTTTTGATTTTACTCATCTTCAGCAATGTGGTGAGTTGTAAAGGAACAGTATCAGGTAATGAAGCCAAAAGTAATTCCCAACTTACTTACTTATCCCACCCCCCCCCCCCCTTTCAGAAAAAAGGCATGTGGAATTTTTTTCCAGTGGTAGTTTTATTGAAATGGCTATATTGGTCACGTACTTGCTTTTTGGCCATAAATCCTGATGTCACTGGAACGATAACTTAAATCACATGGTTGCATGGTTTTCATAGTTTTTCGTGGTATCCTCATTGATTCGATTTTTTGTCATTTAAAAGTGGTCCGTTTTGTATTGTTCCCCCTAATCGTCAAGGCCTAGCAACTAGGCGTGACTGGCATCACTTTAACAGTTTTGAACACCGGACCGATTTCATTGTGACACCAGAAGGTCTGACCACAGATTGCAACCTGATTGCAACGGTTGCGCTGCACGGACTAGTCTATGGGTCCGTCTTACAGTCTGAGATAGCACGTGGACGCTGAACATCGAAGTTATGGCAGCCAAAGAAGATGATATGTATGCCTTTCTCCGCAAAAGGGACGTGACAGAGGACACCATAAAGCGCATGGTCGAGGAGAAGGTAAGAATGTCTGAAAAGGCATGGGTATAGGCCTAATGTTTGGGTACTATGATAGGCCCACCACTTGTTAGCAACAGCTTAGATATCAGGGCGACTAACTATTTCATGTCATTTAATCAAACTTATCAGTGTCTCTAACCATGCCAAATCTCGCGTAGAAAAATTAAAACTGAAATACAGAAGGCTACTGACGACGCAGTCAACCTTAAAAGCGTTAGTCTAATATAGAAGGTGGAAACAAATCTGCTATAGTATAGCAGATTTGGTATAGCACTATACCAACGCACGCCAAATAAAAGCTGTCTTTGAACCTGCTGCTCTGCACGCACTCGGAGTCCACTCCACGCTGGCACACACGGTGAATGCTGCGTCTGTGTGTACATGTAGCTCAGTTGATCAGATGTCTAATTGAAAAAAGTTCAGTCAGATGATTTTTTTTTTTTGCTTTAATCCCTGCAACTGTCTGCATCCAACCTCAAAAATAGACATTTGTTTCTCCAATGGGTTATTTTTGTGCTATAAAAGGGGCAGCATGTAAATTTAGCATTTATAAACCGTTACATTACTTGTGTTTTGTCATCATTTTTATTACCAGACAAAGGGTTAAATTGTGTGTTTCCTGACTGCTGTTAATGTTGGGTCAAAAGATGTGTCTGAGCAGAATATAGTGATCATCCTTACATTCCACATTAAACATTTTCTCTATAAAGGCTGAGCTTAATGTAGACAATTTACAGGACATTTCAACAATTGGGTAACACATTGGACTTTATCAGTGTTAGTTCATCTACACAATAAGGTGTTGGATTGTATATTTTCAATGTCAGTAGTTAAACACATGATAGGTGACATTGCTGCCATTTTGATTCCCTAATTATATATTTGTGTGTTCATAGATAGACGAAGCAACAATGGCAAATATGGATGAGAAAACACTGGAGAGATTCCTGCCAGCCCTTGGTGACAGGATTGCTTTGAGGAATTACTGTGGCAACGGCAACCAAGCAGGAGAGTCAAGAAAATTAAACCTTCTTGAAAAACTCAGGAAGAAAATTAAACTGAGGAACCCTTCAAGGAGTTCCTTAGATGACTCTGGTGAAGAGGAGGAAAAGGCATTTAGAAAAGTACCGCTGCATGGAAACAAAAATGCCAGCAAGGACACGAGACGAATTGAGCTGGGATGGATACACAATAAAAAGCAAGTGCCAACTAGATGTGGGGGAGGGACAAGAAAGGTGTCAGTTAAAAAAACTGACTGTTATGAAGACCTCATCAAGTTGGGAAAGGAGCTATTTTTCCCCGAAGGCCAGTCAAAGAAAGGTCCTCTTGCTAAGTTCATTTTCCAGATTTATGACTTTCAAGAAAGCGAAATGCCACATGATGTCAACATTGGACAGTTGTATGAATCTGTGAAACTAGGAGTACTGAGATTCTATTTAGTTACTGTTGATCGTGAAGAATCTGAGGCTTCTTCTGAGGATGTTGAAAGTCCAGACGCACCACCAGAAAGCAATGATAACTGCTACATAACAAGCGTGACCAGTTTGTCATCTGATGACGAAATACAGTTTGGTCCAGTGGACGATCCTAACTACGGCTCTGAAGATACTCTTCCCGTAGATGAAACTCAAACAGACATATCTTTTCTGTCAACAGACGAAGCACATGTGGAGGCATTTGAAACAGACACATCCCGTCCATCACCAGAGGAAGCACATGCTCAACAGGGTGTAGCTCAGAAAGCACTGAGACTGCATCGGGTAAACATTGTTGCTGACATGGTGGAACAGTTCAAAGATGCCAGTTTAATGGATACCAACCTGTCAGTGACCTTTGTAAACGAAAGTGGCATTGATGCTTCAGGTGTTGCCAGGGATGCTTACTGCTGTTTTTGGGAAAGTTTATTCGTGAATTGTGCGGATGGGGAAGAGGAATATGTCCCAGCACTTCAGCCTGAATATGGGAGAGAAGAATGGGAAGCAATTGGTAGAATTCTGCTGAAGGGATACAAGGACCATGGATTCTTTCCCATAAAGTTATCATTGGCTTTCACAGTGTGCCTCATTCATGGTGAAAACCAAGTATCAACAGAAATGCTGATAGAATCTTTTTTGAGGTAAAGGTATTCTTTTAAGCTGAAAAATTAAATGATACTGCTATGTGAGTTAAGAATTGTTGTAATAGAAGGTCAGTATCTTTCCATGCACATCTGAGCTGGGCTATTGGCAATAGCTGCGCTAAGCATGTTCACCTACACGCACAACTTGCAGATTAGCCTAAATAGTATAAATTAGCTGAAGTTAGCAGCAGCTGCAGAGCTGCACAGGCCAGTCAATAGTACGGCTAATTGTGGTTTGTATACATGCTGAAAAAGCTTGACTTAACCACATTATCTGGCATGAATAGTCTGATTACAAAAGCTTCACTCTGACTAAAGGTGTATATATGACTTTTAAAACTTCAACATTAGCCGACCTAGGGTAATAAGTTGCATTTCTCTAAGTGCATGTGAACGTACTGACTACTGTTTTCTTTATTACGCACTGTAATTAATGTTTTATACTTTATGCTTTACACAAGGTTTGTAACTCCTTTTGAAAAAGACATCGTCAACTCCGTGCTTGAAGGGAGGCAGTATGATGAGGACGACCTGCTCGACCTGCTCTCCAGAATGGGAGGACACACTGCACCTGATGGAGACACCGTTAAGGACACCATCATCCAAACTGCACACAAACAGCTAATTCAGGAGCCAATGTATGCACTGAAAAAGATGGCTGCTAGTGCTCAGGTTACTTTAAAAACTCTGCTTCCAACTGTATCTGCAGTTTCAGCCCTGTATGAAACCAAGGTTCCAACAGCAAAAGGCATTATTGCGTTACTTAAGTCAGACGAGAAGCGACCTTCTCACAGCAAAACAATGCAGTTCCTGAAGCTGTTCATTCGATCACTCGACAAAGATAAACTGCATACATTTCTGCGATTTACCACTGGGTCTGATATTATCTGTGTTTCACACATTGATGTTGAGTTTACTGTTGTCAGGGGGTTACATAGATGCCCAGTGGCACATACATGTGGTCCATTGTTACAGATACCCTGCACATACAGCACTTACAGTGAATTCCGAAGGGAGTTTGTCAATGTCTTAGATGCAAGCTACTTAAAAATGGATCTGATTTAAAGCTAGGGTATAAGGATGTGATTTTTTTTGGGGCTATACTTACTCCATGCACATTTGGTGGCATGCAAATTTAAGTTATATAGAGGTTGTTTTTGTGTTACCTACACATATCTGGTAAAAACTAATTGTGGTGTTTATTCTTTTAAACAAAATAGAACAGTGGCCATTTTTGTTGGTAAGTAAATTCTTGAAAGTATGCTTACAGCTGTATTTTTATTCAAAAGCATGTGAGGCATACTCTGCACATGCAGCACTTAGTAAATTTTGAAGGGAATGGGTCTAATGTAAAGCCACGGTATACGAGTGTTTTGGTTTTTTTTTTGCTATACTTGCTCTATGCACATTTGGCGGCATGTAAATTTCTGTTAAATGGAGGTTATGTTTGTGATGCCTACACATATCTGGTAAATACTAGTTGTGTTCTTGATTCTTTAAACAAAATAGAACAGTGGCCATTTTTGTTGGTAAGTAAATTCTTGAGGAAAGTATGCTTACAGCTGTATTTTTATTCAAAAGCATGTGAGGCATACTCTGCACATGCAGCACTTAGTGAATTTTGAAGGGAGTCTGTCAGTCTTAGATTCAAGCTACTTAAAAATGGATCTAATGTAAAGCCACGGTATACGAGTGTTTTGGGTTTTTTTTGCTATACTTGCTCTATGCACATTTGGCGGCGTGTAAATTTCTGTTAAATGGAGGTTATGTTTGTGATGCCTACACATATCTGGTAAATACTAGTTGTGTTCTTGATTCTTTAAACAAAATAGAACAGTGGCCATTTTTGTTAAGTAAATTCTTGAGGAAAGTATGCTTACAGCTGTATTTTTATTTAAAAGCATGTGAGGCATACTCTGAACATGCAACACTTAGTGAATTTTGAAGGAATTCTGTCAGTCTTAGATTCAAGCTACTTAAAGATGGATCTGATGTAAAGCCACGGTATACGAATGTAATTTTATTTATTGTTTTCCTTGTGGCTATACTTACTCCATGCACATTTGGTGGCATGTAAATTTCAGTTATATAGAGGTTATTTTTGTGTTACCTACACATATCTGGTAAATACTAGTTGTGTTCTTGATTCTTTTGAACGTAGAACAGTGGCCATTTTTGGTAAATAAATCCTCAAGCAAAGTATGCTTACATCTGTCTTTTATTTAAAAGCATGTAAACATTACACTTACATAATATGATGTTTGGGTTGTAGTCATACAAGACTGTTACTCTAACTTTCTTAAGTCGTAAATGGGATATAAACACTAAAATGGTAGTATTGTAACAGAAAGTAAAAGGAAATAGTAATGGAATAGTATTAAAATAACGTAAATAAGAATAAATAATGAAATAGTAAGAAAAAGTATGAACTTGCAGCTTCACAGGAAATAACATGCAACATCACAACAGTTGTAGTATCTCTTGTCTGAGCCTTAGATAAAGGGCTCTACCATTCCCTGCATTCTCTGGCACATTGAGATTAAGTTCTTCCATTAGCAAACAACAGAGTTCAAAAACTGTATCGTCACATGGGTGCGTCGGCGTTGCACACTCCTCTTGGCAGTTCTGAACGTCAGCGGGGTCACACTGACAGATGTGATCTGTTGACCCATACAGGTGAGGATCCATACATAATGGCAGGATGTCCGTGCGGTGCAGTGATATTACGTTGTCTTCTGATGCGGTGTGCATTCCACATCTGCGCAAAGTCATCCAGTTCGTCCTACAAAGACATGATCAAGACACAAATATTCTACTTATTAATACATACAAAACAGAGCAGTTTGTCTGCCCAGCGGATGTGTGTGCTTGTGGGGGAGAGTTAAATAAACGTATTCGTTTTTATTGTGTTGTCATAATTCTATGCTTTGTTTTTTCTACTATTTTTTTTATCTGTAAACAATTCCGTTCTAAATGCTAGATTTTTAGGGGTTTATTTTGACAAGTGTTATAACAGCAGTTTAGGACCGGTGGACATGACGAGGGCGTTGAAAGGTAGGGTTGAAACACTTGCAAGTCAGCAACTGAGCCCTCTGCAAAAACTGTCATTACCATTTTGTGCCTCTAGGCTTGCCGTAGTACTACAGTCGCTTTAAACACTTAAGACCCGGCCCCTATTATAACATCGTTTTTTTTTTTTTTTTTTTACCAGAATGGCAATAATAACCCAGTAGTAATGTGTTAGTGAAGACTGTCTGTAATGTTTTAGTAATGTTGTAGTTAAGCATTTTCAATTTAGAGTGAACTACAACTTCAAAGATTGTTGTTGACAAAGGCCTGCTGTAGGCCTGTCACTGTTGTCTTTTGGGGTTTGCTTTATAGGATCAAGGCCGTTAAATGTCCGCAGACTGCGATCGATCAGCACCAAACTTCACAGAGACATCCTAGTTAGCGAAGTTTCACCTCAACATAAAGAAAAAAACGAACTGCCGCTAGCCAAGTAGTAAGTAAGATCAGTAACTAAACTGCATACTGCCTGGCGCGCTTCCTTCAGGGAGTGAAACTTGTCCTCGATCCAGTAACCAGATGTGATGTGATATGAGTAGGCCTATAGGTTTAGGTCCTATATGCAATTAACTGGTTGTACATACCTGTAAAAGCTTCGTGAAGCAAAACTGAACAAGGAAACGATCAAGAAACTCTCCATCGAAGTGTCCTTCGTCTTTGAGGGTTTGGAAAAAATTCAGCCAAAATTGAATATTTTCTTTGCGCATGATGCCCCAAAAACTTTCGATCCTCTGGTTGTGGTTGCTCGACCCGTATATGAAACTGCGGTGGTAAGCGTATTCATCTGCAGCATCACGTCGAAAGAAGATTTGCATTTGTTCCACGGAGACATTCTCCGTTCCTCTATCAGCACGGATCCTTCTCGGACACCCACGCCTTTCCTTCACGGCTTAAATGTAGTAAGATGCAATCACCTTCGGGTCACTGTTTGTGGAATACACCTTGAGCCACATGAGGTGTCGTGAAAAGCCGTCAACACAGCCATAATGCACAGGCCGTAGGGTTTTAGCTTGTCATAAGAGTCGAGATGCCACATGAAATTGGGGCCTGGGTTGTTGTATCTCCTTCTTCGCAGTCTCCGTGCTCGCCTGTGTGCCACTCCATCTGGATCCAGAATACTTAGGAGCAATCTCACAGTTTCCCTTTTAACAACCAGCCCCTCCTGAATGCATTTCAGATGCATCATCCTATATCCTACCATCTGATCTGAGGTTTCCAGTTGCTGGGTTACAAAATAAGCAACATCTACTATGTCTGAGTAATATTTCCTCCGATAAAGCCTATTCTTCCTCAGAATCTTTTGCAGAGTTCTAAGACAAAGTATTATGCCATGCTGGTGACTCAAGACTTCAAGAATTTCCCTTTGTTGAAAGCCTAAATGAAAATAAAAAGCTACTATTTGGCTGAGATCCATTTTGCCTCCTGCGTCCTGAAGATCAATGTGGTTGCAGGGGCCGTCCTGGGTGAGCACCCCCTCTGGCAACAGTGCTAATTGGGCGGTCTCAACACTCTCCCCAAACACAAGAATCATGAGAACTTAAGTAAATAATAGCCATACACCTTGGTTGGAGCTATCAGTTCACTTTTATGAGGATTTTGTTGGATATTCTATTGGTGGTTGAACTGCCGAGATATGCTTCATGTCATCGATGCTTGAGTATTGACTTTAGAGTGGGCCTTCTGGCAGAACCATATATCTCTATATATGCTTTGAGAGGCTGGTAAAGGAACACATCATCTCCAGACTCTCTCCCACGTTTGACCCCTTCCAGTTTGCCTACCGGTCAAACCGCTCTACTGAGGACGCCATCTCCTCCGCTCTACACCTGAGCCTTGCACACCTGGAGGAGAAGAACACTCATGTGCGGCTGTTGTTCCTGGACTTCAGTTCAGCGTTTAATACCATCATTCCGCAACATCTGGTAAACAAACTGGGACCCCTGGGCTTCAGCACCCCCCTGTGCAACTGGCTGCTAGACTTCCTCACTGACAGACCGCAGTCAGTGCGGGTGGGACAGAACACCTCCAGTGTCATCTCCCTCAGCACAGGTTCCCCTCAGGGCTGTGTCCTGAGCCCCCTGCTGTTCACTCTGATGACACATGACTGCGTCCCCAGGTCTGCCTCCAATCACATTGTGAAGTTCGCAGACGACACAACAGTGGTGGGCCTCATTAGGGACGACAATGACCTGGCCTACAGAGAGGAGGTGGAGCAGTTGGTGAGCTGGTGCAGGGACAACAGCCTGATCCTGAATGTGGACAAAACCAAAGAGATCATTGTCGACTTCAGGAAGTACCAGCCCAGCCACGCTCCACTTCTCATTAACAACACGGCTGTGGAGGTGGTCAGCAGCACAAAGTTCCTGGGGGTGCATATCACAGACAACCTTACCTGGTCTATGAACACTGCGTCACTGGTCAAAAGGGCACAGCAGCGCATGTACTTCCTGCGTAAGATGAGGAGAGCCCACCTGCCCCCACCCATCCTCACTACATTCTACAGAAGCACCATAGAGAGCATCCTGACCAACTGCATCTCTGTGTGGTGTGGAGGCTGCAGTGCCTCTGACTGGAAGAATGTGAGGAGAGTGGTGAGGACAGCGGAGAACATCATTGGGACTTCTCTCCCCTCCATCCAGGATGTTGCACAGAAGCGCTGCATGGCCCGAGCCGCAAACATCACCAGGGACTCCTCACATCCCCATCATGGACTGTTCTCCCTGCTGGCCTCTGGAAAGAGGTTCCGCAGCATTCGGTGCAGGACCACCAGGTTCTGTAATAGCTTTGTACCCCAGGCCATCAGACTGCTAAACTGTAAACTTTGAATAAGGACATTATACCCTCTCCCACCACCTACCTGCACTACACCACTGAACATACCTTGCTTTTTATATTATATATTATATTTATTTTTTACTTTTTATATTATTATTTTATTTTTATTTTTATTTTGTATATACTCCAATACTGCGCTGAGCCAATGCAACGAAATTTCGTTCTGTATACACGTGTGCATACTTTGAATGACAATAAAGGAAGTCTAAGTCTAAGTCTAATATACGTTTGCTATCATTGTCCGCCCTCTAGTGGCTGATATTAGTATTGGTTCAATCTGAGAGAGCATAATGTTATCTCGTAATAACGACTTAGTATCTCGTAATAACGACTTAGTATCTCGTAATAACGACTTAGTATCTCGTAATAACGAGATAGTATCTCGTAATAACGACTTAGTATCTCGTAATAACGAGATAGTATCTCGTAATAACGACTTAGTATCTCGTAATAACGAGATAGTATCTCGTAATAACGAGATACTATCTCGTAATAACGAGATACTATCTCATAATAACGACTTAATAGGGCTTTTCTAGAAAAAACAACAAAAAAATATACATGTGGCTCAGGGCTTTTTTTTTTTTTTTTTTTTTACACATGCGGTTCAGGGCTTCCGTAGAATGTGGCGTCAGAATGTGGAAATGAAATCAGGCGTCTATTCTTGAACTACAATGCCCTGATAGGGAAAGACAGGGGGAGAACGAGGGGAGGGAGAGCGGCGAAAGGAAGAGAGAGCAAAGGTAAATTAGATTGAAAAGGGAGAGAGAGAAGGCTGGGCAGCAGAATGTGGAAAGAAATAGAAATAAATCAAAAGTGTGAAAAAGAAATGATTTACTGAGGTAAGATGGGAAAAAAGAGAGAGAAGCGAGGGGAGGCAGTGAGGGAGGGAGGGCGGTGAGGGGGCTCTGAAGAGGAAATCAGCTGCTTTCTAATGGGCACTGATTACATCTCCTCCTAAATGTCAAGTACATTTCCATTTAAAGTGCCTTGCTGCTTAAAAAGGCATGAAGAGAGGCACACCCAGGCCACACACACACACACACACAGGCTGACACATATAGTCACACAGTCCGCAGATGCACAGTCACATACATTAATGTAAACACATGTAAGCAAACAACACAAAAACATACATAGACAGTTGATTCACTATCTGAATTCAGACTGAATGCCGGTGTGTGCAAGAACATGTGTGCGTTTCTTCAAACGTCCCTCTTTGTGTGTCTGTGAATCATCCCAAAGTGACACAGTAGCCGGAGTACACCTTTAGGCTCATCAATAAAATCCACACATGCAGGCACACTTCTTTATCCTTCATTTCAACCCGCCCTCAAATCTGCTCCGAACCAATGAGGCGTGTCCTCCCACCGGGGTTCGGTAATGACTGCCAATCAGGATCACCGTAGCTGTGCCCAACAGCAAAGACCAGGAAGATAGATGAGTGGCCCTGAGGCCCCTGCTGCACTGGAGCGAACAGAGCTTAGGGATGGATTCAATATGTCACAATAACATACACATGCACCAACACTCCCACGCACACAACCACACACACGCAGAAAAAATCTGTGTGTGTGTGGCTGCAAACACAAGAACATGTCCTCGCAGTGTCTTATCTTCTCGCTCTCATATGCACAGCACAGGAAACTCACAGGCATTCATGAATATGAATCATCACAAAAAGTTGCACAAACATGTAGGAGCTTTTAAATGAAATACAGTGTGTGTGGGCAGCTGTTCTTAGAGAACGCCCGGTTATTCAGTGAGGTCACCACAGAAATGAAGTATAAAGTCAGATGATTTGTCATTTACCAACTAACTTTTCAAATGCCATTTCTGTGTTGTAAAATGGCAAACCACGTAATGTTCAATTAATGAACTTTTGGACAACAGATTTACACTCATCTCTTTATTAGTTCTACTCGTTAAATCTGTTGTTTTTGTCTAATTGATTGGCCTCCCATGCTCATGAGTCTGTATAAGTCTCTTTCTCTTTCTATATTTTTGGACGTATTACCTGTTTGTGCTCTTCATGCATCAATTACAAAAAATGTCCAGCCTGTGGACAAATGATATATCTATCCCTATGGCTACATAGCAGTGGCTTAAAGGCTGAAAACTTTGCTTTGTTTGGCTTGATAGTGTTTAGTTGCTGTAGTTGTAGTTAATGTAATGTAGACCCGTGTTAATAGCAGCCACAGTTTCATAGCATCCAATACTAGGGCTGAATGATATGCAAAAACAAAATCATATTGTGGTTATGTGAAAGATACTATGATTGCATTACGAGACGCGGTTTTCATTTCCCCTGAATAGTAAAATGTATGATGTGAATTTGCTGTCGTCTGTAGACATGACTTATAATTGTTGTGTCACATCAACGTAATCTTATTTAACGTAACATGACACATCTGTTGACACCTTGAGGTTGTGAGGAAAGAGGGGGGGCATGCATTTGAAACCCATGTGAACTGCCTGACTCTTCCAGGATTATCACTTGAAAAAAAATTGGCTTTCATTACAGGCTTTGTGATTAAATCTACTGTATTTTGTCCGTTGGCTCGGTTTCCAGGATGAATTGAAGTGTGAGCATGTAAAAATCGTTTTAATTATTCCATCTCCCCTCTTTGAGTAACTGCTGTGTCTCATACAGTCCCCGAGCAGTCCAAGGAAGCTGCACAGCGGCCATCTGATGTCAGAGGATGTTTGTTGTTCCAGCTGAGCAGCACTTCTGAAATGTGTCCTGGGAGAAAGTAGCCATACTTAGCTTTTCCTGGACAAAACAGAGGAAAAAGATACTCACAAGAAGTATTGTTAATAGGTACAGACTACGTTAAAAACAAAGATTAATACCCATTTTTAGATAAAAAAGAAAAACGTTAGTATCATTGACTTGGCTGAATAACAGTCGCAATTTTCGCCTTTCTTGTGGTGCCAGGCTGCGAATGCTACACCAAAACTTGCATGTTTTGACTTTTGATGTAAGCTGATATTTGCAACCCTGCACAGAGCGATTGCAAATACACTGGTTTGAACTGTTACCCTCCAGGAAACGATCAGGTCCACAAAAACATGCACCACAAGATTCATGAACAGTTTTTGAACTCTGTGCTGAAAGCAAACCAGAACACATCACAACGTGATAAAATGCTATACTTATCTTGCATATGTTGGCATGAATATGTATGAGATATAATGTCTGTGGATTTCACTGTATGCTTGCTATGACAATAAAGAAATCTTAGTCCATGTTTCAGTGAATTGCCTGTTTTCGTTGTTAATCTTTGGATGTTGACTGACCTCACCGTCTTTGCCGAAAGGCAAACGAGCCACAGCAGCCAAGTGCACATCAGGTGGATGTGTCACCCCTTCTGTGCACTGCAACTTCCCAAGCATCAGCCAAGAGACACTATTTAACATTTACTAATTGGTATAAACAAACAACAACTACAAAAAAAATCCCACTGTGAATCAATTTATCTTCTAAGAAAATGGCCTTAAATTGATCACTGCAGTATGTGCTTCGAAGTATTGATAGTTAGAAATATAAGCAGCCAAAAGAGGAAACGCACTGTCTTTTGAAATGACTGCCCTCTTACTGAGGTCAGCAGAGAAATTTTACTGGGCAAGAGTTAATCTTAATGAGGGAGACAATTTGTCTCAGACAAGAGTTAAATAATTTATCAGTAACTTGCAGCGATGGTGGAAAGTGAAGAAAAAAGAGGAGGAGAGTGTGTGTGAAAGAAAATGAAGATGTTGATGAAGCAATATGTGTGTGTGCGCATTCATGTTTGTAAGAGGGAAATGGATGAAATTTGAAGTAGTTTAGTAAGTGTATGAAATATATTTAATTTGAGATTTTCTTTGCCCAGCTAGTGCGTGAAATGTGTCTGCATTATTTAGCTTTTTTAATTAATCAGTCGATTACTCCATGCACCTGCAACAACAACTTTAAGAAAGCAGTTTTCTGTTACATACAGTAGGTGTTGATACAGAATGAGAGGTAACACAGGGAGCAAAGACTTACTTCAATCAAACCAGGATATTAAGTGACACAGTTTACGTCACCAGGATGACTGTATAGAAAACTGAGCATCGTCATTTCCATGTAATATACAACAAACATTTAAGCTGAGTAATTGTTTGGTGAATTTCATCTCCGCCCAGGCCTCAAACAGCTGTCTGACAAGTTTTACAACATGAAATACCCATAACGCCCTTGTGCACTACATTAGGGAAAGAATTATCCACAGTGGCTCCAAGCCTAAAGGTGTATAGACGCAGGGAGAAGTTCAGCAGTGACTGGCACCGATTGGGACCCTGTCTCGTTCTTCTCACTGTATCTAAATGAAGCCTCGCCGTCTGTTCTGCCCCTGTCAGCGCTTGTTAACCTCCGCATTGATTCTGCTGCACTTCTGTACATCTCCTTTAATTAAAGACATCGGCTAATCTGGCTTTCACCGAGCTGTATTTGCGAGCGTGAAGCTGTCATCTCAAGATGATTGTGGCTAAATATAGTACTTTACATTTACATGTATTGACAAGATGAGTTATAAGGTCAGCAGAGGATTGATAAAACTAGTTTGACCTCTGGGTGAGTTTGATCAATGACATTCTCTACTTTCACATACATGTACCAGAAAAGAAATGTAGTTTTTAATGACATTCACTGTGAAAGTAAAAGTAAAAAAAACTCACAAACCACTCTTATATAAGTGGTATAATGAATAATTCCACTGTCCATCTACAAGCTCCAAATACGACAAAATATGCATCCATCTAAATCTTTGACGTGGTTTGTGCACATTAAGATTGTAAGTTAAAGGAACTCTATAGAGAAAATTTTAATGAACTACACTATTTACATTAAAAAAAATAAGCAAAACAAGTTAAATACAAACTACAGGTACAGCCTTAAACCCTGTCTTTGTCATAGCATTTAAGTGCCACCATGGGAAACCGTTTAAAAAGCACTGGATGATGTAAAATAAATGTCAGCTCGAACAAACAATGAAATCTCTTTGCTCAATCTTTTACAGTATCTCACCCTATTAAAAGCAAATAAAGTAGACACTATAAAAGAAAGAAATAAAACAAACGCATTGTGCATTTTTGCTCTAATCAGTTTACAAAAAAACTAAGTTCATCATGGAATATGAATATTAATTTCATGCTTGGTTTGGCCAAAAAATTATAAAATTGCCAACATATTTGGACAACATATGCTCAACCAATTATCTTACAGGATCAGTTATTTTCTTGGAAACAAAGTGCAGATCTAGCAGCTGCTGACTGTGTTTCATGTATAGTCCCAATGTAACAATAAAAACACTGATCAACATGCCCCTGTTATACAATTATCATGAGATCTCTCAGGGACAGCTTCAAGGATTGGCAGAGCTAATTAGATTTAATAATGGCTCAACAACAGAGATAGAGTGCTTTAGTGAATTAGGTAATAAAAATGCCTTTCTGATGCCTGGGTACAAAGACAATAGCCGTCATGAGGGGGACAGAGTAAGGACACAATACGTCTTCATCCCACAGCAGACATCTGTAAGTGACGGTGCTCGGTGCTGTGTGAGAGATGAGATGAGAACAGAACAGGAAAAAGGACCCATTTGAGCATCGATCACTTTTATGCCCCTGGTCTGTTTGCATATTTTAGACCTATAAACAACATGAATGATGTGCCGTGTAATGCACCGTAATCGAGATTTATTCAATCTTGGGTGGAAGGGGGACGAGGGGAGGAGATATTCACAATCCCAGAATCAGGAGGGGCTGTTGTGGCTGTGTGTGTTCACTTGTGTGTGTGCACTGTGATTTATTTGATTTAATTAGATCGCCGATGTAAAACAGCTCGCAGGGAAAAAAAAAAAGGTAAAGACGAGTGCCGAGGGAGGCATAAATAACACCAGGCTCTTTCCCCTTCCTCTCTGCCTTTCTTTCCTCCTCTGCCTCTCGTCTGCTTTCAACTCTCTGATCTTTCCTCTGCCCGTACACAGTCTCCCATTTTTCTCTATCCCCCCACTAGCCTCTCTTTACTTCATCCTGTTTTTCTTTGCTTTCTTCTGTCTCCATTTTGCTCTTTATCTTACCATGCTCTCTCTCTACCCCCTCCCCTTCCCTCTCTCTCTCTCTCTGTCTCCCTCTGCTCCGCTCCCAGCTGAATAATGATAGGGGGTAAACACCTCATTAGGTTAAAAGGCCCATAGGAGCAATCAGAGACATTGTACTCAGTCGAACCTGTTACTCTGAACGCTCACAGAGACATTTTGAACACAGCAGGACAAGGAAGGAAAGTGGGCAGGGGGTGGAACGAGTCATTGGATGGAAAGGTTATTTAAAAACAGATATGACCAAATTGCAAGACAAAAAGATTTTGCCGCTTAGAGTTACGTGTGCATCTGCTGCTTAAACACCTCGTGTTGCTTTCTTTCTTTGTCTTTAAGGACCGAGAACACACACATTCACACACAGCCATGAATAGCTGATTTATGGACAGTGATCAGCAGAGAAGAGGAGCATAAATCTACACTCTCCAGTAGTAACGGCCAGTAAAAGTGGTTTATCTGACACTCTGAACCGCCCGCATCACATCGCACCAGCCAGCCATCTCTGCCTCCCCGATATGAGACGTACAAGGTCAAGAACTTCACTTCAGCTTTCAGATGTTTTCCCTTGTACACTTTCTTTGAGGAACTTGTCCTCCCTCAGTTTTTCAGTACATCCACACTGATATTAAAAACCACTGGTCAGTGGTATAGACCATTAAGGGATAGTACTTATGCACAGTCAAGTGAGAGAAGCAGACATAGGTCCTGGCATGTGGTAAAGCACTGCTGTGGACAGGGTCAGCAGAAAAATGTGTTTTAGCCACATAAAAAATGCGGTCCACCTGAAATAAAATCAATATCGTTTAACTGTACGCTATAGTGAGCATATTCTCACTGCTTTAATTCTGCAGCCCAGTTGGGCTTAAGCGTAGGTATGCACAAGATCTACGATTGAGACAATGTGGATTTACAGCAGTTTCCTGATGGGCAGTAAGAGATGCTGTTAGCTCATGTGAGCTCAGTTTATTAGCATGAGTGCATGCATGAGTGCGGCTGTCCACACTCAGACAGTGCCTGCACTCTGAAACCAAAAGGCACTGCTAGGCAATGTTGCTTTAACAAGCTACAAATACCTGAGTGTGAAAACAAGTAGCCGTTGGTTTACATGAGGTCACTATTTCTCGGCCAGCAGCAGTCGTTACTAAGAGGTTGCCGGGAAATCAGTGGTGACGCTCTTGTTTTCAGTCATTAAGCATAATAGCTGAAATCAGGTGCTGACTGAAGATTCATATTTACTACTACTACACATATTGCTATGAGAGTTGTATCAGTCTGGTTACTTTTCTCTCACCCCTCTTCCTGACTCTCTATCCTCTGTCCTCACACTGGGCGTTTCAAAGCATCAGAACATTGTACGCTAAATATTTCATGCTGTAGTCACACATCAGATCTCTCCTACACATGCTGACTTAAAATCTAGTCAAAGGAATCAAATAACACCACTATAGGTCTCCCCTCTCAGGTGCCTCTTTTGGGTTTGGATGTGTTTTCCTGTCAAGTGTGTTGTGCAACATGTGAATGTGTATGAAACAAAAGGGGAGGGTGATTTGATTAATGAGCAAAGCATAGCAGTGTGCAACAAAACATAAGTTATGAGTCTTCTATATGACTTTCACACCTGTATCAGCACAAATATACATAATGAATGGCCTTATCGTTTATGCACGCCAAGCAATAATGTGCAGCTGTGAATCTTTAGCAATTCTAAGAGCATTTTTCCAATTGTCTCATTCGCTGGTCCACTGTCATTAAATAAAAAGGTGATTTCTGACAATCCTGGAAGTTAAGACGTAGACTGTGTGAGTTCAAAACAAGCTTTAGGCATGTGATCCTGTGCTGCCACTTATCTGGCTCTCCTGTTGTTAATCAATACAAGCAGTACACTAAAATTATATAGTAGAACCTTCCCATCATTTTGAATATCCGTTCTATTTATGTCAGATTGGATCAGTCGATCGCTGCTTTAGGAAAACAAAGTGCCCTTTTTTTTAAGAATAACATGCTTTGGAACGTCCAGGCGATATTCACATTAAAAGCTTTCTAATTGTTATTGATTAAGAAAATGGTTTCAGATAGCGGGAAAGTGATCCACAAAAAACAGCCGAATCAGCGTGTTAAGCTTGTCATTACCTCGAGTAAAGAATGAGGAAACCATCAGCTGCAGATGCAGGGTGCATTGTATTTATTTGACTTTGCGACACTGAATAAAGAGACAGCATCTTCCTCCAAAACTACTGCCTGAAACAATAAAAAAAGGGAAGAAAAACTAGTTAATCAGTCGGCATTTTACACAAAACAAATTTTAGGCTTAAAAAAAATCTAGTTATTAGCTGCTCTGATTTGTAAATTAACTGTGAAATGAACTGTGAGGGCAATTTCTAACCCTTGAAAAGACTATTACCGAAACAACAGCTCTAGGGATCTACTGTGTGTAATTTGATTTTTGGTAAACACAGACACACGCAGCAAAACAAACAGAAATTGGACAGACTGCTTAAGCAACCTTTCAAGGGATGGCAGGGAGTAGAAATTATGGCAACAGAAAGACACACAAGAGTGTAGGAAAGTGCTTCAGTGATGATTGTCATTATCGCAATCCATCTAAAGACAGCTTGTTTGGGAAACCTCCTCAAGCTGTATTTTGGATTACAATAGATATTACTATTGCAATATCATGGATTATAGTTAGTTTTGCAATTCAGTAACTGAAAACAAGCTCACTCATAATCTCTTATACATTCAACAGAAATGGGTAGAACCATAAATATTCATGAAAAGTCAGCTTTTCACAGAATATGAATTGAAATGTGGTGACCTCAAGATCGACCTTTTACACCACTCACCTTTCACCTCTGAAATTTGACCCACAAAGAGCTCTAAGACGTCCGGGTGGTGATGAAGGTGTTGGGTGTGACAGCGTTAATGGTCTTGTGGGCCTTTAAAAGGCCAGGGTGCACACGGGGGGTAGAGCAGGGACCCAGAGGGTTGTTGAGAGTCACATTGAAGGTGCCCTTCATTACTGTGTTCATGACACCTGGACTCAACTGCAGAGACACAAACAGAACAGAGGTGAGGAAAGCTGAGGGAGATAAAAAAAAAGAGCAATACAGAGTGGGTATACACACCAATGACAAATGTACATATAAACACAAATGTAGAGAGTCCTAAATGCATCAGGATTTACACAAAATGTATTGTGTTTTGATACTTATGTGGGATTAAACAATATTCTGAATATTAAACAATAAATAATAATAAGCAGTACTCTGAAAAAGATCCAAACAAGCTCACTGTAAACGGGCTGATGGAAATCATAAAGAGAAATATTAATTCAGATTGCAAACTTTGTTGTTGAACAGGACATACATATGAATTTATATGACATATAAATGAAGGAAAGGTCAAAAATGAATGTATGAATGGGCGGCAGTGTGAAGAAGTGAGGATGACGTGGTTATCTTTTGTCTTTAAAACGGGAGTAATCAACGGGTTCTTGGCGTTTTCCACCAATCACTCTGGTTTTTACTGCATTTAACGGTCTAATAAAACGTCACATAAACTGAATCCCTTGACAGTGTATGAACCTGCTTACTAAAGCCAACAAGCCTCACATGAAACAGCTTTACAGCATCTTCCAAGAAATGGACAAGCCACAAAAACACAGCACAAAACTCTTTCTCAAGGATGGAGCCGTGCGGTAGTTCGAGCAGGCATGGAAATCATTTTATACACATGTTCCTCTTAATCATCCATGTACACGACCTCATCTCTTACAATAGGTGATCCAGATACACATCTCGTGTGCATACAAGGATGAGCAGTACTCCCTCCAACTCATCAGTCTGTAATTGTAGTGACATTTATCCGTATCGCCAGCAATTTTCTTCTTCTGGTCTTTCAACTTTTGATGCTGTTGGATGTTTATAGTGTCAGTGGAAAAGGTCACTAGACTGTTGTCATTAAAGTATAACCATACATCCAACATAGACACCCCGCCATATGTAGCCTTAGCCCAAAAATCCAATCTGTGCCAAAATACTTAGAAGAACGTTAGAAAAAAATGGCATAAACATAAAATGAGTAAGTAACTAATGTGGACGATGAGTTCTGCAGTTGGCAGTAGCAAAATAGGCTACAATGTAATCCTTAGGGGCAATTGTGCACTTTCAAAATATGTCCATTAACCCTCATATTATGTTGAAAAAAAATTACATTGATTAGGTTGCGGGTCATTTTGACCCATAGGTGTAAATCCAATCAAAACAGTCAAAAAAACAGGTTAAACCAATAACAACTTTATTTTAGATTATATAAACATTTAGAAAAGAAACATACAATACATTTTAAATTCCAACATGGTATTTAAGAAGTATTTAAAGTTTTTCCCTCTTTACAAACACATTTTTTTTTCATTTAACTTGCCCATTTTTCAGATTTTCAATTTTCAACATTTTCGCTGCTCTCCACATGATGGACAGAATGTAACTGTGTGCTTTCTGCAGATGTAATTCTTGCATTTCACACAAGAGGTACTTGTTTTACTGTCCTCTCGGTAGGGGCAGACCTGGCATCTTTTCCGTTCCTTTACACCTGTATCCACTGGATCCATTGCAGATTGGTTGGATGACCTGTTCTTGACCTTTTCAATGACAGCTGCAGCTGCTGGGGATCGAGCTGGCCTGGCTCACCTCTGGATCTTGGGTGTGATGAGTGGTTTGCCGAGTTCTTCCAGGAAAAGCCGACGTCGGTACAATTTGCCGGCATTCCATTGCTGGTTGATTTCAGTCCACAGGACATAGGCATTGTAAGCAGACACGTCCACAATATTGTAGAAAATCACCAAGGGCCAACGGGCAGTCTTGCGCTGGCAGCTGTATGTTGCTGTGACTTTGTCCAGATTGTCAACTCCTCCTTTGAAGTTGTAGTCCAGGATCATTTGTGGCTTCATGTCTTCTCTTGTGCTCAGAGATGCATCTGTGTGCATTGTGCTCATTACAAGAACATTCTTGTTTCTCTTTGGGCAGTATGAAACAACTGTTGCTTTCTCAGTGAAAACAAATATTGAGGAATGCAGAGGTCTGCCCTGCATCTTCAGAATTTCACTGGGAAGTTCTGGCTTATTTCTTCTGACTGTTCCCAACATAGTCAGCTTTCTCTTCTGAAGTTCATCTCCAAGGCGGTAGGATGTAAAGAAGTTGTCACATGTGATGTTATGACCTTGCAGCCCTTCATTCATCTCCAGCACCACACGCATCCCGTGATTCTTCTCAGATGCTCCTCCAGGTAGCTTTCCAGTATACAGACCGGGAGTCATTTTGATGACATTGGAAGATGACAGTCTGCCTCGGCTTTGGTGTGGTGATGTTGACCATTTTATAATTCCATCTTTAGATTCCCATGTCCCCTCTGTGGATGATGATTGCTGCATTCCTTGGTTTTCATCTGATGGAGAGACAACGGCAGACTCGTCCTCTGAATCCTCCTCATCGTAGGAAAATTGACAATCTGAATCATCAATACCATTGTCCTCGGTCTCTGAAAGATCTTCTGTCTCTGAAATATCTTCCTCTGCATCACTATCCTAGTTCAAAATCTGTGATAAAGCTTCTTCACCTGTAAACCTTCTGGAGCTCATTTTTTGGTGTGTTTGTCAAAGAGATGACATGAGAACACTGACAAGGACAAGGGAGAGAAAGTTCCTTCTCTACACAAACCTGGGTCTCTGGGTCTGAATGGCTATTCAGAGGCAATCAAAATACAAATAATTGGGCACTCAAACATGTTTACTTTGGATTTGAACAGCTACTTACCCACATTAAAGTGTCTGGGTCAAAATGACCCGCAACATCATCTTTGTATACAAACTCTGCACAGACATTCCACTACACATCAAAGTGTCCAGATTTTACACATCAGTTCATGACCCTAGATGAGGAAAAGTCACAAAATTTCATGAAGAAAAAGAAAGGATAACCACTACTTTGGTCAACACAAAAACTGAAATGGGTCAAATTGACCCTTAACATAATACAAGGGTTAAATGTGCTTGTCATTATAAGTGTCAGAATCATGGAAATACAGGGTCCAGATTGATCCATTTATATGAACACTCTTTGTTCATATGAAGGTATATAAATCAGTTTACTGCTCAGCAAACCACGCTTAAGTCTGCAGTATATACTTATTTATTGATTGCATTACAATCTTATCTACAAACATACCTCGCACTCAAAAAGCAATGCCTTCAAACTCGAACAATCACCTGAACACATGAACAGCGGGGCTCAATTCTTTCTGCCATGCTTCACGAGAAAGAAGTGATTAGGGTTGAATTCGCACAAGCTAAACTGTAACACTGACACGTAACACACAGGAGCACGCACAAATGATTAGTCTTTCTGTCTCAGGTCTTTCCAAGGGGAGCATGAGAGAAAGCCAACAGTACATGCACTTCAAAGTCTGGCCTTAAAGTCACCTCACCAAAGCAATGTCAAAGACAAAAGAAAATTCTTTCCCTCTCACGCACACACAAAGATGCAGACATACTGTACATGCGTACATACGTTGTATGTACACATACTTGACCTACCATCCCTCCCACCTAGGTACTTCCTGAGAAATCTACCTCTTATGTTATCAAAGCTCTCTCTCCCTTTCAATCTTCCCCCTCCTCCTCTAACCTCTCGGAGCACATATACACATCAGTATGCCTGAGGAGATACAGTAGGATTTAGGCACATTGGCGGGGCAGCTCAGATCTCAGTATCGATCCTAATGGGAAAAAAGGGTTGCAGGTTTAACTCCAGGTCACCCTCAGGGTTGCCCAGGAGGTCGGGGAGATGGAGAAGAGCCCTTGGAAGTGACGACAACACCGGCATGGCAATGATGAGGGAGATTATGGGATGTTTCACTAGGTCAAAAAGGGGAGAAGGGAAAGGGGCTCTATGCGGGGAGTTGGTGATGATGTTGCTCGCTATGTATGCAGACGTGTACAAGTGTGCACACGGGCACAGAGGAAAGACTGCTGAATGCAAAGTCTTTCCCACAACACACATGCATTACATGACGCATACAGAAATGCAACACAAGCTCCATCTCATGCATACACACAATCCAGCTGAACAAAGAATGATAATTCTCTGTGCATGTGGAGCATAATGAATGTGCACATTCACCACACACAAAGAGAAGGATTTATGAAAACAGACATACATAAACAACAAAATAGGTTGTTGTCATTGGTGTTGCAATGATTAAGAAGACTGCCATCTGAACTGCCACCTTTATGGGTGAGGTTTGGTTAAGGCAACTTGGCTACTTGGCTGGGAAAGATAATCTTCAATACAATAATAGAATAAAAAGAATACTGGATACCTTTTTAACAGAAAATACATATATCAACCCTAACAATAAGAGGTTTGAGGCGGTACAACAACATCATCTAACCCTAACCCTAACCTCAGCCATAATCAAATAGTTGTTTTTCTGGTTAACCATCAAGAGGTGATAATGATCAAAAGTCACCCAACACTTATCTGAATGTAGACTATGTACAGTGGAACACCCTGACATCACCACTCCCCATACACCAAGCTCAGCACAGCAGGGCGTCACGATCATAATTCCCTATACCAAGCTCTCAGCTGGATGCTAAAGTGGAACCTCTGAAACGCTATGAAGAGCAGAAACTGACAGCACAGCTTCTAGCTGAGCAGTGAGTCCTGATGGCTCTGAAAGGAGCCAGAAATGAAAGGAGACATGACTGGAGAGATTCACTCACATAATAGGAGTTCATTCACAAATCAGCTTTAATGTCGAAC
The DNA here is from genome assembly GCA_004119915.2 of Collichthys lucidus. Lineage (NCBI taxonomy): Eukaryota > Metazoa > Chordata > Actinopteri > Sciaenidae > Collichthys > Collichthys lucidus. The sequence continues at coordinate 24,463,783 of CM014088.1, forward strand.
TGCACCTGCATGCTCAGATGCCTATGTGGACTGGTATACGTTGGTAAGACCGCCAAAATTGCTGTACTTGAAAAAGTGTTTCGCTTTTCCAAAGCAAAGCACCTCAACTCTCAGATATAGAGAAGAATAGAGTTGGTAATAAAGGTGGGGGAGACATAAACTCCTAAAACTTTTTGGATGCACACACTGGAAACATTGGACCCTGAAGGCATCAGTGAGCAGTCATAACATATGTTCATAACGTGTGTTTTTTGGTCCATGTACTTTAGTGATATGCATGTGCTTTTTCATTGTGTTTAATGAGAAAAATATGCCACGTGAGTGTGACTTGAGTAGGCTGTTTGAATCAGTTTGCAAGCATTGCTTCATTTAAAGTGAATTTCTGCTATCTGCAACCTGGCCTATTTCCTATTAATGTGAAAACTGTAGCTCTATTGGTCATCCTAACTTTGCACCCGCCACCTTGGTTGTAAAGTTTCAGGAAAACAAGGGAGACAAAATGACATATATAGGGGTAAATGAGGCAGAAATGAGCATGCAGTGATATAGTATTGTAGTTAGGTCAGTGGGCAACATCATCCAGCTGTAGATCCCTATGAAGTTAACTATAATTGCTATTCTGTGTGGAGCTGCAGTCTCAGAAATAAGCATCCTCATTTTCCCAAATCTCTCCAACAGATGTACAGAGTGCAAAGTTAGCTTGACCCATAGAGTTACAATGGCTAGATTTATGGAAAATAGGCCCTGATGAATAATATCTGAATTTTCCACACACAGAATAGGAATAAACACACACGCACACACACCATAGTTTCCAACACTCACATGTAAATGGTTTAACAAACCGAAAATCAGGTGGCAAGTAGAAAAAAAGTCTAAAAACTGGAATCATGAACAGCACGCCCTGAGAAAAGGTTGGATGAAATGTCAGCTGTGTTTTTGACTCATGATGAATATCAAACAATCTTGAGCTTTCTTCACCTCTGCATGTGCTTTCCCACTGTAGGCTTATATATCAGCAAAGATCACAGCATTTAATTAATATTTGTTTCTGCTTGACGTTCTGTTCCGTGCATCTTTTTTTATCCACAATCCACCCGCTGTTAAATTAAGCTTAACCGATCAGAACAGTGTCATGAGTGAGAAAGGGTAATAGAGCCTTCCTTTTCTAGAAGTAGGTGGCGAACATGGTGCGTTTAATGGAAGCACTGAATGAGCCCTCACTGTGACCTAATGCCGCTCAAGTAGATATCTTTGTGACATTACAGGCACATGTATGGATGGATGCACAACCACACACTGATGCTTAAATAGCTACTATGCCATTACGCGCCATCTGCTTCAGACTGCAGCCTCTCAGAACGCATTTTCAACTGTTGAATTTAACTACCCTCTTCGAGTGCTCGATTTGCTGCCGTCCATCTCTGCGCTTCTCTTCCTTGACGCTTTTCCACCACCCTTTCCCTCGCTGTCTCACCTCTGTCCCCGTCTCTCTCTTTCCACTCTCACCCCTCCCTTCCCCAGCTCTCCTTGCTATCATCCCACTCTCTCCGCCTGCTTGTCTTCAGCGCTCTCTTATCTCTCTCCCTCTCTGCACCACTTCACACCATCTTTAACTCTGTATGGCCTATGGTGTCGCAAGTTGCACAGCTAATTACTTAGCTTAGACACGCATTCCGCCGATAGGAAAGAACCAAAGCTCCTAAAGCTAAATTGAGCCATAAAATGTCTCACTCACAAATAGAACCAGTCTCTGTACAACATGAATCACCACAGCTTTCTTTATTAGTGTGTGTCGGTGGATTTTTATACAGACTATATAAAAGAATCAGGGATTTAGTCAAGTCACAGAAAGGTTCTTGTGGCAGGTGTCATCTGTTTTTTTAAATATTATTTTGAGCAAATACACTAGTTAAAAGATAAACAAGCATATTTAAATATTTCACTACTAATACGGAGTATGACATATTTTTAAAAAAGGCACAAAATAGCATTGAATGTATCATGTTTGCAGGAAATGTGTGTGCATTCGTGTGTATTTGTTTTTGTGGGTGTGCAGTGGTGCACCAATTTTACCCGTCAGGTTCAGTTTATTTGTAATAGTAATTAGGTATAGTAGTAGCAGTAACAGTGAACTGGCAAGGACTCAAACTGCCACTTGTAGTTTTGATTAGCTCAGACGTGTGGTGGTTTGCAGGATATGTTTCTCCATCCGGCCGTTATCTACAACATGCGTATTTATCTTGTTAGAGGGAGGCTGGAGCCTCTTCAAGCTCACATTGGCCACACTGGACAGGTAACCAGTCTGCCAACGGATAACACGTTAAAACAGATAACTGCATAAGCCTACAAGTAATTTTTAATTAACTTAACTTGCATGTATTTGTACTACGGGAGGAAACCCAGATGAAGTCCATGCAAGGACCAGAAGAGCATGCAAACTGCTCACAAAATGTCCTCGGTCGAGATTAAGTGGTTAGTTAACCAAAGCAAATGCTTTACTTTTAGCCAATTATCCCCTAACATTAACTGTACTGCCTCTAAAGTGGCTGCAAACAAACTCCTGACAAGCCAAAATGGAAATTTTTGATTTAACTTTTAATTTAATGCTTTAGCTCAATTTTTCTTTCTTTATTTGTACCTTCAGATGAGAGAGGAGAGGAGAGGAGAGGAGAGGAGAGGAGAGGAGAGGAGAGGAGAGGAGAGGAGAGGAGAGGAGAGGAGAGGAGAATAATAAGAGATACTTCAACAGTTTTACTAGCTACCACCGGTGGAAAAATTCCCGCAGCTACAGTTTCCCCCTTATAACAGAGAGAAATGGAGCAGAGAGACAGGGTAAGAGGCAGAGAGGGATGAGGAGAGCAGATAAAGAGAGGAAAAACACAGCATATGGTGATGAAAGAACATCCACAAGCATACAGTACATCTGCATAGGAAGATAGAGGTTATTAAAATCTATGTGGAAAATAGTATGCACTGCAATCTGCCCACGTTAGTGAGGATTAGTCCTTACAAAGTGATGAATGCTGCCACAAACACTATTTAACCTAAGATAATTGAAACATACAAAGACTAGACATGACTGTTTGCACTCATACAAAGAATTTTAGTCTTGTCAGTCAAAAAAAAAAAAGCCCCATTTGACTGGCAGTACTACAAAATTCGGTGAGAACTCAGACTCTGTGCATATCTCTCAATCTAAATACGGTTAATGATCACATTTGCATACAAAGAGAAAGAAGAAAAAATGCAAAACTCAGATCAGCTGCTGGATGGAGAAATGTGGGCGACAAGAACGTTCAGCTCGTGCAGCAGAGAGAGCCGGAGAAGAACAAACTTCATAAGACTGAGGTGAATTTCAGGTGAGCTGTGGTCCTGCGCTGAAACCTGATGAACTGGAATAGAGGATGGTGTTCGGTCAGGCTGAGCAATGAAGTGGCTAATCATCAGCTGCTTTGTTCATGCTTCGCAATCACTGGCTCGGCCGCACGTATGCAAAAGCAGCCGAGTGACTATCGTCTGCCAAAGTGAAACGTGAGCAGTGAAGGAGGTGCCAGAAGCTGGAATCAGTCTGCTGGTTTGTAGTCTGTTTTAGGGGTCAACCACACACACACATAGCCGGTATTGGTGGCGACAGCTGTCAAAATTCACCAATGTTGAATTTGCAAATCTGCGGCCGTTCACCCGCACTTTGCAGGAGGCAAATATTCACCAATGTCGATGATTTTGCATATGTCAAGCCGCTTCCACATGCATTCGCTTGTTTGGCTACCAGCTGACAGGTAACATCCAATCACATTCAAGCAAAAATGGACATCCATCATACAACAGTACGCCTTGCTAATTTCTGATGCAGTTTGCATAGGAAAGGAGAAAAAAATGCTAAATATGGATGAGAGAGACGTCGGCAGCACAGGCTGTAGATTCTGCGGAGAGAGCTTGAAACTCAAACTTCCAGTAAGCTGTGGCTCGATGCTGAAAACTGATGAACCAGAGTGCAGCATAGTGTAAGTTCAAGCGCTGCTTAAGTCATGCTTGCATCATCTGATTAGCATTAGCTGCTTCATAAGCTGTTTGGCAACCACCTGACTGGTGATGTCCAATCATGTTCAAGCAGGTGTGCAGCATGGCCAATATAACCCAACATTTCTCCCGGTTACTGTGCTGATACACTCATGCCAGCGGTGTTCGCTGACTCAGCTCCACCCACCAGCCCATCAGCTTCGTTTCAGTGTTGATTTAACCCAATTTAATGTTCGTGTGTATTTATTAAAGCTGTTTTCATCTTTATTTCTGCTTCTTTGAGATCTCCCTCAAAAAGTCGATCCTTTTCTGCCAGATCAAACTGTGAAACTTTTTTACAAACGTTTTCTTTATTTAAAAAAAGCTAATCTTTCAACACCACAAACAGTGTGATTTTCTGTCAACACCAACTGACCAAAAAATGTCTGTGGCAATCAAACCATTTGCAACCCAAACAGCTACATCTTTTACAAGCTAAACCACCAGTGAGAAAAAAGGACAGGGACAGTGAACTGCAGAAGAGAAAGAAATTAGGATATAAATCCACACGGTGACAGCAGACAGACTGCGAGACAGGGCAGACGGGGAGAAAGAGAAGAAAGAGCCCTGTGAAAACATGACACCCATGGACATGAACATGATGATGAACTGTGTAGCGAGGTTTAAATCAAGCCCAGTGGTTTTGTCTTTGATGTTCACTACTCAAAGTCAGCAGGGACTGGAAGCAACATTAGCTTTTTCAGTCATTTCACACACACACACACACACACACACACACACACACACACACACACACACACACACACACACACACACACACACACACACACACACACACACACACACACACACACACACACACACACACACACCCAAACCCAAAGCTCTAACTCCTATTAAAACATGGAGCCTACAGAGATTAGGCTCTGGTTAGGTTTCATTACAACTATATTATGCTTCAACTATAAAGTACATTTGTCTCTGTCAGTACTCCAAGGTGGCTGCATTAAACAACATTACCCTTCATAAAAAGGCACTCGCTTTTCCCAGTTTAATTTAACCAGGCAGGTCAATTAAGAGCAATTCTCTCACAAAGTGAAAAGCCGCCTCGAGCAGGAAAACCGCAATATTCAGGTTATTTTGCACCACTAGACGCTGTTCGAAACCACAGAAACTTTTTTAAGTTTGGATTTTTTTTTTGTTACAAAGTAATCAATTTCTTCCGCACAGCACAAGGTCACAGAGAGAAACCGGATAGATTCGCTGAGGATCACAACTTGAGATAATGACAGATATTTGTGGCCTCTCTGCATACACCAGACACACAAACAGGCTCTCGCATCTCACTCTCTTTTTGTCGTATGGACAAATGTTAAAATCCAAGGACACACAAATTCATAGCGCACCGATGTCAGTGCAGTATTACTGCCAGCTGCTCAAGCAGTCATGTGAAATTGGAGTGTGTTGGGAAGTGAGTTAAAAGTAACTTTCACAGCATGTTTACCTGATAAGCGCTGGGTCCTGGGTTGGTGTTCACGGAGACTTTGAATCGATCTTCACTGGAGGAGATCAGAGCCATTTGAGGGTAGGATTTCACACTGAGGTTGTACTGGCCAGGGCCTGATGAATACATATGCACATAATCCACATCAATAATTTCATATTTAGCTGCTTTAACGGAGGAAAGTCAGACCCCGCAAACATGTAAAGTGATGCATATAAGTTACAACTCCAGACACCGATGTACTTTATGCCATACTGTGACCTTCAGTGTGCAAGAAAGCAAGAGGATTTAGCACTCTCTAAAGTATATTTTTCATCATATTACTACCTATAATCCAAAATCAAATCAAATCAAATTTTATTTGTATAGCCCAAAGTCACAAAGTACATTTGCCTCGGAGGGCTTTACAGTCTGTACAGGGAGTGACACCCTCTGTCCTTAGACCCTCGGTTCGAGTGAGGAAAAACCTGCCACAAAAAACTTTTTTAGGGAAAAAATGTTGAAGAAACCTCAGGAAGAGCCACAGAGGAGGGATCCCTCTCCCAGGACGGACAGATGTGCAATAGATGTCACGTGTACAGGACAAATCAATGAATGATAAAATAATTACAGTAGCAGTGGAACCTGTGATAGAGATAGAGAGACACAGATGCACAGCGGCAGCAAATCATAAACTAAGTATAAACTGTAATGTTGATATGGTAGCAGTAATGACAGTAATAATATATGTAGTGGACGTCGTGCAGGATCAAAGCAGCAGCCATGATCCATGAGAACCTAAAAAATCCTCCCGCAGTCCAAATACACGCAGGCTATGTTAATTGCCTGTAGGTGTATATGTGAGTGTGAATGGTCCGTCTCTGTGTCAGCCCTGTGACAGACTATTCCATGGTGTACTCCACCCTCGCCAGTGTCAGCTAGGATTGGCTGCAGCCTCCCACAACCCCAAAGGAAAAGCATAGATGGCTAATTAATGACTGAATGTTACAGAATCTTCACCACAGCTAATCCGTTTTTTTTTCCAACTGTTATATTTTGGCAGGGTTAAGATAGGTTAAATCAAATCTAAAACTTTCTGCACATTTTGCCTTCAGCAACGCTACGAGGTCTACAGCAAATCAGCTGTGGCAGATAATGCAGCAGTGCTGTTTATGTGAATCAGACATAGCAATAATAAAATATCTTGCTCAAGGTTAATAGAAGGTTTAAATCACACACTATGCTAGTTATGTTGTGCCTTTTTTTATACAGATATTGAACAACAAAGGTCACAGCAGTATGGGTTGTACTAGTACAAATCTGAACTGACTCACCAGGGTACACCAGATTTTTTTCATATAACTGTCTGTAGCATGATCAAAGCTCAGGCTATGAGAATACTGCCCTGCTGTCCAATATCAAGACATGGTGTACAGGCAGTCCTGTATAGGACCGCAAGCAGTGCAGAGAAATCTTTTTTTTTTACTGTGAGTTTCCTTCGAAAAAAATATCCATGACACATTTACACTATGAGACAAACATATATACAGGTGTACAGAGTTGTATATACATTCAAACACATGCTGATATGATAACACACAAGCAAAGAGACGATGATGAAATAAAAATACGTTGTAAGATCTCTTACAAAGCCTTACTTAAGACACTACAGAAACAACTTTTGCAATCAGTTTTGAAATGTTTTAATGGAAATTAAGAAAAAGCATCCATCACTGGTCCAACAAGGTTTTACGGTAAGACAGCATTAGGTGCTGGTGTGACCCAACAGCTTACTGCAAACACCTTTTAACTTACATACATGGGGTGACTTTTAAAGTTGCACATACAAAAAAAAAATGCATTCATCATTCACACTATAGATAATGTAGTAATATATATACAAAACTAACATTCTGCAGCGATATGCGTGTCTGTAAAAAAAATGTATTAGTTGAATTACCATTACTAGAATTGTGATCGCGGGGGGACCCAGCATGATGAGGAATACAGTGTTCCCTAATGTTCCATATACTGACAGGCCTTTTCATAAATGCAAATTCAATAATGGGCATAACGATTGTATGTATGTGTATGTGTATGTGTGTTACGATGTACTGTACATATCAATATGTGTGTCACAATGTGAAGTGTGTGTGTGTGTATACAAAGAAGAAACACTAATGCAAACAGTCCAAATCTATTTATATGCAAATTGGATTTTGGTTAAACGGTTTTGGTGTGCCTCATGGGTTGAGTCCCTTGGTGAAATGGGGCTAGTCATAAATTATCCAAGTAAGTCATGAATCTATCAATTTTGAAACAACATTTTTCAATGGGAGTGTAATTGAGGTAAATATTAGGTTAGAGGCCCACAGAGATGGAGCTAATTGGACAGTGTGACAGACAGACAGACAGACAGACAGACAGACAGACAGACAGACAGACAGACAGACAGACAGACAGACAGACAGACAGACAGACAGACAGACAGACAGACAGACAGACAGACAGAAAGACAGACGATACCTGGTACACTGGGGTCACGTGGCAGGAAGAAATCCCCCCGCGGTGCAGCAGACAGGAAGCAGCTCTGACGTCTCTTCGCTCCTTCACTTCGGGGTTGTTGTAGGTTAAAGCGGTCGCTGACCTCAAATGTCCGACTCACATTGTAACTGTTGGGTGCAGGGGTGTCCTACAGGGACAGGAGAGGAGGTGAATGAGTTAGTTAGTGGCTATATATATATATATATATATATATATATATATATATATATATATATATATATATATATATATATATATATATATATATATATATACACACATAACAAGACCAACAACAGTGATGCAAGCGGTGCTGTGAGGTTGGCTTAATGCTAACATCAGCATACTAACATGCTCACAATGAAAATTGTGACGTTCATCAGGTTCGGTATTCACCGTATTAAACCGCTTAAGTGTGTTAGCGTCCTAACATTTGCCAAGTCATTAGTTCTGGAGGTAAAGTATTGGACGAATGCGGATTTTGACCAATTATGCACATGAGGAAAAGTCAAAGAATGACCATAGTCATTAGGATACATCGGCTGGAGACCATTAGTCTCACTCCACTCTGTAAAGACGATGTTAGAGAAATATTCCACTGAATAAATGCAAACTTTCAGTCATTAGGATTAATTCACTGGACTCCATAGCTATCCATACTGAATTCCATGGAAACTCAGTAGCTGTCAAGACATTTCAGTAAAACACAAAAAATGTTAATGTCATGGTGGCACTTAGGAAAAAGACAAGGGATCACCAAAATCAGTAGGCTAAAAATAGACACATACATCTCTGTACATTGGAAAGAATTGAATGACGGTGAAGGAAGCAAAAGGTTGAGTCAGTGTCACCTGCCACTGCCTCTCTAACTATCTAGGAAATGTCTGACAATGTAACACACAATTACGCACACAAAATGTGCTGTTTCCGGGGCCCCCTTATTAGATTACACAACTGACAGGTCCACTGTATAACAAACACACACTCATTATAAATAGCAAATGACCTACTGACGCATCTGCTATCAGAACACACCTGTCAGACTCGCTACATTATCAGCCATGTTTACGCGTTCACGCATGAATATCAGCGTACATATGCAAGGACAAACTGTACAGTGCGTGTCACATCATCTACAAGGAAACACACACACACACACACACACACACACACACACACACACACACAGACAAATGAGTGGTTGGCTCACACCTGTCATTATGCTGCTCCCTCACAGAGGGAGGGACGATGATGATTAAGAATGGCTGACATTTCCAACATTTCACTGCTAATTTCAGATAAATAGCTTCTAGAACAAGGCCATAACATTCTTAGTGAATTGCTCATAATTAAGAGCTAATTCACAGAGGCACCCTTGCTGATGTGAACATGTAATGTATCCCAGCTGTAGAAATTAGAATCTGAAAAGGGAACTTGGTGAGTCGTGTCACCTGGTTGGAAACTTGCACGACCACCACTGCAGAGGAGTCTGAGTTACTGGGGATTTGTCTTGTCGGTGGGTTTTTGAATAATTGATGGCGAAGGCTGAATATAGCTGCACGATCCATTTATCCTAAACATAGCAGAGCTGTCATTTACCTCAAACTGTCATTTCCCAACCGCTGTTCTCTCCTTCTCCTCCTAGGTAGCCGTCCATCTTTAATCATTGCTAACCCTGGCCATTTAGCTTTTCATTATAGACACAGTGGGAGAAAAGGGAGGCAAGCACAACATGTGCACGACAATACAACCTGGCACACACGCAGCGACAGTCAATTTACAGACACACACACACACACACACACACATGCAAACGAGATTCTGAAAGCAGCTGTGGCTGAAAAATAAGATGAACTGAACAATGGTGAGGAAAATTTGTGTCACTCGTTGCTTCATGCTGTGATTTGGTTTGGAGTCTCACAGTGGATTTCATACACGCACCTGTAGAAACACAGATCTATCCAACAGTGCAGAGCAATCATCCTCCAACCACCGCAACATAATGTGCACACGCACCTGTCAAGGGGCCCTATGGTCCATAATTATACCTGAATATGGAACAAACCACTGTTCCCAGTAGCAGTCATCGCCAATTGACAGCACTCATTTTGTCTTTAATCACACACCCTCGACATTTAGACAGCTCAGTACTTATCTTTCTACATATACACAACAAGACACACACAAAAACACATTTTCCCAACTTTTCCGTCACAATATCTCCGAGTGTATATAGTATCCTGTAGATGCCAGATATATATTTGTGGCAGGCAGGCAGCGGAACTGAATATTGATGTGATGCTAGCACCAAGACAGATTGTCAATCCTGGCAGCATTTTTTAATGAACGCCGAGCAAGAAATATGTACAAAATTAACATTTTAATATTTTTGATGCATGCAAAGTATTGAAGACATATTTCTGAGTTAATCAGGACAATATATAACAACCGATGCACACCGCAGGAGGAATTTATTAAATCATGAAGTCACAGTAAATACTAAATAAACTAAGAGGTAAATATAAAATTAAAGTGTACAATGAGAGGCAATGCAGCAGAAGTCCATCCATGATCTATACAGTATACAATATGTCATGAATATATATATGTCAAAAAGGCACACGGTGCATCAACACTGCTGAGTTCAGGCCTGAACCATCCAAACCACCTGTCAAAGCCAAAACAGGAACATAAAACATTCATATAAATATGACTACACACAAGACGTAATATTTAATGATTCATCAACACCAAAACTGACATGACTCTGACCACGATGCCTGTCTCATAGAGCAAATGACAATGATCGTCCCCATGAAGGTTTAGAACAGCAAACTGGATGACGTGACTAGGTGAACTGAATAGTTGTGCTTCTCAAGATCAGATATCATAGCTTGGAGCTGACATTGCTGGAGGACTTTTTTCTAAAATTGATTAAAAAATGTTAATTCCTGTCCTGTGCCAGATCCTCGTTGGTGGCTGGTGTTACAAAACAGTGCAGCTCTCAGGAAGCCCCACTGTAATGACAGTGAGGCTCCCTGAGAAGTGCACAACAGCAGCATGCAGCCAAAATTCTCCTGCAAGAGTTTATTCATGAAAAGTGTGCACAAGTTTATTCATGAAAAGTGTGCACAAGTTTATTCATGAAAAATGTAGGGCGGAGGACGAAGCACAATGAGGAAGGATTTTGCCAGTTGCTTGACTGTTAAACAATGTGCTGTCCTTTGTATTTCCTGGCTTCTTTTAAATCAGTTACTTTGTAAATTCTTGTTCAAATGTGATGATGTGTATTGGACAATTTATAAAATGTAATACTAGTTCTCAGGAAAAAAAGACTAGAAAGACAAATTTAGCACATCTTGTTGGGCTGAAAAGACCAGTTCCCATCAAAGTAACTACTATAAATATTATAAATCAGATTCTCAGCTTGGTACTTGCATTATTTATATCTTATCCAATATTCTGCCTTTTCTAATATTCAAAATACAAATACATGTACTGATTTTTTTTAATGCAAAAATAATGAGTCCTATTTGTAATACATTCAAGACATAAGGCACTCTGTACAGTCGTGTATAAACATTTATACACAAATCAACATATTGCGCCGCAGCATCCGTTGCATTACATATAAAAGGCAAAGCATATTCTCAGTTACAAGGTCAGATGTTGCTTATTATCTTCTCATAGCCTTTCTTCCACACCATGTTCTCTAACACTAATGGCCACTGAAGTACGTCTAACAATCGCTATATTAATGATCTGGCTTAGTGTATACTGTGACAGCTTTGGCTAATGGGCAGGCAGGCATATCACATGAGATGTATATATGTGTGGGTGTGCATGTGTGTGTGAACGTGCTTCCGCCACATCATATTCTTCATCCTCTCATTACTCTTAAAACCTTTCAATCTATGCTATTTCCAGACTGTATTTCCATATTTCAGATCATAAGATAAAATATATTTTTAGTAGCTGGTGTACGTTCCATGTACAGCACACAAACATCCATGACATTCACATCTCCGTTAATACTCTTTATATCATTAATTCTATTTTTGCGGGTTAACAATTATGTGTTGTGTTTAGACATAACAACATTAATCACTGAAGTTTTGAATGGCTGAAACTAGTCTACCACCTAATTATATTCTAGTTGGGAGCTTATTTGTGCTTGATGCTCCATGTCTACATGAAAGTTCTGCAGACTTTAAATTAAACTAAGTTTGTTATATTCCCACTTTGAAAAGTTGAGACAAAACTCTACAGATTTGAAAACTCCACATTCTTATGTATTGCACAGACGTTGCATTTTGTCCTCAGTCTTGCCGGCGTACTACACAGATAATGAACAGGTTGGATATCCCCATTTAGAGTCTAATAAATAATAATGGTTACTTAAGCTCTACCTCTTAAATCCGGTGTCACATGTGGGTTATCTCTTCTTTTTCACATTGAAACTTACTGGCAGGAAATGGGTGCAGCATATTAAAAAGTGCACACTCTAAAACTCCATGCTAACAAACGCACACAGGCTTAAACGAATAGTATGTTTTACATTTTCAGCATTTTTTGAAAACGTTATTTCTGCCTACGATCATATCCTAAATTCATGCTACTAATCATGTGCCAAAATATATTAACTGAAACAAATACGGAGAAAAAAGGGCCTTCCCCTCAATACCAGTAACACTGTAATTACTTTGCCTTTTTAGTGCTTAGGAATTCACTTTTTACTGCCTGTACAAAAGCTTTCGAGATTGGATATTGTCCTTACACCATGTCACCAAGTATGACATTGAAAGAGTCTGCCATCTCGTCTTTTTAATTAAGCTCTTTTTACTACTTTTCAGTTTGCGTGTCGCTTTTTCTTACGTAACAAAATAAATGTCGAAGCATTTATATGAAACGTGAACACGGCAGTCGTCCGCTTGTTTTCCTTTCAGAATAGACTATCTGTGTCATTCTGTGTCATAAGCACAGCTGGTGTCTCATCATAGAGCTTGATAACCATCTGTCTGGTTTTAGGAGTGGAGGTATGGCTCGTGTCATAAGGTTTTAATGAGGTTCTCGACAGGTCTTCAATATAGATGGAATGACAGAAGGAACCCGTATGGGTCCCATTCGCTTCCTATTCGCATTTTATAGGCAGCAGTTATTCTAACAATTTGCTGACAGCTACAATTTTCTGCTGTGCTTTGTAGTCTTGTATATCTTGCTTTCTCCTTTATTTCATTTCATCCCTGCCTTATTTGCTTATTAACGCCTTGTCTTCTCCTCTTCCTCTGTCCATCTTCTGTCTCCCTCTTTTTCCACATCAGTTAAAAACCTCTTTTCTCACATATATCATGTGAACCGTATCTTCTCTGCTTTAATCCAGTAACCTCATTGTGCTACATCTAATGTAGCATTTACATGTACTGTAGACAACTAATCTGATTTTGAGGGTCATCAGTGGGGAGGGATTAGATTCCACTCTAGATCTGGTCTAAGCCAAGACCACTTTAAGCCTAGACCTAGTCATCATCAGTAAGCTGTCTGTGGAGTCTGGCAATATGAACAGTGTATAAACACTGACACCCACAGCTGGGTCCCTCCTGAACCAGCAGCCATCAAACAGAGGTCCAGAAGGGCTGGTTGCCCTACCCAGCCCAGGCCCTCCTTACATCTTACTGGGCTTAGCTCTCCCCCCTCGTCCCCCTGGCCACTTGCCTGGCTGACTGTCTGCTTGGCTCCTAAAATCATCACCTGCTACAAAACAGCTGTCCGTAACCAAACACACACAAAACACACAGCTGCTGCATAAAAATGGATACATGCCCACACCTGCATACGGGTGCAAACACACACAATGCGCTATCCACACAGCTGTTGTCCACAGCTGGTGCCTGTACTTTAGACAGAGAAATGTACACGTAGGCATGCACATGCACACACTGGACACAGCTGCCTACCACATGTGCCTACTTTATCCACATGAGGAGTGGGCTGAAGACAGACAGACAGACACACAGACACACAGACACACAGACAGACAGGGACAGAGAGGGAGAGAGAATATAAAGACATAAAGATGAAATCAGAAAATATAAAACAGAAAATGGGAAGGACAGTAGGATGAAGAAAGAAAACTGCCAAACTGCCAGGGTAAAAAATAGTGAAAATAAATGGAGGTGAGAAAATTGGCAGCAGAAAATAAAACTCAAGCCTGATAATAAACATGGACAATATCAAATTAAGGGATCAGACCTTGTCACATTTCACTTTCTCTAATCCAATCTCAAAGTGGGAAATAAGTTTTTAATTTGTTTAAATACTGATCTCTATTCTGGGCAGTGTCACAGGTCCACAGGTATCTGCTGACGATTCCATTATTCCCAGATAAATAAATACAAATGGGATCCAATCTCTCACGTGCTACTGAAGATTTTCCAAACGCAGGTCAATACAAATGAAATTTGACAGATGGGGCACGCGGCTGATTCTGACACTAGACAGAAAAGTTGCATCTAAAAAGCTTCATTTATCAGAATTATGTTAGTTTACATCAAGTACTGCATAAAAGCTGCTACCTGACTACATTTCCTAATTTGAGCCCGTACCACTCTGTTTTCTTGAACACAGCACTGGATTTAAGACAGAGCAGCTGGAATCTCTAGAAAAAGCCAGCGGACCTTGATTTGAGATTTTACTTGACCCTCACTAACTTTAACTGAGTAATTATTCCTAACATAACACCAACTGTTCTCTAACCTTGTCTAAGTATATTTATTGCCTCAACTCGAAGGTGCCCTGCAGAGTTTTCTTGTAAACAAGGAAAGGTTATGTTTGCATTCACCATTTCTGACCAAGACGTATTGTGCAAGTCCTTGGGGCCTAACAAATGTGATGAGTGCATTTTCTTCCTCATTAAACATTTGCAAGTCCCACTTGCAATGCTCCATAGCGTTACTAGTGGCTGAAAACTCTACAGGGTGCCTTTAACCAAAAATGAACCATTCTATAGCATTGTTAGATCAGGAAACACTCATATGAATAGTTTTTTTTAGTGGTCATGAGGGCCGTTTTGGAAGTCACAGCCCTAGAAATAAGACATTTAATTAATAAAACATACGTAGATACAGTATAATTTGTTTTAGAAGGAGATGACAAACAATTATTACTATTTATTTTTGTCAACGTGAAGGTATGATGCTTGTTAGTCGGGGTCGTCCGTGGCTCAGGAGGTAAAGCGAGGAGTGGTTCAATCAGCCCCCCTCCTGTCCACATGTCAAAGTGCCCTTGGAGAAGTCACTAAAGCCCAAATTGCTCCCAATGGTCAAATTAGTGTGTGAGTGTATGTGTGAATGGGTTAATGAGAGGCAACTTGTAAAGCACTTTGGACGAAGGTGCTATAGAAATGCAGTATTTACCATTTAAACAGCAACACTGCATACAGCAAACTAATGAAGCATACAGTAGGTGTGGATTACAAAAGCTTGCTCTGGAAATCATGTAGTGTTTATCCTCCTCTTTTATCCACCTTCACTTGTAAAAAAACGAAACAAAAAAAAATGTATTTTAAGTCACAGGCTGTTTTTGAGGAAGGGCTGTTTTTCAGTTGACTTGTTTTATAACAGCAAGACAGCAGGGAGGTAAGAAAAAAAAACACAGGACTTCACAGCAAGAGAGGAAGAGAAGGAAAGAGAGAAAAAGAATTTCACCGAGCGTATGTGATCTTTTCCTCCAAGCAATAACTTAGAGAGCATCCACACATCATAAAATCTGAAAGTGCTATACAGACAAGTTCTCCATCTGTGCCCCATCGCACATTTTAAGACTCACTTGTTCTGCTTTCTCTTTTCTCGCCGTCTTTTCCTCTGTTGCTCATGCATGCATCCTCATTTGTTCCAGTCGCAGAGGCTCTCCTGTTACTGTCTACGCAGTGTCTACTTTCACTAATCTTTTACTTTGCCGACAGATTTGAAACAACGCACCGACGCTATTAAAATATGTCACAATTATGTTTTCATTAGATATGAATCACTTAATATGTATCTATCCCACTCAAGGCAGGAAATTAGGCTCACCACAACTTAATTAATAGGACAGGTGATGTCCGGTGTGGGTAGCAGTCATTACCAAGTGGCAAATTAAAACTCTTGTAAATGATTAATACTCATAACTGTGTTAGAGTCTGATGTTTTGTTGACCCATCCATCCCTACAGACTGTGTGGCTCTACAACAATATCACACTAATTACTCCTTTGCTCCCAGTGGAAAAAGAGAAATTACTACCTCTGCCAGAGGCCTTTGTCACTTGGACGCAGGGAAATTTCGTTGCGGGGCATTTGCTGAAACAACCGATACTGTGGTTTTTCTTGGGAGGATGGTCTCTAGATTGCTATATAATTTTTTTGAGCCTATTATTGCTCCTAAAGGGTTACACTGCTTTGATTTTAATGACTTAACGCCCTTTCCGAACACCGCCATCAAGACAAAGATTAGCCAAGGGAAGAAAAATTATTTGCATGTTATTCATTGTCTGCAATTCTTATATAACTGTGTAGGGATCATGAACATCGCAGCCTCCAGAATGCAGTTTTTTTTTTTTAGTCTTGTTCTTTTATCTCTCTGTTGATCGTCACCTACGCTGCAGCCTTTTTCTCTATTCCCGTTAGCTGATGAGGCCATTATACGATGTGAACATCAGACTTCAATTAGATCCGGCAAGTTGTTTGAATCTGAGTCTTTTTTTCCCCCCCAACCAGTGAGAGACTCACACATCCTTTAATGGACAGCAATTTAACGACAATCTAAACTGAAAAGTAAAGCAGAAAAAGGGAACAGAAGAACAGAACAGAGAGAGAGGCACTTAAGAAGCCAGACAATGGCTTAAAATAGTCTGTAAATAATGTGCAAAATGGAGACATACAATAGATCAGGCTAAAGCACTGGACCTACAGCCTTTACTTTGTGTTGTGAGACACTAAGGGTAGATACATACAGCGGAATATGTCATTTTCATTTTGACTCCAAAATGTTTTTGGAGACTAAAAAGTAAAAATTAGACACAGGCTGAAAAAACCTGGTATTAGTGAGACCTGCGCTTGTTTGCTCAAGTGTTTGACATTAAGAGCATTTTGCTTGATTGCATCTCCCCACGGCTTCACAAGTTGTGATTAAGAACAGCAGTTCATTTGTGGGCAGGCTTACGGTGATGCTGATGCCGTCACTGTCACAGGGTTCTGTCCCCTAAGCCCATAGAGTATAGAGTGATAGTGTCAGGATCTGGCTGTGGTTTTACGTTTTGTCCTTTTGTTTCCTGATGTCCCCAATCTTTGTGTCTCTTGTCAGTACACTGCCTGTCTCATCCACTATGCAGTACATCTAACCTTTTACTCCAGTATTCGCCAGATTGGTACACCCCTTACTGTATGTGGTACACATGCTACAGCCAAATTAGTATTTTCTTGTTTGATCCTCCTCATATTGAGGAGTGCCTAAATTTTGCTCTCCTGTGCTTCTGGTTCACTACTATGGATTTTCCTATATCCAGCTCTATAAACTGTCATCAACACCCAGCTCCGTCTGCCTGCCCAGGTCCACCAATGTCTCTGATTCTACTCACTCCACTTCATCTACACTTTGTTTAAATCTTACAGTCTGCTCCAAGTTTGATTTTTGGGTCCAGATCTCACAAATCCTAAAAGATAGTTACTAATTGTAAGTCTAGCTCAATGATAAAAAGGTGAAGCCCTCAGCGAGTAGTTTGGTGTAGAGTTAGAGAGTGTTGTTTTCTGTCTGAATGCGATGCGTGGGTTCTCCAGGTATTCCTGCTTTCTCCCACAGCCCAAAGACATGCATTTAATAAGTTAATTGGTGACCCTAAATTGTTCGTAGGTTTGAATGTGAGTGTTAACGGCTGTCTCTATGTGCCCTGCGATAAACTGGTGACTTGTCCAGGGTATACGCCAACTCTCGCCCCAAAGTCAGCTGGGATAGGCTCCAGCCCCACCGCGACCCTGCTAAGGATAGGCGGTCACAGATAATGGATGGTTGGATAGCTGAGTCAATAACCAACATACAGTTTCACTGTTTAGAAGCCAGTGACGAGGCAGAAGCAGAGCTAGGGCAGGTTGATGAGTACATTAGCTCACAGGCAGGCGCGCACCACATTTCCACATTAGCAAACTGACTGACTCTTGTGCACAAAGTCAATAGCATTGCTTGTCATTTCCTTTTTTTCTGTTCTGTTCTGTTTATAGCTGAGAGCAAACGAAAGACAGTGGACACCGTGAAGGAGAACCAAGAAGAAAGAAAATGAGAGTAAAGAGCTCTTGTCAGAGAAACTAGTCAATACAGCTACTGGATATGACAGCAACGCCCGCCCCCCCCCCCCTCCATTCTTCAAATCTCTCTATCCATCACGTTTATGAATAGTTCAGGCGAATATTGAGCGGAGCATGATGGGAGCGTTACTGTCTGAAGCCTCGGGGCGGAAGTGTTACTAAACATGGCCGTTCATTTAATTGTGCGTGTATGTGTGTGTGTCTCCTTTATATAGTATTACAATGTGTATGTGTATGCATGTTTCAAACTGCTGCATGCCTATCTGTATACTGTGTGTGTGTGTGTGTGTGTAATATGTATATTCTGGGAATTATTGCGTAAATAAATAGGCAGATTTTGAATGAGCCACTTTCTCAATAAGTGCACTAGTGTATGCATGTGACCACGCATGAATTCTCACGGGGACTCACATCATCATCATTACCCTGACAGCTGACAGTAAAATCCATATCAAATCTATAAGTCCATTTTCCTGTTTTTGTTCCTTTCTTTCATCACTCGACTCCCTGGTCTCCCATAAATAGAGGCTGCACCATGACATGCCATTAGCTGTCCATGGATATATCATAAAAATGCAATGAAACACGGAGACAAAAAGTCAATAAGTGACAAACCCCGGGCCACTGCATATTTTCCCGTTCCAGATACTTCAAGAGTATCTTGCCCGATGGCATTGCCCTCCATACAGCTGTCACACTCTTTGTCTGACTCAAATTATTTATCTCGAGAGCCACGGACAGCAGCATGTCTCACTTCTCATTTGTTCTCTTTCTGTCTTTATTCTTCCTTTTTTACGTCATGTTGTTTCTCTCTCTGTTGTCACTATCTCTTTCTGTCCATCTGTCCCTAATTCTTTCATCCCTCTGTCTCACCCCGTGTTCATTTTCAGTATAATTTCACCTCCTTGATTTTAGTAGTTAGGTTCACTCTGCTGAGCAGGGGGTGATGCTGCTCTTCAGTTTGATAAATGTATGTTTCGCAAACACTCTAATTATCTCTACCAGAGCTAATAGGATAGATAATTACACATTATACACAAAGGCGCTCTCTCTCTCTCTCTTTGTCTTCCCTTCATTCCCTCCTACTGCTTCTTCCATTTAGTTTCATCTCTTCTCTCTTTCCGCCTTGCTGGTGGAGAGCAATGTGGTGTTTTTCCACTTGTAATTGACATTAATGAAGTTTTCCTTGACCATGTCAGGCCTTGTGGATGATGTCTGTCTGTGACACAGCACCACAAACACACTTGTGTAAGACCTTTATGAAGACAACTGGCAACAGAAATGGGTAGAAGGGGAAAACACAACAGCACGTAATGAAGTTAGATTCTTGATGAGCAATAGCTGGCTACAGAGCTAACACACAGGGATGCATAATTCAGCCTTCACAGTTAACATTTTTTAACATAGAAAAATACTGTAATTCCAGCACTCTTTCTAGTGCTCATATATTTTTGTATTTTATTATTATTTGTCTCTTTAAGTGCTTATTACAGCCCTGAGTGCTTTTATTATTATTATGAGGCAGAGGGCATTGTATTACACTGCAACCCAAATTGTACCTATGGGTAAGTAACCTGACCCAACCTGTGCAAAAATCTTTTATATTTGTTGCCATGGCACTGGAAGTCAGTGTATTACCTCCACAAGCAGCACCAAGAGTTGCCAAGTGAAAGACAGCCATGCCTCCAGTTGTGAGGTGGCTCCTTTTTCTATTTGTTGCCATTATTATTTTCACACAGTTGGTGTATTATGAATCCCGCTTCCAATCACTGTCAGTGGTAAATGTAATAAAAGCCATGTTTTAATATCGTCCGCCTGATTCCATCAAGCCAGTCTCACACGCCGAGGAAGGAGAATCACGAAGTGCTGTTCATTGTTAGCGTAACAGATATTAGAGCAGATAAACTCTAATTTGTTTGAGTGGCAGAGACGTTATTGCTTGGTTACATCAGTTAAAAATGACTTGCATGGAGCCTGCTGGAAAATAGCAAATAAAACGGAACTAAATAAAACTTTTATTTACTGATGTTGGCGTAAAAATCAATAAAAACTTCCATGTTTTGAGTTTGCTTTGTTTTAATTACCAGCAGAATATGTAATAAGAAGCTAATCATAGTTGAGCAATGTACGTAAATCACTCGTGCTTATCAATCACACAGCATGGAGTGTGTAAATATCATAGATAAATATTAATGTACGCTCTGTGACGTCACCCAGAGGTTCCTCGGAGTGTGGTGGCTCTGGCCATTGCCAACTTGGCAGTCCTGACTCTGCCGGCTCCCGGCTAATCCAAAACTGGGCAAGGAGCGTGGGTGGAGCTGAGGCAGGCCGAATTAAGCCTGGCTGCTGAAAGAACCCACCTGTGACGGCACCCACCTGTCACTCAAAGAGGCCAAGCTCATAATTCTGCATAACTTTCAGCCTTAAATAGTTGTTGTGGAGAACTGGTAAACACGTTTATTTCTGTTCAGACCTTGCGGAAATTTCTCATTTCTGCCACCCTCAAGTGATCAT
This sequence comes from Collichthys lucidus, assembly GCA_004119915.2. Taxonomy (NCBI): domain Eukaryota; kingdom Metazoa; phylum Chordata; class Actinopteri; family Sciaenidae; genus Collichthys; species Collichthys lucidus. The sequence continues at coordinate 24,484,679 of CM014088.1, forward strand.
CACTGCAGATTTTGCCACTTCTGTGTTGACTTCACTTGCAAGCCATGGAGGTTGCAGCTTGGTAAATGTACTACAGCTTGGTGAAATAACTGTTTATGAAAGTGAAGCGTTTTTGTATGTTGATTATGGTTGAGTGGAAGTTGTTACAACACTGTTCACTGGCCCAGCTTGGGAAATTAAACTTCAAACCTTATGTTGCTCTCAGACAATTTTTGTAGGCAGATATATTTGTTCAAACATAATTCAGAAAACCGCATCGCTTTCCTCTGTGTGGTCTTTGTGGTTGCCATGGTCACACAGCGAGCTGCAACAGCAAGTTTGAAGTCCCACCGTAATCATCTTACAGGGTAGCACTGCGCTCACAAGTGGCAGCTGCACTCTCTCCCTCTCCGTGCTGCTGTTGCCCACTTCAGCAGCACAGCCACAGTCATGGATATGTTGGCAACAACAGAGGCAGCGGGAACCTTTCACTGCCTTAAAGTACTTTCATAGAGACTTCAGGCAACTACAGCTGGAGAAACCTGTGTCTTTGCTTCGTCTTTGATAGATTTTTTTTTACCTACTTGAGCTGTGCAACATGGCATCAGTTGAATTTATTAATATTCTGTATTCACTTTCTGTATTTTGAATTTTTTATGTTTATTATGATGATCTTGTGTAGCAAGTGACCGCGGATGGCTCATTTCATTTCAGAATCTCATAGATTACACTACAGATTTAATCCACTGCCACCAATTCACTCATAGTGCACTTATAAGTGAAAATGCACTTCTTATTGAAGCAATTGACGACACCTCATTATTGGACCCACACCCTTGCCATTGACAATCCCTCAATCTTAAGAGTAACAGCAACCATCCATCAGGACCTCTATTAATCTCGACATCACTAGCAACAGAGCAAAATCGATCAAGATGACGAAAGGCAGAGACGTATTAGTAAAAACTGACTGACGCCCTGTCAAACCTCTCCTGTCACTTCAAGGGACAGGGAATATTTTTACTGATCCATAGAAGAAGAGAAGAATTCCGCTGCCTTGAGGTAAAACATAGGTCCAAATTAAATTCCACACTCATTCTCTCCCAGTGCTGCCCGAGGGTATCCCACGACCTCTGCAATAGAAAGGTCACTATCAGAAAGGCTTGGCCAGGAGGAAGAAGGAGAACACAGGAGATGGGGAGGAAGTGAATGTGGAAAGTCGGGTAAGAAGAGAAAGGAATGAGGGATGAAAGGTAAAGAAGAGAAAGATGGAGATCAGGAGAAATAAAGAGCATTGGATTAGAAAACTGTAAACGCTCATGTAAGATATGCTGTATTCATGATCATCACTTCTTTCAGATCGTGTCATTTCTTTCTTCTCCACAGACAGGTAATCAACTCCTATCTGATCCAGACCCGTAGCTGTAATACAGATCTGACATAGCTTTAAATATTTGAACGGATTGTGCGTGCGCTTGATTTAAACTGTCAGAAATGTAAGCATCCTTTGAAAGAGGGCACGTCACAAGATAAGAAAAAAATCAGCCTATATATATCACGCCATGCCTGTTATTCAATATTTGCTGTTTGCCAATCTAATCCTTTAGGAATATACAGACTTGAAATTCACATTGTCAATGGAATAAATTAATTAAAAAAGCTGGACTTTGTCTCAAAACAAACACCGAGACACAAACGATCTGTAAAGTAAAAATCAGAGGCAGTAATAGCAAAGACAGAGGGGAGGATGTAATAAATATCTTCTGGTAGTCAGATAAAAGGTCTCCCTGTTGTATTTAACGCTCCCCACAAGACAGCTTCTATCATTTCAAATGACATGAATCTTTTATATTTCTGATTTCAAAAGCCTTGCAGTGTGAATCATTTCTCCAACAAACGATCGACCCCGACTAATAGATGAAGCGTTTAACTCAAAGTTGAGAACTTGCAGACATGAAACAGATAATAGTGATGGACTATCTGCTTTATTCTTTTTCTTTTCTTTCTTGTCTTACTCCCTTCCCGTGATCGTTTCCTGATTAGACACTTTTAATATCCGTCCCAGTGGGGGAGCGTTACCAGGGATACAGCCTAGGCTGCAGCGCGGCATGTGGCTAACTGTTACAGCTAAGACTTCCCTGGGTGATTTTTCATTAACTGGTCATAAAGGAGGCTCTGTGTGGAGCCATTAAAAGTAGCCTCAGATCTGCACAGACCACTCAGAGCTACCTCCCCGAAAAAACGAAAAAAGCGAGATGAGGAGGAAAATATGGAAGTAATATTGCGCCTTTTAGAAACAGTTCTATAGGCTATTATTTACATTTCATCTTTTAGCATTTTGTTCCCCATTGTCTCAACCCTTTAGTCTATGTGACTGCTAGCCCTGCTGTTTGACCGATGAGGGCTGCACAGACATGTGCTACTTTCTTTCATCCTGACCTCGTCAGCTCCCCAGCCAGTTTTGGTGATCAAAGTTTTATTATCATTTCAACCAAAAAGATAAATATATAATCAGTAATACAGCAAAATGCTATGTTTATAAGGACTGTCAGTAAAGTGTACCAATAATGTGACCCACAAAAAGCATTAGAGAAGTCTCTCTAATAATAAATCTGCTTGCTCAGACATACATCGAGGTATATACATACACCCTCAAGCTATCCTGAAGAAAAGTTACCACACAGTACATAACCGCATACATGCATACAAATTGTGGCCAATTACGTTTGTGGGAACACAAAAACAAGCTGGAGGTGCTGCTACTGGGAATTGAGCCAAGTTAAAGCCATTGTTAAATATTTAATCACCCTGTGTGTCTGGCATATAATGAAAGTCTACCACTGATCATTTGAACCTGCAGACCTCCTGACACCCAGATCTATACTGGAGCTACACTGCATCAGGACATGAGGGTGTGAAACACAAACATTATGTGGACGGCGTATAGTGCCACTGTCAAGTTTTCTACTGTCTACTTCAGGATTTAGCACAAGGCAACAGTTCTGAGTGAGCCAGATCATCCATCAGCACAATATACTACAGACTGACAGAAAGCTACATGGAGCCATTGTCATGAAAAATGGCAAACAGTGCAGACAGATATATGAAGTAGAGACTGTTACAGAGGCGATCAGCACCAGATTCTTCAGTTTTCTAATGAGTCTCATCGCACTCTTCTAAGTTCATCTGTGATGTGCACAAAATGAAAGTGAATCACATTATGTTAATGCATAAACAATGTGACAATAAAAATACTGTAATTTTTCTGAATGCAAAAAAGTTGGTGATCATGTTTGCCTAAGCTGCAGCAGTCCAGAAAAATGAGTCTAAAAACTGTAACGGATGCCGTGCTCAAGATCATTTCATGACATTACTGTACACTATCGCCCAGCACGGTGGCACGGGGAATAAAGTGACCGTCCTTCCCACAGATGGTGCTGACCATGACCTCTGACCTCACTGTATAGAAAGGCAAGTGAATTTCCAACTGCCAATGCATAACATTAGCATGCTCGCCTGGTAATCCAGGCACACTCTGTCATATATTCATGTGTAACACCTGCATATTTCGAGACTCCCGACCTCATTTGCCGGGGCAGTAGTTCTCAGTCCTGCTGCTCTGTACCCAGAGTCCTGCTGGTTTTATGTCCTACCAGGTAGTTAATTGCATTCACTTGGTGTCCGAGGTGTAAATCACTCACTGATTAGACAGCAGGAATGAAAACCAGCACTACTCTATGTCCTGATGATAAGGACTGATAAATACTGGGGCCTGGTGAGCCCTGAATTTAGCTGTTTTTACTTGGGAAACATAAGCGAGTAAGGTGATTTCTCAAAGATGCAACAGTCAGTCAATTCAGGATCATAAAGGACTACTCGCTTTTGAAACCGATTTTACATTATAGCAGTATGGGGAGACATCTGCTTCTTTCTGAAGATGATTTCCTATCAATGTATACGCACAAACAGGTTTCTAAAAGCTTTTAAAATTAACTGTAAAAATATTAATTGGATGGGAATTGGATGGTTGGATGGGAAAGCTGTGGACATCCACTGCCCAAGAAAAAGTCAGGGAGTAGCCATGCTTCCTAAAGCAGATTCCAGTGAATGTATTTCATGCTTTCCTACCTCTTCAGGTGCAGGTGAAAGAACATGTTAATGTTAGGAAGTTAGTTATATAAGTATTGTGTTTAACACACATAGATTTGTATAAAAACTACAAGATGGCAAAGCACACGTGCCCTCAGTGCTAAGTGATAAATTACCCTAGAGAGCAGCGTTTGCTGTTAGGATCAGTTCTGGAGACCTTTGCCTCACGATTTACATTACACTTCTAACCTTTGGAGTTAATCAGAATAAACACCAGCTGGTACCCAGAAAAAAAAATACTTGAAAATACAAATTGTGTATCTTGAATATTAAAATGCTGTAGTATACACTTTAGCAGAACATTTACATAATTGTCTCCTAGAACGTTTTTTCAGTACTAAGATTCAATCGCTGCCTCTCCTGTTTCTTCATTAGCACATTATTTCTATGTAAACGCATAATGTGTGACACGGGGGGGGAAAACAACGACGCTTTTACAATCCAAACATTGTCACATTTTAAAACATACCACCATTACTGTTATCTATGTGCTGACATTGATAATAAGTACTGTAAGCACACTCATAAAGTGTTAACAATGTAAGTGTGAAGACGAGGGCATTTAGTGATATTCTTTACCTAAAAGTGTCGCAAACATATAAAACACGAGAAAAGATGGTGCTCAATTAATTAACAGTGTTTTTTTTTTGTGTGTGTGTGTGTGTTACCATCTCATAGCAAGCAGTATGAAACTGATTCAGTCAAGCAACAGCATTTGATTTTTGGTTGTCGTTGAAGGTGGACTGAGTAATAAAAAACAGTTAAACCTCTTATAATTCTACGCTGAGCTCCCTGTCGTCTTTGACAAATTGGATTAAGTCCCCAGTGGCCAACAACTTTTGGATTTGCAGGATAAAGGGTCAAGATAAGTGATCCAACTATTAATTTTCCTTCACCAACTGTACCATAAAGTGCAAATTTTAACAGCAAAAAAACGGATGATGAGAGGCACTTCAAGTTTGTGAAATGAAGGTGGATAATAAAAATTTTAAATAATAGGTAGGTTTGTCTGTCGGGGTAATTTTATGGTTTGATTCTTTTCTTTCTCAATTAAATGTATTTCATTTGACACTCAGTATTGAATATTGAAAGAATTCTGATTTCATAAAGATCCATCAATGTTCACTGCTTTTACATATGTTGCTGATTATCAGTTCACTTGTGAAAATTATCCCGAAAGAGTCAGTAGACTTTTAAATGACACAACTCATTAAAACCTGGATCTGAGGTTTAGATAAATGAGTCTCTCCTGTGTAGAATTGCTACATCTTCAAAGCTTGAAGATTAATGCCCAGTGTTCATAGAAATACTTTTTATTAAATAAGTTCTGGTAAAAAAAAAAAAAAATCTCTCTATAAAATAATTCAATATCAAATGTACTTATAAACATAAAAGTAAAAGCATATAGGCATAGGCGATACTCATAAATAAATACCTTTAAAATGAAATTAAACACAGTTAGACTGTAAATAGGTTTATATTTAAATCATTATGAGAGATATAAAGTCAACAAAGTGGGCGAGAATAAGATCGCAACAAGAGCGAGAAACAATAAACTAATTGTGACCTGTTTTCTTCAGCATAAATGAGAAAGAGGAAAAGAATAAAAGAAGCAGTCAAAGAAAATTAACTGTTGTAAAAACAGGACCCCTGGCATAGCGGGTCAGATGCTACCGCTGCAATGGCCCATTTATGAAAGTAAAAACCTAGCATGTATTGCTGTTTTATTCCATTTTAGACTCTTCTGTTAAGTAGGTTTCAACAGCTTTACAACAGAAACATGTTGTGGGGATGAAAACAAGGGAGACAAAGACAACTGTAGAGGAAACTGGGAGCCAAAGAGCCAACGGGAACAAAAAGAGACTCACTTTAGCCAGTAATGATAACGGCAGACGTTCTGTGGCTGATTTAAAAACTGCCATGTGCCGGTTTTTGTAGAGCTCCTCTGTCTTCTTTTCTGTCTGAACACAAACACACAGCAAACACACACACGTGCACACGTGTTTCATTGAGGACATGAAAGTATTCTGTCAAGTACTGACATAACTTACATCAAGTTATATCAAGCTTTATTTATGTAGCTCAGGTACAGATTGTATTAAATCCCCTTGGTTTATATTTCATCCTAATTAATATTAGGACAGACGTGTATCTCTAAATAAAAAAAGAAGTAAAAAATAAATAAATACTGATGGATCTTCCTACCTCATACTGTCCCGGACTTGGGGCCTCTATCAACTCCTTGTTTTCAAGGAATGACCTGTGTTGAGAAGTGGAGCCGAAGCCTCCTTTGCTGGTTCTCTCAAAAAATGCTTTTTTAAAGCTCTCCCGGGCTAATCCATAGTCAAACACATTATAGGACCCTGGTCCTGCAAAGAGTATGGAAGGACTGGGATGATTGTGTGTACTTGTACAGAGTGTGTTTTTAAATAGTCTTTTCACTGCCCTGAGATAAAGTGGTCCAGGACAACATCATGAAGTGCTTACTTTCCCTTAAACCTATTAGCTCTGTCCAAACCTCCACGAGGATGAAAAGCAATTTACACAAGACTTACAGTGAGGACGCAGACCTTAGACATACGAAGAGTAGGTGTAGCTTTGGCTTTGTGCCTTTCATGTTTGGCAGTGTGTGTAGATTTCATGTAGTGCTTACACTGAAAATGACAGACGCACTAAACCTGAGCTACTCAAGATTTCATATGGACACACTCGTGTGTTTCTGCTATTTTAATATTTGTATCCTCAACAGTGCGGTAGCATGTCTGCAAATGTGAATGCCTGCTTTGGTAACAGATAGAGTAATGGTTCTCCATTTCTAAATGATGCCATGACTGAAGAAACCCTCCATACTGCAACTTAAAGGTCCAGTGTGTAGGATTTAGTGGCATCTAGCGGTGTAGTTGCTGATTGCAAACCTCTCACGTCAACTACAGTGGCTGAAAAATGCATATCAAAAAGGCCCTTTGCTGAGCTAGTGTTAGGTTGTACTTCTGTACTTCAAAGTTACAGAACTGGTGTACAAGCTGAAAATTTGACAACACAAAGGTTTTTTCTCCAAGGTCTTAATTGGATTTTTTTTCATTGCACTTATCAGACTAAATGATTTCTAAAAGTCTAGAGTCAGAAAGTGAATAAGAAAATGAAGCAAAAACAAAGAAACGAGAAAATACAAGTGCAACTTTTGTCCACTGCCTGAGATAACACCAAACGAAAATAAAGCAAGGCCTTTCAGATCAGCCTTATTTACATTTTAGGGACAAAGTTCAGTCTCACTTGTCAGTTCTGTCCCGCAGCCTCTACATCAAAACCTCCTTCAGACCTGAACTTTAACACCACGCTAACATTTAATCTGTGCAGACAAATCATGAAACGCCCTCAGATTCAGTCGCACTTGGAGATGTTTGGAGAAGAGACCACAACAACAGGTCTAAATGTTAGTGCGGTGATGAAGTCTGTAGGGTTATTACACAAATGGTTACTGTCCAATGTTATATATGCAGCTTCAGCAATAAATAAAATCCCAAGTAACTTTTAACATTAATATTTTTGATGAATATTCTCAGCTGCTATTCAATTTGTGTGATAAAAACAGATAAAATAACCCTTTTATATTGAATATAATGGCCATGCCAAAACAAAATCTTATGATGAAAGTGGAACAAGATTCACCCAAACAAATACTGCACTCAGACATTATAAGGCAACACTCAAGTGCCAATGATATCCGACGGGTTATGGACACAAAGAGTCAATCGTCAGTTATTACCTCTAAGAGCTAGATGCAGGTTGAGAAATCTATAAAACATTTTCTGTTTTTGCACAACCAGAACAATACTAAATCTTTGATGTGCATCTGTAAAATGTAACTACATACATCAAAGAAGAATATCACTTTGAACAGCATCCAAATCGAACACAGCATGGACTGGCACACACACCACCGCACATGTACTGACCTGGTGTGGGGCAGTTTTTGTCGTGTCGAGTGAAGCGCACCGCGGTGATGCCAAATGGGCTTTTCTTCATTCCTGTGTTCTTCTTCAGGAGCTCCAGGGCACAGCGTGGGTCATTATATGCACCAACAGGGGGCGACTCTTCTTTCACGTCGCTAAACCTCTGATAGAGGGAGATGAAGGGGAATGAGACAGACGGCACCGTTTTAAGATTATAAATAATGCATTTATTCTCTCTAACCAGTGGAACAAGCTGTGAATATTTGCTTTATCCACAGGAAGAAATGATGGAGCAGTGTATCTCTTTGCAGTCGGACAGACAGAACCTGACCCAAAACAGACCAATTGCCCACAACCCACATGGAGACAAGACTAACACTTACACACTATCGGCCTTGTAGGGTTTTAATGCTCATTACATACCAGGACGGACATCTCAGATGGATACTGTCAGATCTAGCACAAGCCTCAGCTGTACATCTGCTTCGTTCAGGTTATGTGGGATAAACAGCAGCAGTAAAAAAGCTTCCCATGGAAAAACTGTGTAAGCATGCACACTAATAGACGAGTTTTAATGAAGCGACTGAAACGTGCCAGATGAGTTCAAAAAATGACATGACTAACTTTAAAACACTCTGAGTGAGATCATCTGAATTAATCTTATTTCTCTGCTAGGGGTGCAGGGATTTGCTCAGGGTGGCCTCATTGCATCATCGAGCTACCCTTTAGAACTGCCTACTAAAATTTTTCAGTCAGGATGCTCTTAAAATGCAAAAAATAATAAATGCATTCCATGTGTAAAAGGAAAAATATATGGAATTTTTGATTTTGGCTACATGTAAAGAATGGCTTTGCCATCAATACCACTAGTTGACACTTTGTAATCCAAGCTGTATGCAGAAACTCGAAATACAGATCACACTAAACTGAAAGAAAGGGGTAAAAAAAAAGAAAAAGGAAGAATGCATAAAAGAAAGAATAAGAGAGTAAAATGCACATAGACAGAAGAAATTAGTGAGAGTAGGAGGGAGAAGATGAGATGGCACAAACAGCATCTCCAACTCGAAAATAATGATGCACACAATCAGGTACATAATGGTCTTTGACCGTTTTGCTGATATCAGAGCTGATTCAGCACTGCTTGATTCACTTCCAGGGTATAAATGTGTTTATCTGATAGCCTATTATAACGACACAGGCAATCAAGTTGCCTTTTCAGTCAGAATAACCGAAGATGAACTGTGTTTCAATGTTACGCTAAATTCCTCCTCGGCCTCTCACGACTGAACCATTTGGCTGTTTCTTATCGAATACAACAGAGGAATAAAAATGACTTTATTCTTTCATATACCAGCCTGTCCATTTTAACAACCCCATGCCCACGCACGCATGCACACTTCGACGGATGACATTCAAAGTATAAGAATGGTCATACAGTACGTATAACCCGTTTGTTGGAAACATGCCAATCATTGATTTGCACTTTCCATTTAAACAAGACTCAGCCTATGGAAAATTAGTTGAGGGGTAATGAAAATTGTGTTAGTAATGCACAGTTGAATTATTGAGCTTTTAGTCGAGAAGGAGAAATGCGAAGAAAAGAATAAGTAAAGAGGTGCAGCTGGAGGAGGAAATGGAGAGGAAAAGTGGAATGGAGTGAGTGTTTGAAGATAATAAAGAAGACGGGCTGAAGTTACAAGACATGCTGTATCAAGGCCAAACAAAACTGTGCTCCTTCAAAGTCGGTATCAAACTGGTCTTTGTGGCCAACACTGACCTAAGACCTCATATTTAATGACAGAGCTTTATTGGCAAGCCGCATTGATGCTTCATTTTTATAGGTGTTTGTATTTTGTTATGCTTCCTCATGTTCCATTTCCAAATATATATACGATGGGAAATGCCAAAGGAAGACTTTTAAAAATCGTGCCCAGAGCAAACATGCTGTCCATGTAAGGTGCCTCTCTGGACCCCTCAGAGACAGAATGTCTTAACGTCTGTTAATGTGGATTAATGAGGCCACGGAGTGATGGAAGAGTAGAAGTGGAGTACGTGCACTCATGCCAACCAAACAGAACCTCAGCTGCACTGTTAAGGTGAGTTGAGACTGAGTGGGAAGAGAAGTCTAGAGGCAGTACAACTACATGTCAAGTCAATGCTAAGAAACAAATCCACCCTGGGCGATGCAAAAAAAAAAAAAAAAAGGCAAAGATGCATCCCCACGGGCTGAAAAAGTTACAACTTGAGTCAAAGAATTGTCCTCATCCTGAGGTTGCATGACTCCTATGACTCCAATTTCTGTCTCTGGCCTCCTGTTGTGTTAGACACGCTGTGATGTCATCACTAAAACCCACTGAGGAACATCTATAAATGTGTGTGTGTGTGTGCATGCGTCACAAGATAAACAAAAGAGGTGAAACTGGGAGAAAACAACTACAAGAAATTGAGTTATGATCAATTCTGTGATCTGAGATGTCACACAAACACAGCACACACACAGCCAATGTGCCAAGCTAACTTTTGTACAGTCAGTATAGTAAACAGAGATAAAACAAACAATCCAGCAGTCAGATCTGGGTGAAGAAAGGCAAAAATTCACTTAAAAGATAAGTGTGCAGAATTTATTATCAGTGTTTGGTTTGTCCGTTATGGGTTACTGTAGAAACATCGCAATGCTTAGTTTCAGTTGATTATACGCTAATGAAAACATAGTTGTATCATTTATTTTAATGAAAATGTTAAAAATTACATCACATGATTTTGTTTAATGTGCGTTTTCTTTTTGATATATAAAAGATTGTGAAGTACCAAGAGTGAAGATGGTCTCTAGGGACACAACGGACTCAAGGATGAAACAACATGTAAATGGAAAGGATGAAGCAGAGATAAAAATATCCGTAAATTAGGAGAACGATGAAGTAAATGGAAACAGGAGTAGATGGAAGGGAAATAGAATGATAAATGAGAGATAAAGAGTCTTGTAACCTTAAAAAAGTATCAAGTAAAAGCACAGGAGCTAATGCAGAAATGGAAAGGAGGGAACAAAAAAGGAAATCAGAAAGGGAGCAAAGCCAAGGTGCGGAAAATGTTCTCACAAAGTGGCATATTGATGCTTTGATACTGTGAAACTGTGAAGTCACAGGGAGGAGAAGACGCAAGAACTGGAAGATTCCAGCTGTTCCTCTTATGTCGCCATCCCTCCTTCTTTCCCTCACTCCCTTGTTTCCTCTCCATCCTTCCACGGGGTAACAGTGTCAGATGGAACTGGACTCACAGGGAGACGAAGATCTAAGAAAAATGGCGCTCTCAGTTCTGCATTCAAGATGACTTGTGACACACAAGTTCCGAGTTCCTCAGTGGGTGACGACATCACAGGGTCGATGCACTAACACAGCATGTGGTGAGGGAAATTAGGTCAAAGTCAGCTATGACACACACATGCACACCTATGCACAGACACACATACAGAAATCAAATGAATGTTTCAGACATTATTAAGATCATTTTATGTAACCAATGTGTGTGTGTGTGTGTGTGTGTGTGTGTGTGTGTGTGTGTGTGTGTGTGTGTGTGTGTGTGTGTGTATGTGTGTGTGTGCGTGCGTTTGCGTGCATTGCTGCATATGTGAAACGATAGGTGTGTTCAACTGCATTAATGTCAGGAGTGCTTGTGAACTTGCCTATCTTGTATCTGTCAATAAAATTTGCACGTGTGTGATTTCTTTGTTTTGTGTGTGTGTGATCATGCACCGACACATTGTGCCTCTGTGTCAGAGCGATAATTAAAACATCAGTCAGAGTTTCACAGGAGTGAATCTGTGGGGCAGTGCCACAGAGGGGTTCAGCTATTCCTGAGACGTAAAACTACACATTTTCACATCCTTCATCTCCGCTCCTGTGAGCCTCTTAATAAACTCATCCTCACCCCCGTCTGAAAAAACCCTCCACTCCCAGCACATCAATTAAACAAGCAAAGCCCGGCTCAGTGTCTTGGATCTGTAACTTAATCTTAAATATTCCATATTTAAATCCAGTCTCCTTTGAGGAACTGTAAATTGAATAAAGTTGCCTCACATAGATTATTTCTGAGAATTCTTTTTCAATGTGGTCTGACTGTTTTCTGTGTGAGTAATACAACTAAATGGATCTGAATGTGTGTATCTATTTGTGCATGAGGAGCCCCTTCTAAGAATCACATCACATCTGTATTATGGCAGCAAATGTACCGAGCCGGAACCATCGGTGCTGGGAAATGAAGTCAGTGTGGAAGTGCTAAAAACTGTACTTCTTCGTGCAGCCGCTTGAGACAGGCTGCAGATGTAAGTTTATCTCCATAAGTGGCCGTATTAAGATGCCCAACTTCACAGCAGAAACGAAAATGAAATGAACATGTTTACAGCCTGGTTCAGACTGGATTTGGTCTCTATAGCTAATTTACCTGGGTGATTTTTTTTAACTCGCCCATTCAGATGATATTAAGCCTCGAAGATAGGCATAATTAACAGCGTGAGCGCTTTATTGACAGCTACATGTCATTGCAGATGGCTTATTAGAGCAGCCAGGCGTCATTTAGCCTGCCTCAGGTCCACCGATGATACACGTCTTTGCCGATATTTACATTAGCCGGGAGGCGGAAGAAGCAGTGCATCCAACATGGCGGTAGCCAGCCAGCCGGTGAAGTCATTTCAAGCATAGCTACGTAGCTTCATTAAGTTTCTCATTCCAAACAGTACAAGTTACTGCTGTTTCTTCAAGCTGCACTAATTGATATTTTTATATATATTTTATGGATTAAATGAATGACTGTGAATGTGCAATGTGATAAACACACAGACAAACAGCGGCAGGTCTCATACTCTTAAGAAAGACATCACTATAGTTCTGCTGCTGAATGTATGTGGACACTGAATCGATGCAATAGGAAGGTGAAAGCAAAAACACAAAAATTGAAATAGACCCTGGTGGGTAAAAGCAGTGCTTGAGAACGATCGTGCTCTACACAGTACAACCTGCTTCACCTGAAAATGCACCCACAGGCCGGTACACAAAGCACTGAATGACTTTTCAGTGAACTGTGCCTGGTTCTGTTTGCATTGTACCTCAGTCTGAGACAGGAAGGAGCAAGTCAAGTTCGGCGGGTTACCACTGGACTTCACAGGCTTCTCAAACTGACTTCTGATGTGGTACTGGCCTGGACCAGGAACTCCCTGATGGGAAGAAGAACGCAAGAAATGTACAGTGAAGACAAGATGATATTTGTAGTTACATTCTCTGGTAATATCACATTTCATGTAGTTGCATGAATTCAAAGGAAGAACAAAAAAAGAGACACTGGAAGGAAAGAATAAAAAACAACAAAGAGTTGCTTTGATGTTTTTTTTTTTTTTTTGCTTCTGAGGTAAATAGAGGGCACAGAGATGGAGAGAACACCAGATGAATGAGCACTAGTGAAAACATGCAGAAAAAATGTGAAAATTTATGGCTTAATAGACAGAGTGGAAGAGCAACACGTGTGCATGTTTGCGCTTTTCGTCATCGTAGGAAACAGCCGCGACAATTCAAGACTGCTGCATCATTTCTGCGCAGTACTTACTGTAACTAGCAAACCAGTTAACAACATCAGACCTCACAGTCACAGAGATGCTGACAGTGACAGGTGACAAAAAAAAACACACCTTTCCACATTCCCTAGTGCAGAGGCAGGACATTTTGGTATATTCGGGTAAACCCACAAGGTTGCTTGGCCAGAGGTGGTTTAACTATGTGTGCAGTGGAACAGCATGGATTTCTGTGGAGATTGTTAGCAGTTACACCTGAATCTTGAGGGGGAACAGTTGTGAATTTCAGCACAATATGTCTTCCCCATGCCTTAGGACAGCTCAATCTTTATTCATGAACATTGACTACAATGTCTTCCTGCCAGAAACAAGTTCCTGGCCCCCAGAATCTGAAATGTCACATACAGACAACCAGTATGTTGATGTTCAGTAAAGGTGCCACTGACTTTTCCTAAGAATTCAAAAGGGTCAATAAGATTTTAAGCTGGTGAAATTATGTTTAGAAATAAAAACAAAAAACTACAAGTACTTATGACTAAAACTTTAATGTGTGTTCATGTGCAACTGCTGAGTTTCTCATATACTTTTCTGCCTTTGTTTTGAATACATTTTATTTAAACACATTTTTTTCTACAACTACACATCTTTTTTTTCTCTTTTACATTATTTCTAAGGTTCATATACAGCCCCAGGCTTCGAAATGATTTCTGAACACCTTTTTACAGGCTCACAAATATAATGACCCTTATTTAAGCTCCCTGTCCACTGGGGATGCACAAGCCAGCGCATTCCTAATTGCCCGTTCCAAGCCCAGATAAAATGGGGAGGGCTTCCGACATTAAAAAAACAAAAAAGCCTATACATCAAATTAAATATCCAACTAGATCTTTATGCCATGTTGGGCATGGTCAGTGAGCAGATGGTCTGCTGTAGGGACCCCTAAAAAAGTTTTTTTTTTACAGTAGATAATCCAGGGTTAGACAGTTGTGCCACCAAGTTTTTTCCAGTTTTTTCAAGGTTTTTTCCTCTGCGTGAGCAGTACTGCTTCCCCGTTTCTAGAAATAACAAGTGCTGCAATAACGACATCATCCATGACAATGTTAGCATGGATTTCAGGACATTTCAAAGATGAACTGACAGCTCATATTTACAAGGTAATATTAGCAATTGCATTTGTACAACTCCATCTGTTTTGCTTTTGATTGCAGGGACACACACGATAATGGTTTGTTCAGTCGTTGCCCTTGCCATGTCAGAATGCCTGTTTAATGGGGAAACCCTACACGCAGACTCTTAAACTCTATGTGACACCAGCAGCCCCAAGCCATTAGAGGCAGACTGTCTGCTGATCTCTAGGAAGTAAAAGGTGTTTGTCCTGAGTGTCCCCACTGTGGGTAATGACCCATCTGGTCAGTGTATGTGTGCGGGGGAGTAAATGTGAGTTGAGGTGTCAGGTACTAATGATGACGGATGGAGGAGCAGCCATCATGGTAGGGGGTCCAAATACAGCATGGTGAACACATACAGGCAGACGCAGAAGGCAAAGTTTATGAAACAAAGTCACGGGATAAATTATACTATGTTAGAAGATATTTTCGGCTATTTTAGTGGCCATAAATTATGCAAATGCATTAAAATGTCAAAAGGAAAAGCAAAATGTTCGAGGAAACAGAATAGAGGGCATCGGTGTGAGTCCGTGACAGAAGGGATACGTTCACCTCTCTCTCCACAAATCTAGTGCCACATTTTTTAGACTCTGCCAACTCTAACCCACCGACCAGAGAAATAAGGCATCACAAAGCATTACTCTGCCAGCACACTCAAGTTCATATGCAGGTGAGTAACTCCCCTCCACTCAACTGGCTCCAGTCTATCAATGTAATGTTTTGTATGTGTGTGTGGTTGCCAGCCTGTGATTAAAGCTTATGTTCTACTGCCCTCTATGGGTGGACAGATGAACTGATGGATTATAATGAGAGAAGGAGCGAGGGAGGCTGAATCATTTCATCTTTAAACCAGAATAAATCCAAAGCACTTACCTTGACTCAGTTCTGACTGTAAATCACACTTCTCTGTTATGACTCATTCTCAATCTGCAGCTTTCGAATCCTATTGTGTTAAGAATTTATCTGAGTCAGAGTGTAGTGAAGAAAGAGGACAAGCTGTTTAACTGCCAATGCACAATAATATCTATCCTATAAATATGATATGCTAAAACTACAGAAATCAGTAACACCTTGGAGTCAGAGCTTTCAGTGACTGCGGGGGCATGGAAGCAAATATTGTAGACAAGCTACAGAAGTACTTATTCATAATGTGGTTTTGATAACTCAGTGTATCTTAAATTGTTGTTATGTTGTTGAAAAACCAAAAATAAAAAAGGGATTGTGTGTTACAAATTTTGCTTTTACAATCTCAGATAAAAAAAAAACCTAAATATATTCATATATTTCTGTGTATACAAACTAATAACCAGTTCTCAAAGTTTCCTGCCTCTCTCAGCAGCAAAGCCCACACTGTATGCTGCAGACATATCCCCATTTTAAATAACATAATAGGTGAAGTCCTCTTTTTCTTGCTGCCTGTCACTTCCAACTCTACACGAGACATTCAAACACACAAGACACAGTTGTGCTGCCCTGATAAATGACGTGAATATGTCATTTAACATGTTTCAAAGCAAGACTATTTAACCCTTGAAGGGACACACATTCTTCCTCTTACAAAAGTAGAATTCATAATTTAAAATGCACCTTTGCGTCATTCATTGCTCTCAGTGTTCTCAGCCTCATTTCCAGCAGCATCAGAATACCATATCAAAATTAATGAGGTGATAATACGTCAATGTTGTCTTTACAGTCTGTTGCGCTGCCCCCCAAGTTCCCAAAAAATCCAATAATGCAGGTTTAATTGTCCCTTGTGGTTTCAGTGGCCACTATTCAGCACATTACATAGGCTTACGTTAAAGGACAGGGCAGATTGGTTGATCCCATTCTGCTCAAGCTTTTATCTCTTATACGTCTTATTCATTTTAAGCTTAGTATGTTTAGCACCACATGGACACAAACACCCGCCGAAAGAAACAAACACTCGCCTTCTTTTCCTCTTGTCTGGGCACCAGTTCATGGTAACGAGGGATGATTAGCTCAGCTCTGCCTTTCTGCTCCTTTTGAAGATTCACATTCTTGTAGTGAGTTTCAAGGTTCCTGAGACACGCAGAGAAAATAACAAGGTCTTTGAGGATGAGACACAAACAAACAAGAAGAAGAGCTAAAAGAGAGAAGAAAAGGAGGAATGGGGATACACAATGTAGTATCTGGGAGGAAGATGAATGTGGAGGACAAGAGGGAGAAGGAATGAACTGGAGAAGGAGAACTGCTCTGTCAGCAGCTGTAACGAGAGTAAAGACTCGCGTTTAAATGATCCCAATAATCACGTGTATCAAAGACGTATTTGTGCCGGCATGCAAATATCTGCCTACACCTGCTGTATGTGCATACAATATGACTGCTCGCATGCACACTTTCCCCACTAACAGTCGATTCCTTTATGCTGGACGTGTGCCCACCGATGTAGAAGTGCTTAGTAAGGCCCATCCTCCGTGGCCATCAATGGAAACGCTGTGTGAGAAATGTCAAACATAATGCCCTGGCTGTAGGATCAAAGCGATATTTCACTTTGGTGGAACAGCTGCTCGGTGCCGCACACACATCTCTGTAAGTGAACCTCTGAGATCAGACGGCCCGGAATATCTAATTTAATCGACATTTTGTCTCTTCATTCATGCATCAAAGTGTGAATACATGACGTTTTTTTATTCCAGTTACATGAACTAACTCAAATTGAATTCAGTATCTAATAATCACAGATGATGCTACCTGTTAAGTTAGCCAAGTTCCTAAGGTACCACTAACTTCAGCGGGTAGAGAAGCTAAATGCCAGCCATTGTTTTGGTTTTGGAATAAATAAATTAAAATGAGTTGTCCCCAAAGGGTTTAACAGTTTATAGGAATAGTTTGACATTTTAGGCAATGCACTTACTAGCTTTATTGCCAAGAGTTAGAAAAGAATATATCATCTCACTCTCATTTCTGTAGCGTAAACATAAGAATACAGCCAGCAGCTGGTCAGCTTATCTTAACACGCGTCGAGTGAAGAAATGGTCCAGCATAGGCAGCGAGCTGTCTCAGGTAAAATATACTTACCGGCCACTGAATGATGTCTTATATCTAAGTATGAGACTGTTTGCTTTAAGATTTAACAGAAGTGCCAGGCCACAGCATGATAATTAATATGCCACTGGTACTTAAAAACTTATTGAATAAAGTGCAATGACATTTGGTACTCACATCTCAGGGTCATAGCGTCCTGGACCCGGTCCATCCACCACTGTCACCTCAACCCTCTTCCCTGTCCTGTTGCCAAAGTGGACTCCTTTATACTTCTGCGAAGAACTCACCTCTGGCTACAGAAATAAAAAGACCAAGAAAAGAGAGGAGGTGAGGAGTGGATGAAACAAAGGATTGGTCAGGGAGAGAGAGAGTGAGGAAAAAGAAAACGATAGGAGGAGGGATAGAAGGAGATAACATGAGGATAAATGGATGAACAAAGAGCAAGAAAATAGAATTGACTCATTCTCACTTATCTTGGTTTCTCTTCCAGCTCGAGGCTCATGAAGTTGGGGCTGAATGCAATGTGAAGTTAAGCCAAACGCCTGAGTATGTCAGAGATCTAGGGTAGACCCTCCGTCCTTTCTTATCTGTCTGGGTTTTACAGCGTGCTTCCTCTGCCTCCGGCCTTTCAGATAGGACCGGTTCATTCTGCGGCAGCAACTGAGAGAGGCTACGCCCGGAAATGAGCTGGCTAGCTGTTGCCAAACACATTTTAGAGATACTATGCATGAGATTCACTAAAAAAAAAATATATGTTGCAACGGTTCTGCCAAAAGAAATTAAAAAAACAAACACTGGGTTTGAATCCCTGTACTAATCTCTCATAGAAACGTCATTGTGGCACTACAGTGTCAAACTCGTTGACTAGTTCAGGGGCCACATACATACATACACCAATGAGGTCATAGCATAATAACCTACAAATAACCTAAATGTTTAAAATGAACATGAGGTTATCAAGTTTAACATATTCCATACAATTTACACTGGAGATCAAACTATAGCCAGAAAATAAGATAACCAAATAGAAACAAAGACGAATGGCTCCTTTAACTGTTTGGTTCAGTTCACATTCCTGACAGTGAAAGAAGTCTGCTGCTTATCCCTCAAAAATAAAAAAAAAGTTGTTTAAAAATGAAGCAAACATCTAAAATTCTTCCCTTTCATTACGAACTTTTCCTTGACCTAGCGGTCGGCGTCTGTTCTGCGAGGGAGATTAAGAGAGGACTGGCAGGGGATTCTCAAAAAGTTTCTGTCTCCATGTGGTCTGTCTCCTTATCTCAACTTCAACTGTGACTAGAGGACGAGATCTGAGGTTCTGTCCCCTGTGATGTACCACTACAGTCTCGAGGAGGGGAGATAGGAAACAAGGATGTTCAGACGCTTAAAGTGAAAAAAGAAAAAAAAGAAAAAACCTAACTGTTCTGCATTGCACGCGGACACATACGAGCACCGTGATGGTATCACAGCTGGCATTGAGTTCAAAGACATAAATTGCTTATTTCTGTCAAGGAGAGCTTTTAAGCAAAACAAAAACACAGCTTGTGGGTATGAACATATTCATTCAGCTTTGATAAAATGGAATGGCAGGCTATTTATTATTCAAACAAGAATAAAAAAAGTCGACCAGAAATAAGCGTTTTTTGTCAGTAGGGTCATTTGTGGACAGGACCCTGCTGATCCAGGCGGAAATTGTTTGGATAAACGTACACACAACACAGTATGGGGCTGAATCTAATTCAGGCTCTGTAGAGAGGACAGTCTCCACCCATGTCTCCATTCCTCATTCCTCATCTCCAAGTTATATATTGATTGTGTGTAACACTTTCAGAGGAAGGGTATATACGGAAAAACAACGTCACAATCTGCATTTCTCACCTCATTTCATTCATTGGCTCTGCCACACACCTGCTGCTCACCTGCACACACACCTGAGTCCCATCTACTCAGCCACTACTTAAACCCCAGATCCCCCAGACACTTATTGGCAGGTTGTTCTTAGTGGATGCCACACAAGACTTGCCAGCATTTATCCTTTGGACCTCCTGTTGCCAACCCTGCCTGTTCTGGACTCCCCTCTTTGCCTGTACCCTAGTCTGTGGCGTAAACTCATACATCAAGAACTGTACTTTCCTGTCTGTGTGTGCGACTGGATTCACCTACGGACCGCCACAATCAGTAGAGTTCATATAAACAATAATAAACAAAAAAGACGGCCGACAAATTAAAGGAAAAACTGTACAAATACGTGAAGAAACACAGGGTTGAATGCGGGGTCACAGAAAGATTCTCTGACTTTAACCCAGCTGAACACATGCTGGACATTTTCAACTAACTTTCCAGACACAAATGCAGTTCCTTGAATGCCCCTTGAGGCTGACTGCAGAACGAGTCAGTCATAAGTCCCCATGTTAAAGTGTCCAACTTCGCAGCAGAGATAATCATGTTTACAGCCTGGTACAAAAAAACAGTTTTGGTCTCTTTAACTAATTTCCCTGTTCATGACAACTGAGTCTGAATTTATTTTATATTAAAGCTTAAATGCATCATTAACAGCCGCTTTGATTGACAGGTGGGTGCCATTACAGATTACTTGTGTGAGCACCCAGGTGTCATTCGGCCCGTTTCAGGTCCACCAATGATCCAGTCCGGACTTTGCCAATTTGTAGATTAGGTGGGAGGCAGAAGAAGCACGAGTACCAACTTGGCGGCAGCCAGAGCGACCGCACTCTATCAGTGAAACAAACAAGGGACTATAACTGGTTCAGTGGTTAGCACTGTCGCTTCACAGCAAGAAGGTTCCTGGTTTGAATCTTGGCTTCTGTGTGTGAGATTGCATGTTCTCCCCATGTCTGTGTGGGTTCTTTCAGGGTACTCCAGCTTCCTCCCACAGTAGAAAGACATGCACTTACCAGGTTAATTGGTGACTTTAATTTAGCTGTAGGCATGAATATGAGTGTTAATGGTTGTTAGTCTCTACTTGTTTGATAAGATGGAGACTTGTCAGGGATGTACCACCTCTCGCCTAAACTCAGCTGGCACCAGCCCCACCGTGACCCTGATGAAGATAAGCGGTTACAGATAATGGATGGACGGATGTGTGTGTAAATTCCTACAACAGATTTTGGCGTGGTGTGCTACGCCCACACTTGTATGACCTGTCATGAACACAGAAAGTTTCACAATCTTTACCTTTCAGTTGTTCCCTTTCTAAACTGATTTGGGCGCTCTGGCCTCATTTTTGCTAACATAGTCTGGCCTCCATATCACAGTCTGGCCAGCTGTGTTATGCTAATTTAATCTGCCTAATCTAACACTACACAGTCTGTGTTAACAACAAATCTTGTTGTGATATTGTTGCACTCTGCAGTTTTTTTTACATTTCAGCCATTATATGTGCCTGTACCAATATATCTGCGATAACCCAGTATCTGCCAGTACAGTAACTACTTACTATTCCAGCATGTTAGTCTGTCTCTAATTCTGGGTACTAAGTTTGAAGTGTCAGTCGATGCAGTAAAGTAATTGTTTTATCAATACAGCCATGAACTATATGTGTAGGGTCAGTGGACAAAACTGATTGAAATGTTTTTTTTTGTTTTTCTCCATAATTTGCTCTTTTTGATTTCTTCTCGATGTCTAACATTCTTATCATTCAAAGGCCGCCCCAGCCACTTTGAAGTCACGTCCTGAGACAACCACTTAATTCCGCTTCTCCGCACTTTTGAACTCAGTCAGTGCACGGGGGCGGGGGAAGTGTTTGAGTTTAAAGAAATGAGCGTGTCAGACGGAGAGATCGAGTGAGGAAGACACACACAAACGGAGGTTGAACTTTCAAATGAAAGGCAACAGAAGTCTAGACGGGGGGGAAAAAAGAGCCGTAGATGGATGCACCGCTGATAGCCCTAAATCACAGCACGCCTCTGTGCCTGCACCGGTGTGTTGACACAACCTCGGCCAACACTCAAGGACGCAGTTGACTTCCTCTGGTCATTAACAGATGAAAAATGACTTAATTGAGAGCCAGACCAGCAGGCGTGTGCATTATTTTAAGTGAATATTGTAATATAGCTTGGAGAATAATTACTAATGGCTCTCTTTGTTGGCATGTAAAATGGATGAGCATTGGTGCGCTGTGGCTTTTTTTAAAGTGGAGCTGCATTCATTAGCTATGGAAATGGGTTTTGGGCCAACTGAACGGGGGTGGGGTTGGAGGTTCAGCAGTGCATTAGATCTGCCTAACACTAATGGACCTCGCCTCCCGGGCAGAGTAAGTATACTCTGACACACACCCGTACAGACTAATGAAAGCGCACACACGTGCACAAATGAACACTTCACATTCTCTGATGGATGTACGTTCAAACTTCAACATGAGTGTGCATGCGTGTAGCCGTCCTTACCAGCAGTGGGTTGTAGTAAGCTGGCCCCAGGGTTGTGTCCTTGGGAGGGGGCTGCTGTTTTCTGAGCACACCCAGTGTGTCCTTCTCGTAGCCAAAGGCCTGGCCTGGGGAAGGGATGGATGGGAAATCTGACTGACGAACCACCCAGAGACTTTTCGCCTGCAGCCACGGCACAGACAGAAAGACAAGAAGAGGGGAGGAGAGAAGTCATGTTTTGCGATGAAAAGTGGCATGGCTTACAAAGTAGCTGAGCACTGCCTGCGGCCAATATGGTGTGAAGCTGAGGGAGGAACAGAGAGAGAAGGAGCGAGGGGTAGAAGATAAGAAACAATAGAGGGAACGGAGGAGAAAAGATGGAAAGACAGAAGTAGGAGTGTAGGAATAGGAACAATGTCTGCTGAAGGAACAGGCTATCTCAGTCAAAATGCATGAAAAAACTTTCTGTAGCTGTAAGTAAGTAAGTGTGTGTGTGTGCTCTTTAGATAATCACAAGTAGCATATAAGTAAGAAAGTGTGAACATAATCTCTTGTTTAGATCTGGTTCAAATTTCAGTTTCAAATGCTCCGTTCGCTGTATGAAGTGAGTTAATCATTGGTATCAGTCTAGATCAGATAAAAGCCCTGATCTCAGCGTTAACTTCAAAGCTCAACTATTCTGGGCATAAACTGATCACAGCAGGTGAATGGAAAGTGTACGATAATATCATCTCAGTTCACTGCTGGGCTGAACTCATTGGGTTTTACTACTATAGTATCAGCGTTTATGAAGCTGAAGAGGGTGACAGGACAAGCCACATCATCCAAAATGTAACATCTTTTCTCCAGAGTTCAGATATCATAAGAGGAATTTAGCACTAAATAATAAAACTTGCTTTGCTTTGTAAAGTGCCTTGTTTTAAATTGTCAAACCACCCGACACATTATCTTTCAAAGCAAACAGGAGGGACGCTTCGCTGCACCAAATGTAGATTTACAAAGCTACAGGCTCTTCTATTTGTTTAGCTTGATGAATAGCAATGATAAAACTGTCAGTGCTTTATCATTGCTATTCATCATTGTTTCTGGACACAAAACACAAAAAAGGGTGAGCAAGGTTTCATCCGCCTCGCGAAGAACAGAGGTAAAACCCCACTCCTTTCTACAGGATATTCTCAGTAACGATCAAGCTGGTATGACAGAGTGTATGCACCGTACACTAATGTAATGTAATGTAAGTGTTTAAGCATATTTCAGTATAGATGTAAATGTTTTGATATTTTATTGTCACTACTCTCACTACTATGTCATCCCACTGTCTTTACTGCATGAACACCTAAAAAAAATATTATTTTTTGTTTGTTTTTTTGTTTTTTTACAATATGCCTTTTATATCTACAGACTCCCTGGTTCCTTTTCCACAGAGTTCGATATGTTGCACTGCCATATTTCCACAGTAGCTCAAAACAACCAAACATTGGCTCAGTTATGTTCTTTCGGGAAGCTCGCTCTATGTTTGGCAAGTGAATTCAACTTTGTTATTATTGATTTATAACCTGACTTTGCACACCTAAATGTACCTTTCAAAGTATTAGTTGGCCACCCTCCTTTTTTTTTTAGTTTTATCACTCACATCAGACTATAGCCCCTTTACTAGTAATTGTAAGTAGAGTCTTAAACAAGGTTTATCAAAATCTTTGTGAGCTACCGCTACAAAGGTTTTGATGAGCTCTGATAGACAGTCTCGTAGTTCAATCTCAGCTAAAGGACAATAAGAGAGAGTTTTTATTATTTTCCAGGAGATTTTACCTTTTTTTTTTCTCATTTTTCATGTGTTGTGCATGACTGGAAAATCAGTCAAGGTTCTCCAGGACACACAGGAACCCGTTTAAATGAACATACTGTTGTCTTTGGGCTGTGTTAGAACTGTCCCTGGACAGAATAATGTCTGATCCTGCCACTGTGACAGCTACTTAAAAACAGCATATTCAACCCAGTAGGACTTTTATTATACTTTTTCAGTGACACAAAGGAATATTCACGACAAAGGTAACTGTCACGTGAACAGTTCAAATCAAGTTCCAGGTCCTTACAAGGCTCTCTCAGTCTATGGAATTTTACACAAGGTCACAATGAGGTCCTTGGCCGCATTAATTGTTTGGCTTTGATTGAAAACAGTAGCTGCCAGTCTATCTTAACACTGCAGTGGCCAGGGTCGAAGAGACCTATCGCTGCCTTCATAGACATAATAGAGAGCTTGCCGTTGACGTTCCAATCTGCATAAACAGACATCTGTGTCTCCAGATATAAAAATAACACCTCCATGGGTAAATACATTCTTTTTGGGTAATTCTGGGCATATAGTATTTGTGGTGTTATCTGTAGGGGTTTGAAGTCTGACCACCAGCGTGAGTTGGGCAGAATGTGAGAGACACACTTTGAGAGTGTCTCTAATTCTCCTTGGCCAAGCTTCAAAAAATAATACAGCCTAAGACATCAGAGGCTGCTGAACACTTTCTTCCCTCCTGACCTCACCATTGACCTTTCAGCAATTTATCCATAACACTTGTTACTGAGTCTCTGCTGCTTGTTATAAATGACTGCCTTAACACTGATAGATGTGATAGACTGATAAAATATGTCATATTCGATGTTTCATTTGTTTTCTCCTCCATGTTCCCAAGTGTCCTTACTGAATGTAATAAGATTTCAAATATTAGAGCAGATACGCCAGATGGTGTTCTCCTTTTCTAAGCACAATGGAGAGGTGAGAAGCTAGTCTAGAAACACTGCTTCTCTCAAAGTTTGTTCATTTTTTCTTCATTTTTTTTAAAATAGCTTCTAATTCTCATAGATTGGTGTTGAGCGATCTGCAGATGGCAGAGATTCCAAACATAGCTGGGATAAGGTACTGGCGAGGTACAGTACTGCCTGCATGAATTGGCAGTCTCCACGTTTGGAGGAGTTGCTGCTATTCTTATCTTTTATCTTTCATCTTTTGTCTCATCTCTGTAGAGCTGGGAGAGTTTTAAATGCCACTGTATTATTATTGAATGTGTGAAAATAAGACATATTAACTATGCGTGTGTAGTGCTAACAAAACATGAGACTCTTCCCTGGTTACATAAGGGTGACCTCTCACCAGCACAGATGAATACTTTTAACATGTTTAACATGAGGCTGATAATACAAAAGCATTAGATTGTTCCGAGTACAAAAGTAAAAAAATTAATAAAAAAAAAACTTGACATCTACCTTTTTTATCTGTATTAGATAACTTTTAAAACCATGGTGGATCCTGACCAGGTCACATATATTCTTCATATATAAGACATACTGTGATGTTTATATGATATAATAGGCTGGAAAGAGAAAATCAATAATAAATGATTTTCTATAGCTTGACTGCTCATTAACTTTGTCCTCATAACTTCACTCATATACCTACCATTTTCTTGCCAAGCTTCTCAGCTTGTCCTGCATCAGCCGTGGCGGCCCTCGGCGTGTTTCCTAGAGAAGGCAGCACATTGTAGGCCCCGGGGCCTGGGACCTTCGATTTTACATCATCAAAACGCTTGGAGCGGCTCTGGAGACTGCAGCCTCCATGGATGTTGAGCTGAAGAGACACAGATACAACAGAGAAACAAATAAACACACACACACACAGAGGAGGAGATGTCCTCAACAGTTTATTTTTCTCGTCTGGTATTAGAAGCTGCACTTCATTCCTTCTTAAATGAATAGTGGTATATGTTTCAACAGGGGAAAAAATCAATTGCTGACCTGATAAATTCGTGGTAAACATTTCGCCTCTCCTTCGTTGTTCTCTTTTTCTGTGTTACGAGTGAACTTGTGGATACCTACCATCATTCTTTGGAAAATATGCTGATATAAACACAAGTATATTTGAATTTGTACCGTACATTTCTACATACCTGAACCGCATGTGTAAAAAAAAAAAAAAAAAAAAAGCCCTATTAAGTCGTTATTACGAGATACTAAGTCGTTATTATGAGATACTAAGTCGTTATTACGAGATATTATCTCGTTATTACGAGATATTATCTCGTTATTACGAGATACTAAGTCGTTATTACGAGATATTATCTCGTTATTACGAGATACTAAGTCGTTATTACGAGATACTAAGTCGTTATTACGAGATATTATCTCGTTATTACGAGATAATTATCTTGTTATTACGAGATATTATCTCGTTATTACGAGATACTAAGTCGTAATAACGAGATAATTATCTCGTAATAACGAGATAATATCTCGTAATAACGACTTAGTATCTCGTAATAACGAGATAATTATCTCGTTATTACGACTTAGTATCTCGTAATAACGAGATACTAAGTCGTTATTACGAGATACCAAGTCGTTATTACGAGATATTATCTCGTTATTACGAGATATTATCTCGTTATTACGAGATACTAAGTCGTTATTACGAGATATTATCTCGTTATTACGAGATAATTATCTCGTTATTACGACTTAGTATCTCGTAATAACGAGGTCAGAGACAATGACTGTCTCTGACTTACAATGACTGTCTCTGACTTACAATACCTTGACAGGGGAGGAGTCATACTGTCCAGGTGCTGGTAGACTCTGACTGGACACATTGAATACTGACGGCCTTTTGCTCAAGGACAGGAATGGAGCATAGCCATCTGCAGTACAAATACAGATAGCCTGAGTTACTAATGTATGTTGCATATTATGTTATGAAGCTTAAATGTTTTGTCATCTTTTAAAAATTGGAAAAAACAACTAGATGAACTTCATCACTACAAGCCTACATTTATTTTCTACGGAAGAAAAAAAAGGTGGGTTCATAAAAAGTAAAGTGTGTCACCACTAATTATTATTTTTATTAATTCTTACCTGCTGTTGTATAATTGCGCACGGAGACATCATATGATCCGGGTCCCACTATGGGTGAAGTCCCGCTTGTTACTTTGGTGGTCACTCTTGGAGCTCGGTCGTACATTTTTTTTTTAACAAACTTGACTCTACTTCATTTGTAACGTGACAGTAGTCTACAGACACCTGGAGTCGTCCCAGATATTACTCTTACTTTATTACGTGCTGTGTTCACGCATTCCTCCACCGCTCTGTGTACAGTACATCTGTTGTCATGTCTGCGTTACGTTGCGCGCGTCGTTGCCTGGAAACCACATATCGTTGCAGAAAGAAGGAAACAAAGTAAAGTCATCTACTAAGCTGCACAGTTGCTATTTCTTACCACATGTATCATATTTTTAACTGTAAAAAATAAAGTTGACATTATTGCCAGTATGAGATTTGCTTGCATATGTGTGAAATCATCCTCGGGTTAACTTTCACCCACTGCAAAAAGTCTTATTAATGAACTACAGTATATTATTTTCATGCATATTTTAGTGGATCATGTTCTAAAAGGTGCATCCATAGCCCAATCCTACCATCTAGTGGGTGACTCCAACCATTTAACCATTTATCTCTCTGTAAAGTGGGCCATTTAGTGTTCACTTAAAGAGAAGAACTAATGAAGACTTGTGTTCTTGTGTGATTAAGCAAATTTCAGAAACACAGCCCGCTGCTTCCTGCATTGGGCCTTTATTGCGCCACTCTTGTTACCACTGCTGTTGTCATTATTTGCAGTCTTGACCTACTTCCTCCTGCACCATTAGTCTGTAGCACAATGTAGTCAAGATTTGGATAATGAGAACTCAGGGGAAAGCCATCCAAGTAACAAGTGCTCCTCTGGAACAGCAGTGGACTGCGTCTTTATTTGAAATTCCTCTCATGTCCCATAAACAAGAGGTTTGGTCCAGACACTGGTATTTGATTTGAAAACTGCTATTAATCCCCAAGAGGCAGACAGACACAAGGACATCCAATTACAGAGCAACAACAGTAGTAATGAGACATGCAGTGGACTCAAATATTAATCAGTCAACCATAAGCTCAAAGTGAGATCATGTCCTCAAACTCACACTACAGTTTCTCACCCAAGACTTTCCTTGCTTCTATACAAAGTCAGTGAGACATTTACTGAAAGATGCATAGATAAAAATAATACTATGTCTGAAAGCATCATTAAGATGATGACCATATTATAGTACAAAATGTATTTGTTAGAATTTCTAAGGGATGATATTCCCATACAATGCTGGAAAAAAACATGCTATGTAAACATTTCTGCATGAAATGAGCTAATTTTCTTGTGAATATGCCATCAGTACTCTCTTTACTTATTATTATTTAACATACAAACAGCATGTTTACATGAAAAATGAATGATTTAAGCCAGCACAACACACTTATAGAAAAATAGACACAACCATTGCAGGGATTAGTTTTGTTTCTATAAAAAGTTAAACACTAAGACCTGATGTTTATTAACTACAGTTACTGCAAAATTGTATTTATATATATTGGAGAAAAAACTGGGAAGGCCAATGAAACTATTTCACCGCTCGAAGGCAGCAGCGAGCTTCAGATCAGTGTCTCCTGCCTCAAATTCAAAAGAAGGCAAGTGGTGCCTTTACTGTCATAGTAAATGTTGGAATCGAGAGATACAACACCAGATTTCATAAGGAAAATAAAAAAACGTACTGATGTCATGTTATGATGCTTCATTTGGGTGTTCCAAATAAGATTAAACAACAAATATCGATTAAACCTTAAGTTTTTTTCTCACCTCCTGTGTCCAAAAAGCACGAGAAGCCAATTCAAGGGCGCTGAAGGAGTGAGGAGTTTACGAGCTGCATTGAAGGCAACACGTCTTACCACCATCACAGCCAGTCTGTCAACCCCCCAGCAAGGTGTCGCTTCCAGGCAGCTAACTGCTCGTTTTATTACACCGTTTTTGATACATATTTCTGCTCGACATCTTTTGGGACTTTGGTGCCATGAAGGGAATCAGGTTATTCGTGATTTTCTTGGTGCTTTCCGCGTCTGTGCTGTACCGTACCGAAGCGGCCAGGAGCAGGACCAGCAACCAGAACAGCTTCCGACGGGCAGCTAATGGCATCTACCAGACCCTGAGCAGCGTCTTTGGAGAGGACAACATCAGAGGGTTATACAAGGTCAGTGTGGAGGATGTGTTATCATCAGGATAACTTGTTTTTTTGTGGAAGCTTAGCAGCAAAAGGCGGGTTTGTGGTCGGGGTAGAAGAAGGGCGAACAGGAAACAAGCGCGCCCGGGCCTGGAAACAGTTTCACGGATGCCATTTTGAAAAAAATGAGCCTTTATCACATTGTTTTATCTGTGGAAGCTGTCAGAGGACGTGAGGCTTGTTTTTTCACGCTGTGGCTCTTTTTTTAGAAAATATAATATTGTCATTCATTGTACTGACTCCATCAGCAAGTGCATCTAATGTCAGTGTACAGATGGCATACAGGCAGGTAGCCCCCATTGGTCCAGGCCATGACAGCTGCTTCCTCATGTCTGCTCTGTAGAAAGCTGATGTGTCTCCTCAGAAACCAGTTTTTTATTTTAATGCTCTCATTGGTTCAGCTGCACTTCCTGCTATTTGAAATGTAATGTCGCTTCCTGTTTGTAGCCGCCAAAGACAAACCAAAGTGACATGTTGGGCTGCACACGTGATCTGACAGCGTTACCTGTTTTGGCCTCATTTACATAGTCCTTGTAGTAGACCTTGACAATGTCTAATAAAAGCCCTGTGTGTCTTTACTGAGAGCATCCACACAGAGTGATTTGATGAAAGTTAAGGGCATAGAAACAGTGGTGATGATTTGCAAACAATAGCCCACAAGACTCCTGGTCTTGTGACTTGGGATTATCAGACTAGCCTGCCTTTTTTAAAGATTATTTTTATGCCTTTAATGATAGGACAGTTAAAGATAGACAGGAAGCAGAGAGAGGGGGAGTGACACGCAGTAAATGGCCGTCCAATGCGGGACTGCAGCGAGGACTATATCCTCCACACATGGGGCGGCCGCTTAACCTACTATGCTACCAACCGCCCCAGTCTGCCTTTTTTTCACCTCCAGCTAAATAACATGAAGCATTGTTAGTGTCATTATTATTACATCTGCTTTTTTTTACAAATCACAAGACCAGAAGCTGTTTATGCTACTTCTCCAGATCTGTTTCGTTGACTTTAACACACGGGTCACTGCCAGGCTTAATAGCTGTGAATGTAAATGACACATGGATCCTAAAAACACAAAACCTTTCATTGATACTGTGTCTGAGCACAAAGTCACTCTCAGAATTATCTGGTAATGAAATACTTTATACTACTATAAAATTTAAAGCTTAATATTCCTTGTATATTTTCATTCATTTGGATGTCATAGCTAGGATACACAGCCGCGTACGTTTTCTCATCTCTTGTTATCGATTTGTTTCCATTGAATGATACTTCTGTATGTACTCTAGATCTAGACTAGAAATGTCACGTGTCAATTAAACTCACTTTTCTCTTTACGTTTCTTGGTCCTGTAGTTTTTCTCCAAAACGACAGAGCGGTTTGTCCATGGAGTGGACTCCTTTCTCGACACCATCTGGAAGATCTGGTCGGATTTGCTGGATGTGATGGGCATCGACTGTAAGTTTTTAAAATGTATCCTGACTGTGCTAACAAAGAGAGGGTAAAAGTGACATGTGAGATTCACACTAACAATGTATGTTTATGGATTTCTTCTCTTTCTCTGTAGCTTCAAACCTCAGCCACTACTTCAGCCCCACATCTCTCACCAACTCTCCAGCACGTGCCCTTCTCCTTGTCGCTGCTGTTCTCCTGGCCTACTGGTTCCTCTCCATGTTCCTCGGGGGTTTCTTTTACCTGCTCCACGCTGTGTTCGGTCGCTTTTTCTGGCTGGCACGCGTCACACTCTTTGCCCTGTCCTGCCTCTACATCCTGCAGAAGTTTGAGGGTGACCCTGAGCGGGCTGTCCTGCCACTGTGCTTCATCATGGCGGTGTACTTCATGACGGGGCCGGTGGGAGCGTACTGGCGTCGGGGAGGAGGCGCGGGTTCGCTGGAAGAGAAAATCGACCACCTGGACACTCAGATCAGGCTGCTTAACATCAGGCTGAGCCGCGTCATAGACGGCCTGGAACGCACCGGCGACCAATAGTTGGCAGCGAGGATGAGGGGGAGGGAGGGGATAAAGTACAACCAGCTGCAGTTGACGTCAGAATTCAGTTTCCTTTACACATCTGCAGCAACACAACTACTGGGTTACCTATTTAAAACTCTATTGTATTTGAAAATAGTATTTTAACTCCTTGAGCTGATTTTAGTTACAGAATAACTGAAAATCCTCAGAGGTGTGGACAGTTGACCTACCGCTCATGCAACTCAACCAAACAACAATTTATACTTTATTTTTGTCTCAAGGCTTTTTGCGAGGTTTGTTGTCAGAGGGATAGACATCCATGGTTTTCTAAATGTTGGCATAATTCTACTCCTCGGCTACTTTTGAGAAAAGTTGGGGCTTGAATTTTTGGCGTTTGGATAAGCATTGTCGATGCTTGTGTTAAACAAATACACATATTTGATGTATCTTTGTTTATTTCTATCCTTGTGAATAACCTGGGGCTTATGATCCCCCCCTCCCCTTTTTGAAACTATTGAAGTAGGAGCGGGATTAGGTGTCTGATGCAGGGGACAGCTACAAACATTGTATTTCTAATATGTAAAAATCCTCAAGGTGTTGGATAGTTGTTCATAGTAAGATTTATTTATTCCATTGTCCATCCAAAATGTTAAAATCATGTAGCTTTTGATTGTTGAAGTCACAGTACCATAGTGGCAATAGTTTGACATCAGGACCTCTTTTTCATTGTGTGTGTTTGTATGTATGAGCAGATGCATCTGGGTGACCTACTCCAGTGTGTGTGCGAATGCATTATAGTTTGCGTGTGTTTCAAGCTTGTAAAATGGAAAAGCACTGTATTAAAAAGTCACCATCAGACTAGGAGAAAATGCAGACAGGCAGCAATATCTCAGGAACTCAACTAACACGCATATAGATTTGGAAAAGAGAGATCAAGTATTTTAAAATCATGTCTTGGTCTCTTAAGTCACAGTTTTTCAGATATGGATTAAATTCCGTCTCTGTACGGTACAATACTTACTGATAAACAAGTGCACAGTTTGCTCTTGCATCATGTTGGAATTGAAGTTTGATTAACGTGTCTAAGACCAAATCGAGCTTTTTATTCATCGTTTTGATACTTGTGTGGAATTATTGTGGGGATTTGAACTGCAGCTAATGGACTTGAAGCATTTTTAAATGTGTGAGTGCACAAACAAATTATCCACAACAGTGGGTAAGAAAAGTC
Source organism: Collichthys lucidus (assembly GCA_004119915.2). NCBI lineage: Eukaryota > Metazoa > Chordata > Actinopteri > Sciaenidae > Collichthys > Collichthys lucidus. Next base: position 24,517,182 of record CM014088.1, read on the forward strand.
ACATCACACTGGCTTAAAGTATATCTTAATACATCTTTCTTTCTTTTTTTTCTTTCTTTTTGTGAAAGCGTGAAATCAACTTCTCAACTTGATTACAGATTAAATTAGGTCTAGTGCCTTTGAGCTTTGAAGCTTGTACTGTATAATCTCATTCGACCCTGCACCTGCATTGGAAAAGACAATATTCTAAATTGTTTTATGTTAGTATGATTACAGCTCTTACCAGTAACTTAATGAGAGATAATAGAAACTGTGCTTCAAACACATGCTTAGTGTGCATCACTGTAGCCAACTCCAGTTTGTTAGTTTGATATGGCTTTTTATATCTGTATTATTTCTGCCAATGTTTTTTTTTTTTTTTTATATATATATATTTCTCATCGTGAGCTGTCTTAACCGGCTGAGACTTTACCTGCCATGCGCCTCCATGTTTATCATATTCCTTGTTTTGTTTTTTTTGTTTTTGTAATTTAAATTTTTACAATCTGGACTCTGTAAACATGTTTTTATACAAACGACCCTAATGCTGTGCATATTTTGGGGAAATAAATGTTGCTTTCAGCGTCTCATGAGGAGGATTGAGTAAAGCAGGACACGAGTCAGTAATGTTACACAATTGTTGAATTGAATAGTATTTACAGCAGTGACACTCCTCAGCAGCTATGTGTGAAATGCTCTTTGGGAAGCTTTTTTTTTGGGTCCCCCTCCTTAATGTTTCTCAGCGTAGTTTGGGTGCAGATGTTGCCATTTCATGTATTCTGGACACATATATTCTTATTAGAATAGTATTGCCTTACATCTTAATTTTGGAATCAGGGGTTAGTCCCAGCAAAATGCAACGAAAATAATACAGGTTGACTTAATGTGTCTTATTGTTTAAAAATCAGTTTTAAAAGATTTCCTCTGCAGTGAACACTCCACCTTAAGGTAGCCCATATAGCCAAACCAGTCTGGGATTTTCTTGCATGCTATGTTTTTATGCCTATAGGCTGTGTTATGTTAAATGATGTACATGTTGTGAACTGCTTAGGTAGAAAACACTTCTGAAATGTGACGTAATGATTATATTTGGGATTCGTTTCATAATGAGTCTTATTTTTTTTTCTGTACCAATACAGTCGACATTTGCACTGATGACTGTACTGTATAGACCAAATCATCACACTTACGTGGGCTGTTCTACAATCAAACCAGACACAAACCTTTTGAATCTCTCTCATTCCATCATCAGCCTTTCAGTCTTATGCCGTAATCTCCGACATCTTGGCAAATTTTAAAAATGCGAGAAGTGAAAATTGTTTATTTTCTATAATTGGCTGCATTAAGGCTGACTTGAAGGAGGGGCTTCATGATGGTGTGTTGTAAGTGTGTGGTTACAGTCAGGAGCCAGTGACTTGTCTATGTGTGATTTATAAGGGTGTTAATAGAATTGTAAAACTAATGTGTGCCACTGAAGGAAGGTTTTAACCAGTTCTTCAACAGACTGTGGTCTAACGTTGGAGTCAAGTTGTTTTAAGAGGTTGGATTTATTTGTATGGAATTCAAACAGACGTGTGGCACTGTATCGTAGATGCATCAAGGTGTCACAAGAGTCAGGATTTTGAGGGGTACTTATCAGGTCTTGTAGTTTTTACTATGAAAACTGTTAGAGAAGAAAGAACAGGAGTGTAATTACTGTTTTACTCATATTTTCATCTCACAAAAATGTCTGAAACAAAAACCAGCTTGAAAACACTCTAAAGGCACCAAAAAGGAGACTTGAACCGTCCTGTAAACCGACTCGTGTACCACTTGACATTACTACTTGGATGTTTAAAGATGCCAGTGAATCTTTTTGTTATTATCTCTGAGTACTGGATTGAATGCTACATTCAGATTATATTTATTTTGTCTGTTGGATGGCTAGTAATTCCATGAATTTAATGTACTGTATCCTACTTATTCCTAATATTCCATGTAGCCTGCTTTTTTGTAACATGCTGTGCCAATAATTTCTTTAATGATTTGTATCTTTTGAATTATGAGTAGATGTTTTATTTTATTTTTTCGTATCATCTCATCAAAATATTTTTAGACCATTCTTTTATTCTGAATATTTCTGTACTTCCGTGATGTGGCAAGCACCAAACTGTTCTGCGTGCTGTTGTCTACTTTGTGTGTGAGTGCGTCTTTAACAAAACCTGCTAAATGATTCTTGTGTTGTGTGTATCAAAAGTGAAAATGAGGTCCAGATTTGAATAAATTAAAGCACCACAGTATGACATTGTCCTCTTTTATTATAATTTCATGCAGATGTAATATCCTTAAACGTGAATGTGTGTGTTATGTTCAGGATTTTGGAAAATATGTCACCAGTCCGTTCATCAAATAGGATATATCGGAGTCATATTAATTGAAACGAATATAAGGCTGATTTGAGATGAAATTTTCATTTTTATTAAAAATCTATTGCTTAATCAAAATATACACAAATAGATAAAATCAAAACCAAAAAATTGTGATGTAGAGGAACAAATACCCAAACACACTGTCACAAATTACATATCTGATTACTTTTGGTTCCATACTGCTTGTAGTGTTCCCTACATTTTATAAAAATAATTCATTATTGAACTTGGACTCCTAGCGCCCTACAACAAAGCCACACATCACAGTAGAATACGTTTTTTTTTTTTATTGACCTGCAATATTTTGTTGTTGCGGCTTGGCTGCCTGTGACAGCTCCATGTTTAGCAGGTACTGCATTTGGAATCACCTGAGAGTACATAGACAAAGTAATCAGTGTTGAACTTAGACTTCACAAGTGGTTGAATTCATGTCCAGTTCAGGTAGGAATATGATGTGCATGGAAGAGAATAAATGTGTTCTGAGTCTGTCACACCAAAGAACAAAGACAAGATTTTGAAGTGACTTAAACGTATCAGACAATTTCAGAAAGTGACATGACTAACACTGAAACACTCTGAGTGAGATTAATTCATCTCTCTGGGGGTGCAGGGGTGGCCTCAGCGTGTCATCGAGCCACCCTTTAGGACCGCCCACAAAATCCTGGACTGAAAACTGGTGAAAAACTGTTTTAACCTCTAACTCCACATTTCAGTAATATATTGTTCAAAGTCTTTTCGCATGTTCTCAGCAACATATTTTCCAACATATTTAATGTATTTTGAAAGAAATCTCTGAATTGAATTTACACAGACTTTAACAACTCAAGTACAATATTAACATTAGCGTGTGCTGGCTAAACTACAGTAGTAGTTCTAACACAGTAAACACATAAAACTATCTTGACTGGCAACTGGTTTTATGTTGACAAGTTGCAGAACATTTCAACACTTTCACATTTCAATATTTTTTATTCCTATTCATTTTCTCCAACAGTATTTTATTATAAAAAGGTACTCAGGTATTTTGCATAGTTATTTTCAAATTTAAATATATTGGATATCGGCAGCAAACATCAGCTATCTGTTCAACTGTTAACTGTCTCAGTTAAAAAATATCAATCTGTATCTCTATGTAAAAACCTTGACTGATTAAATTCTTCCTAAAAATAAAGCATGTTTGTAGTCTTGTGTCACAGTTACTTTGGTCTAACACTCGACAGGTTAAAGCTACAGTACAAACTAATCACATTAGTATCGACATACACATGCTCCTTAATAACTCTGTCTTGGTTATTAAAAAGAAGAAAAGTGTTTTATAAACATAACTACAATTCTGACTGCTCCTAAATCTTATCCAGAAAAACAAAACAAAATACTAAATAAAGTGAAATTCTATTTGGCTTCAAATCCTCTATGAGACTCAGAATTAATACCTAACCAAATATTTTATATTTTAACATCACTCCTGCCACATTAAGAAGTTCTCCAAACATATATCCAACAAAACCAATGCAACATGTACATGGAGCATCCCGTCAACTCCAACTAGATGTAGTAGTGTAGAAAATTCTGTTATTCTGGCCTGGTCCAAGAAGGCAGCAATCCAAACAGGAACAGTTTGGTCTTTATAGTCTTATGATTTACTGGCTAGTGTGACTTACAGACCGGTTTCCCAGAAGAGCAGCAGTGATGGGCGTCCAGGTGCATCCTCCAGTCTCCTCATTATCACCAGTTCCTTTTCTCACAGGTCTATTCTGTCATTTTTCACTGTATGGCAGTCTAGTAAAGCAAAAAAAGTCTCTAGAAATATGTACAATTATAAAAAATGAAAACAAAAATAAACAGACAAGATGACCGCTCGCTGATTCACTGGCTGTTCACAGGTGAGGGTTACGAGTCACACCAGGTTCTTCTGGGTCTTTTAGAAGCGTGCAACAACTTTGATGTCCAGGCTACCTGATCCACCTGAACCTGCTCCAGAACCCTGAGCCTGGTGTGATCCCTGGCCCACTTGGATATGGTGGAGGCCAGAGTTGAAGCTGGCACACAGCAGATTGATGGAGTCGTTGGGTGATAGAGAAACCAGAGGACCAGCACCATCCAGAGACAGCGTCGCTAAACAGACTGAGCAGAGAATGGCAGAAGGAGAGTTGGTTAGTCTAAAGAGACCCAACCAGTGTCTGCATATGTGCCAACATGTGTGTTTATATTTGTTTACGTCTATGAGTGGGTGTTACCTGCTGTGTTCTGATCCCAGATTTTGACGGAGCTGTCATGGGATGATGTTGCTACCCGAGCTGTGCCACCAGGAGGCTCCGGCAGAAACATACAGCAGGCTGTGGTCTGTAGATGGCCTCTGTACTCCACAACTTTACAACCGGGCTGACGCAGATCCCAGAGCTAATAACAGAGATACAACTCCACTGAAAACAAAGGACCATTCTTATTCTGAATCTAAACAATGGAAACTAAACATGAGAGTGTAATAAAACCTAGTGACATGCGTCATATATTCTAAACAAATGTTTTCCTTTATACTAAATTGGGCTGTACTATAGGACCGGTACTGTAATTAGTCAAATAGGTGCTCCTGCACTGGATTACCTTCTTCATATCTGACTCTTGATAAAGTACATCTATACCTATACCAACAGCTATTCAAACACCTCCAGTGGTCTTACCGTAGCTTCACAGCCCTGGCCTCCAAAGCCGTTGCTGCTGGATACCATGTAGTTTCCATTCGCAGAAACGTCACAGTGGGTCTGGATGTATTGCTTGGCTGGAAAAGTATTTGTCACCTGCCACGCACGGCTGTCCCACACCCTGCACAAATGCACGGAAACATTACTGGAGAAATACACACACTAGCAAGAACACTGACATTGAAGATGCAAAGATGACGTCCTTTGAAAAACGCAGGTTTATCCAAAACATAAAATTAAAGACGCTGGTTGCTATGTTTTTAGAATAGCACAACTCTCAGACACATCCAAATTTTAGATAGTTATAGATAATATTGATATATTAGCATATGATGAAGATTAACAGTTGATCCTCCATTTTGGCTGTAATCCCGGATTAGCTCAGGCTTGTTGTGCTTGTCAGTATTTTTTGTATCGTACCTGCTAAGAATTTACTTACAGTTCAAATCTCTTAGATTATACCATTAATAGAAACACCGCTTAAATACAGAACAGGATCTAGCCTTCAAATCAGAGTAATAATCAGACGACATGTGCTTACAGTATTATACAATTATCTGATGACGATAACATTTATAGATGGAGAAAATACCTCTCCTCTATAAAAATAAACCTGTTACCCTGCAGGGCAAATTTGGTTGACACAGCAGCACAAAGAGAGCAATAATAAGAGCTGAATAAAACTAAAATAAAGTGGTGTGGTTTAAAAGCAGCACAGTCTATAAAACATTAATGTTTTATAGACTGCATTACCCAGTGTCTCATTATAAACACAGAGTTGGAACTAATATGCTCAGCATGATTTATTCCTAATAAAGAGTTGGCTACATGGGATGATGTCAGAGGTTCGAGGGTTCAAGGAGATGTTAGGTTAAGTAAAAAGATGAGTAATCACTACATTCCACCAACTACTGTATGTTGAGCTTCTGATTTATTAGTTCAAATGACATACATCCACTATTTAGGATTTTCTTGCTGAGACTGCTAGGCCATTTTATGAACCAGTATAGGAACAATCCAAAGACTTGATAGCGCCTCCAGAATTCTAGTTGATTACCGTAGGAGCAGCTACATTTTGGCTGATCTTGTTGGGATAACTGTAGTCAATGTTTGGAGTTGTACACTAATAAATGCCAATCCAACGCTGTGGTCCAAATGTTATTCTATTCTATTCTATTTTATTATTGTGCATTATAGTGTTGAATAACAGGAATCTGCAATTGTCAACATATCTTTATTATTTATTTCATCATAATGCAGAAATTAACCACTGTGCGAATCCAAGTCCGTGTAGAAATGTGTCAGAATATTTCACATTACCAAAGTGCACAGTAATATAGTTAGAATAGTGATTTTTTTCCATACCTTATTGTCTTATCCTCAGAGGTCTGGACTACAGAGGAGCTGCCTGGCACCCAACACACATGAGTAACCTGGAGAGAAACGAGTGGAAAGTGTAAAAGTTTAAAGCCTGCAGGGCTGAACTGGGGAAGACTGAATGGTGTATTGATTTGATTCTTTTTCTCACATATCCAGGTACACACCTGAGGCAATCCATTATGTTTGAAATAATTCTTTGCACAAGGCTCTGTGTACAAAAAAGGCAAACAGTATTATTCTCACCAGGTTTCTAGAAATGTTGTGTCTCTGTTCACATTTTGCAGATTCAATATCCCACAGGCACATCCAGTTGTCACGAGAACCGGTGCACAGCTTTCTCCCATCTACCAACCACAATGAAAACAGTTCAGATCAGACAAATACTGTGAAATAAATGACAGTGTGTATAAAATTACATTGAAAGCCCCCCAGGACTAGTTCAAATGTTTAAAAAGTAAATCATTCCCATTGCCAAAAAGAACAATCCAAATGAAATCTACTTTGCTGGTTTACCTGGTAACTGAAAGATATAATATGAGAAATAAAATGTCATATCTCAGTGAAATAAAGTTGATAATAATTATTTAGCACCACTTGCATTCATCACAGGTGACAGTTTGATTTATTACATCATATAGTCTAGCAGTATCTTGGCTGAACAGATCAGATTGGAGATATGCCCTCAGAGTCCAGCTTGTTTCACATTTCAAATTCTACACTCACAAGGTCTGACAGAGAACGGTTATACAAACATTGCCTGAGTATTTATCATCCAGTTACACCTACAGTTTCCTTTTTACATCACTTTTCTATATTTAGTGCTGTGATGACTGGCAGCTAATAGGAACAGATATATTTAGCCAAGTCTGCGGATATTTCTGTAAAAGGACGAGATGTGCTTTTTGTTTTGTATACATCAAACTGTCCTCAGAGAGCTATCAGCTCCTGTACCAACGACAATATACAGTATCAAGAAAGTGTAGAAGTATGAATTGTTTTTGATAGTGAGCTATGTTTTGGGACAAATAAGATGCCATCAGCAGAGAGATATAACAAAAAACAGTTGGTATGATAATAGATAACATGTGTACTCATGAGTGGAGATACTGTATGTGTGTGTGTGTCTGTGTACCAGGACTGATAGCTAATCCATTGACCACCAACTCATGCCCACAAAATTCCTGAATAGGTTCGTCTCCCTGGTTCAGGTCCCACATCAAAACAGTCTTGTCCCGTGAGGCGCTGAAGATCCATGTGCTGCCTGGGTAACACACCGTCTGACAAGTAGCAAGAATTAAGAGGAGGCGTATATGAAATATACAACAGCTCTGAACAACGTCACACACCCTTTATCACTTTGTGCACACACACGGTATTGACGTTACCTTGGTAACCTCTCGGTTGTGACCCTGGAAGGACTGACACATCCGGCCTTGTTCCCAGTCATACACCACCACAGCCTACATGGGTGGACACACACATGCATAATACAGACACACACAGAAAGTAATTACGACATGAGGATTTTCCACCGAATGTCTAATTTGGTGGAAAATATACAGTGTTCTTGCTTTAACTGATTTAGTTTTAACTGATCTTGCTTTAAACTGTGTTTTAACTTGATCTTGTTTTAACAGTTAACCGTTTGGGCTATTTATTGTATATTGTTTATGTCGGTTGTGATCAGGGCATTGCTGTAAAAGAGCTTTTTGCTCAGTCAAGGTTTTCCTGAATACAAATGGAATAAATAAATTTTTTTAAAAACAAATCTTATTTCAGTCATTCAGGGATTATCGTGCCTTGCACAACCCATCAGACTTTCTGTAGCATCTAAATGAAGATGTAAATTGTTTAACTTATATAACAATAATGACTTTTTCTCTTTTTTACACTGGTTCATTTATCATGTGAACTTCTCCAAATATATCTCTAAATATAATTTTCTATTATGTTGAAGTAATCAGCTGCTAGTACATAGAATAATTTACCTGGTCACTCCCACCAGAAACACACAGCTCTGGGCTGAGACACGTGACAGTGTTGATGGACCCCTGATGAGCAGGTTCATATTGCACCACCTGACTGTCAAAAGTATTATCTGCCTTCTCCCCCTGAGATGCCCTGAACACAAAAGGAAAAAAAAAAACAACTTACAAATTTATTCAGATACTACTTTTATTTCAGTACTCAGAATGTAAACATAGTGACAGATAGATGAAAGAAACACCTAAATGTCATTTTACTGGACAGCTTGCTATAAATTAATATATTAATTAACATTAACGTTGGTGAGGGTAAGTGATTTTAGTCCATGTCGATCTCTATGTCTAATTAAAGATATCAAATATCTCCAATTCTAATCTATCTCTAAATCCCATATTAAACATAAACTACACTGCTAATCTGCACATTAATAAGATGAAAACAATGAACGAGAAATGGCTGTCACCACATCTGTTGATGTCATTTCCCATGAAGGTGTACTGTATATATACACACCATGCTAAATATACTAATACCACACTATATGTATTGCAGTCATGTCATCGTATTGGAGTTTGCTACTCTAAGCAAAATTGAAGTAAACTCCAAAGACAATATAAATAAATTGTTACTGTTCCAGGAGTATACACAGCGACTCGCAAACTCTTTGAGTAGTGCACTTCTCTCACCTGTAGAGCTCAGACCTCTTGCGAAACTTGCTCTGTAGTTTGCCCATGACTGGTAGGAACCTGCAGCCACACTGACATACACAATGAACTGATATCAAACGTGGGGCGAAAATCATGGTTGCAGCCGTCAACATCACTCCTCTCCCTTCAGTGAGTGGTGATGATGAGGGGCAACTGATCAAGTCGATAGCAATAATCACATTTAGCAAAACAAAAAAAAAGAGCAGAAATACACTGGGTGATCTCTATATCTATAAATATTCGTCTCTTTAAGTACCACCGTAAAATGCAGTCGACCCTGTTTGGCTACAGACCGTTCACATAGAAGGCAGGTTTATTCTACACTAGACATTGCCTAGACTGTAGAAACCCTTATTTATACGTCATTTTAAGGGAATTCATACAGTAGTATTTTAAATTAAAAGGCACTAAAATACCATAATACTTAATGGCATATTTCATTTCATCTTTTACTGTCATGGTTTTGCAGTTTTTCACAGTAAAACCTACAAACATTTGATAATATGGAACAAAACAACAATGTTAAAACTTTTTTTTAGAGATTATTGTTGACTGTTGTCGAATCTTCAACAAAACTAGAGCTGATTTGGTGGAAAAATGTTGCTCTGATCTGCACTTCTGTCTGGAGCCACGATTGCAGCACTCATTTTATCTCATAACTAATCACAGATGTATGCATGCTCTACCTACATGAAAGTGACTACCTATCAGGCTTAAATTACACTCCAGCGTAGTACTTTTATAGTATTATGTTTTTAAATGAATTTATTCCAGAAATCTTCAAGTACTACCACAAGGAGGTTGCCTACCACAGTTTGAGGAACCAGTGCTGTATAATATTTCAGACTGAAACTTAGGAAACTGGAGTGTTTCATGTGCTGCAGATGCATCATTGTATAAAGCACACTGTTATACTTACCTACATCAACATATCACACATGTCAACTTCAATATACAGCCTCTCACCTTGGATAAGGGGTAAGACAGACCAGTCTACAAGGTGAGATTAAACCACACGTTACCACACACACACACACACACACACACACACACACACACACACACACACACAGCTAAGCTCCTCCCTCGTTATCCCGGCGTACTTCTCAAACAATCGACAGGAAGGAGATGGGCTCAAATCCTATTAGAGCCGCATCATTACTGTCACAAGGAATTAGTCACCCCTCGAAAACACCTGCTATGAACTGTGCTGTCAGTCATTACGCAACAGAAAAAGGGGGGGATTTACACTGTAAATTCACTAACGATGAAAACATAAATGTCACACAGAGATTTCCTCTTACCTGTCACTAGCAGTTGTGGTCGCCGTGTGATGCTGAGGTAGTGTGGCTAGCTCGCTGGCATGCTAACCAATCTTTATCTGTCATGCCAAGGTAGATCAATGTACTAGTGGCGCCAAAACGTGGCCGCACAAACGTCAAAACTCGCTTGAGTCGTTGTCAAAACGACCGAGAAGCGTCTCCCGTCCCCTGCCATGACTGTAAAGTGTCCTAGCTGTGTGGGAAAGTGCACAGAAGTGTCTTTTAACTACACGGACCCATCCCTCTCCCCGTAGCGACCGCGGAGCGACGCTTTCTCGTATCTAGGCGAGGGCGAGGTCACGTGACACGGGGCAGGAAGTAAGCGAGAGGGGTTTTATTCTTTCAGAATAAAAGTCTTGTGTACTATTAAGGATTTATTGTCCCATTTCTGGACGTGTACGTTTCAATTCATTGTTTGTTTGTTTTTATATTATTAAATCAATTTTAAAAAATAGATTTTTCTTCCACTAAATCTAAAAAGGCAAAAAAAGAGCTACTGAGCTTCCTAACCCTGTTCCACTCTATGTGCATTGTCTCTAGTATTTTAGTAATTAAACACAAATTCACCAATATGCACCATATGAACACAAAATCAGCTGAAATAAAGAAAAGAGACATAAAGATCAGGGAAGAGGCAGCACACCTTCAGGTACTACCCTCACCATCTGATATTGTGTTTTAATAATGCATATTCCCATATACAATATGTAATAAATATAAGACATGTTATCACAGTAACTTGCGGGGGACCTGTAGCAGTTGCCCAATTTGCACAGTTGGTAATCCAGCCTTGTCTACACCTTTCTAGACGCTACCAGTATTCCATAGGCCTGGTCTAATGTAGCTATGGACATTTTTGTTCAACATCCATAAGCTGTTATCCACATCAGTTTCTAAGCTGCTAATCAATCCACGGAGACATTACCAGTGTCAGGTGAAGAACCAAAAGCTCACATGTTTCTTTGCAGATATCACCAATGTCTCAGTGATCTTATCCTCACACTGCCCAACATCATAGAAAGATTTGAGAAAGTTTCTTATGATCTTTTCTTTGGTTAAAATGTAAACCTTAAGTAAAGATTATACAGTATGTGCGTAATACATTGGACTGGAGACACATGACATGAAAAAAATAAAACTTGCATGTTTTCATAGTTTCAATTGTATAAAAGGAGAAACTTAACTTTAAACAATGCTGAACAACACATGACAGGTTAAAATGTTACTGGCCTGTGGCTGGGTGTTCCTCTAGAGAGCTGGTTTGTTGACCTTCATTACAGGCACAGGTTGAATGGCTCCCCACGGTGGAAATCTGGGACAAGTCAGTCAGTTCCCTGGACATCTAACATTCATTCTAAAGAAACCATTTTACAACTTATCTTTTCATGGCATTTGCTTTGTCACTGTCGCTTGGATTCTTTGCCTGCTTGGTAGATTAAAGTCAGTAAAGATAAGAACGGCTTTGATTTCATGAGCTAGATTTGAAACAAATGCATTACATGCAATTAAGCACTGAGTCACTGGGATGTTCCCATTTAAACGGTCTAAATAGGCCACTTAGTTAGGTTACAATCAACACTGTTCAATACCTTTGTGAGACGACCTCAATTCTAACTTTATTTGCACCAAATGGTTTGAGTTTGAGTCTATATTTTGTACGTAACACAAAGTTTTTGGTACATGTGCCTGCCCATGTACAAAATAAAAGCAGCTCTCGCTTGATTGTAATCCCTGTGACTTGATCTGGCAAGATCCATTTACCTCACCCCAAACTGTCGCAATATACACACCATACTGGATAGAGCAGTGTGTCATACACTGCTGTAAGTATGCTATACTACTGTAGATCTTTTATGATTCAATTAAAAAGTCCTGAACTTTGCTCTGCAAATGTCAATATGTAAATCTGACTTCCATTATGCTTCTATTTCCCCAAATAAGAAGCAAAGTATATTGAATCTGCACTACAGGTGAAATCCAGCATGTGACCCACTGAGAAGCAAAGCTGGCAAGTTTTCAAGCAGGCCTTGAACACAAAAGGCCTTGAAACCAAAACTGGCCTATAAAGCAGGTCAGCGTTCAGGTCAGCGAGTGGGATACAAATGAGAAATTTAATGGATTCAAGCTCATTATTAAACCAAATAATGTGTTAACTTATAGAACTGACTATACTTTTAGTTAGCTAGTTGTGTCCACTGATAACGTGGCACAGGCAAGAACAATAGGGATGATCATAACAGAACAATACATGATATAGCCTCTAACATACATCAACTTATCAGGACATATTTAAACTGTATACTCAACCAAATCCACTACATTCGAGAGTTGATCAAGTTTTATTTTTTCCTATAGTTGTTCTTCTACCAAGATGTACAAGAAGGATGGATTTAATGCTTTCAATTATTATTTTTATTTTTTTATGTTGGATTCAGTCCATGCAGTAACTACAAATCCAGTTATTGGGTTTAAAAGGCTAAAAGTAAAGTTCAAAAGCCAAGATCATTTGTGACTACCATGGAATCACAGAAATTAGTCATATCTGCAGAAATCACACACCCCCACACACATACACACACACACAAAAGACCCATTATATTTACTTTACTACTTCATCCCACAAAGCCGAAACACACACACACACACACACACACACACACACACACACACACACACACACACACACACACACACACACACACACACACACACACACACGATTGAGGTTGAATTACCTTCTATTACACACATGACCATAGAGATGTGAGTCCAGCTCCTCCATTCATACACATTTTTCTGTTCCACAGGTTGGGGGTATAAGTACTTTGTGTGGCGTTTGTTTGACGTGACACCCACCCACTCCCCCTCATCCCACCCCCTCCAGTCGATGGGAGGCCGACGTCACCCAGCCAGCGGAGGAGTGGATGGGCTCTGCAATAAAAATACATGAAGAGAATTGAGGAAAAGGAGAAGATTGGCCGGGAGAGAGAGAGAGAAATCAACAACACAGCGTTTATTCCCTTCCTTCTCAACCTTGCAACAGCCGTGAAACGTCTTTTTCTTTTATTTTCTTTTTATTAAACACAAAGCTGGGATATAATATTTCCATTGCGCACCGAGAGCTCCGGTTGATATGCTATGTTATGTGTGGCTTTCTTGGCTTTTTTTTTTTGAGCAGACAGAGAGAGATAACTGTACTGTATCCCAGCCTAGCGGATTGGAGTGAAAGTCCGCCATATTCTGCTTTACCACGCCCGGGAGTCGAGCCATTGGAAAATAAAAAGCGACAGCTTTACGCATGTGGTTTTTTTCTTCTCCCTGTTGCCCTCACCCACGGACGATAACTTGAACACCAGGGATTTCGCTGATTGAAAAATACCAACATTGAAAGACTTTCAGAGAGAGAGAGGGGGGGAGAGAGAGAGAGAGAGAGAGAGAGGGGAGGGAAAGAGAGAGAGAGGGGTGGCCGGGTACGGATGGCAACGCTTAACGAGATCACACAGAGCAGCACGGAGGATGTGTCTTAGGAGGATCTGTTGATCATATTGAGAAGGAAAAGCAGATTACACCAATTAAGATTGCACAGATATTTAACTCAAACGCGCTTTGGACACTTGTTTTGAAGCTGTCGAGAGGCACAGAAAGCGAAAACGAAAGGGGGAGGGGGTGGGGGGGTCAATAATTTCTCAAATATCTAATTTTTTTTCTCTTTCCGGCACAATCTGTGCGCTGTTCAGACTCATTATAAAGGGCGTCCACGCGTTTATTTCACCACAACCCGGGCCTGGATGAGGACGATATTTTGCATTCACAGGCCGCTTGTTTGTTTTTTTTTCTTCTTACTCCGATCTGAAATCTGAATGAATCTCTAAAGAAGAAAGGAGGTGGAAAAGCAGAGAAGTGCGTGTTTTCTTTGTAAGAAACAAAACAAACAAACAAATAAAAAGGAGAGAGGATGACCCTGGAATCCATAATGGCGTGTTGCCTCAGCGAGGAGGCGAAAGAAGCCAGGCGGATCAACGACGAGATCGAAAGGCAGCTCCGCCGGGATAAGAGGGACGCACGCCGGGAGCTGAAACTGTTGCTTCTCGGTAAGCTCGACGCGGTGCACGCAGAGAGAGAGCACCTCTCACTTGAAATACCTTTATCATGGGGGGGAGCAAGGGTGAGGAAATGTATACGAACACCGGGGTCTGTTAATGTGACTTCCTACAATTTTACCTGAGTGAAGTTGTGTGTGGTTGAAATATGTGAGTGGAGAGCACAGATTGGCAGCAGAGGGAGGAGATGCTGCCCAGCCAGGCCTATAGTGTGAAACACACCTGATTTGAATAACTGCGACCAGTTAGGAAACAAATGCTCACCAGTTAATGCAAACAGGTAAAATAACTCTTACCCTTTTTTTTTCCATGCATTGCAACCTGTGTAGCCAGGCCCCAGAGGGACCCTTCCAGGTCATGTACTCGCTGTAACCTGGGCCAAAGTCTAGCGTTTTATTGGGAGTAATCAAGGCAGTATTGCAGCTTAACACCTAACCCTGGCAATGATTATATAACAGGTGTCAAGTCTGTGGAGCAAGGTTGGAAGCATGCTGTCCCATCATGCATAGAAGCATGTGTGTCGGTATGCTCATGCATCCACCATGAATGCATAAATCTCTGTTCACACAGCAGCAGCAGCAGCAGAGAGACAATGAGTGGAGACAGATCTATTTTTCTATTCTATTCCCTTGTCGTATTTTTTTAAGCCTCTAAACGACTAACTCTAAAATAACTGACTTTAGTAAATATCATGGAGTACCTGTGCATTTTCACACTGGGGTTGTGAAATGTGAGGGTGGCGGGGTGGCAGTCCTGTCGAAAAGCATTAGTCATACTGGAGAAATTTGAGGGAAAACAAGTCGTCTACTCACCATCCCGCTTTTAATTAGATTTTCAACAAAAAGCCCATTAGTTGTGATGACCGTGGTGAGTGGTGCCAGAAATCCTCTCTTCCCGATCCAGCGCCCTCCTCTTTCTCGGTTCCTCTGAGAACGCACGGAGGAGAAGGTGGTGGTGGTGGACTTGAGGTCACATCATCCGAGCCACTTAGTTCACTTTGAGGGATGTTTTTAAGATAGGTTGAAGGAGAAAGAGTTCCCCTTTGCCCTTCTGTTGGTACAAAATGAGGAAATGAATCCCCCTTAACAGGATTTGAAGGCTGCCACCTCCCTTAATAATTGTGTTGTTGTTGTTGCACTCTAATCTCTTTTAATACCCAACAATTCGCCCATTATGCAAACACATAAACGGCTAGTGACCCAAACTGAAAAGTGATGAAGTTTAGCTGTATTTTTTTAGACAGTATATGGTATTTATTCAATAATTAGTCAGTATTCCCATGTTATTTTTTTTGTCGTAGCTTTATCAGTTGGTCCTATCAATAGAGGCTATTATATTTCAGAGTGGTTTAATAGCACGCCTCTAATGACAGGATGCTTACAATTAATGTCTTTGAGTATCGACTACTAGGGAAGATACGATCCATTAAGCAGCAGAGTAAAAAGTTTCCTGTAATGATGCACCATATGTGTGATTCCTCTCTAACAAACACAGAAAGTTAAATTTTACATTTACAAGATGTTACTACTACTACTACTACTAAAGTGTTTTAACAGACAGTCGTCTGCTGTGTGGTGCTGTGGGGACAATTTAAGTGGTGGCATTTAGAGGCTGGCTGGAGTATAGATAGGAAATGTGATAGGAGTATGTTCTGGGCTAAACCAGGATAAGAGACACTCACATACATACACCAACGTGCGCATGTCTGAGCTCACAAAACAATTATGGTTAAAACAACCGTTTTTTCAGGGAGACAAGAGCTCATTAAATTTATGAGCTCATGCGCATTATATTTGATACAGACTGCACCACTCCCACTATCAGTGGTAACCAGAGGAAAGTGTACATACGCTGTGTGGATTCATTAACCCATATGATATCAGCGTATTATGGGTTGTAAAACTCTAATTGCTTAATGTCCTATGGGATCAGGCACAAAACTTTCCTAGTCAAGTTTCAAAGTTATCCATTGCTTAGTTAATGGGGCGGTTGAGCGGGTTGTCCACTAATCAGATAATCGGCTGTTCGACCCCGGGCTCTTCTAGATTGCACGTCGGGCTGCACCATCGGTGTGGGAATGGTTCGCTCCCAGAAACTGACGAGCAATTGGCACCTTGCATGGCAGCCAGTGCCATAAGTTTTGAATGAATGGGTGAATGATATATGCAGTGTAAAATGGCTTTAAATGGTTAGAAAACTAGAAAGTTCTATACGAGTACAGTCCATTTACTTTAGTAAAGGGCATGACATGCTGCAAAGGACTCTAGCTGGACTCAAACCTGTGGTAACAACTCAGCCTGGGTATGTGGTACGCACTCTACCTGGTGAGCTACTGGGGCATGTATCATATTCACTTTTAAACTTTACTTGTAGTCCTTAAAACCTACTAACTACTATTACTACAAACTACTTTGAACATTGAGGCCCACAAATGAGCAAGTTTAAAAAACATCGCAAGCATTTAATCCAGGGGTGCCCAAACTGTTCCACAAAGGGCCGGTGTGGCTGCAGGTTTTCCTTCCAACCAACCAAGAGCACACAGTTTGACCAATCAACTCTCTAAAGACTGAGATCAGTTGATTAAATGAGGCAAGTCGGGTGTGCTGCTGTTTGGTTGGATGAAAAACCTGCAGCCACTATTGTGGAATAGTTTGGGCACCCCTGATTTAATCCAACCTCACTGTGCATTTAATATCCATTAAGGCTTTCTAAACTAATAAGACACATTTACTAAAATTAACACTCATTTTTCCTGGGCAGATGACCAAGAATACATAACTAGCAACAGAGTAATGAAGAGGGAGGAGGAGGATGGGGTATGCTAGTGTTACACTTAGGAAATGTCTGGCACATAAATAGTTTAAAGCCAGCTAATGAGTCAGAGATACTAAAGTCTTCACCAAGAAAGGTGACTCAGGAAATGTCCAGTAAGAATCGATGTCCGCCAGAAGCACAAGAACAATGAGGCAGGGCATCTCAGCGTGAACCAACTGAAATCGATCTCCTCCGGCAATACACGAGCATAAACACGTGAACTGGAAATTAAATCACTGTCATAGCCCATTCAAACAGCTCATAGCTCTCGTTTGCAAGGGAAGGAAACACAGATAAGTCTTCTTGTTCATCAAGTTTTATGGTAACTGACAGAGCCAAAATACAGCTGTATCATCAACATGCCTGATATTTTGTGATTTATTCTATGCTGGGCAACAAAAAGTGAAGTTGTTGAACATAACTTTTAGTCAAAGTCAACTTGAAAAATGTTGAGGAATCAGATTCATTTGAGAACGACAAATCAAGAGAAAACAAGCGTGCTCTAACATCTGAGATTTATATTAACAAGATTTATTCCCAAAACAAACATGATTTTTTCTGATTTTGTAGTCTTGTCTTTCAAACTGCTAACCACTTATAAAAGTGATGGACACATGGTAGCCAGGGTAGGACACAAAATAAGATGTAGTACATTTAGAACGGAACAAATTAACTTACTTTGTTAAGGTTCATTGACCGAGCTGCTGCACTGGAGGAGTGGTGGACAAAGCTAAGAGGGCACTTGACTAGTCCTTGAGATAAAGAGGGGCACTTCTTCTAGACAAAACTTTCTAAAACGTGCAGGAAATTCAAACCCTACATGTCCAATGTTTATGTGGCTGTCATCACTGTGACAATGCATTGGTTTAGGGAGATTTGTTGGATTGTTTAAGGGGAAATGCACTTTAAACATCTAGACTTTTATCTTCAGTTGAAAGTTAACTTCTCCTTAAGCATGACATTAGATCTGGAGAAATGTAAAGTGACAGGGGAAAGAAGGTAGAAGCTCTGGCTCCATTACATTAGCTGAGATTCCAAACCTCTGCAGTCATGGGAAGTTCAAGATGAATGGAGGAGAGAGGAAAGCAGCAATTTAGCCTAGCAATGGTGACATAGAGTCTGAAGAGAAATAAAGAATCTGTGTTCTTCTATACACTATTTTTTTTCTTGGAATTATGGCAATGCAGCTGTGAACACAGATGTTTTTGAAATTTTGAAAACCGACAGCTTCAAATGATGTTCTGACATCCAGCAGTATTTATTTATTTATTTTTTTTAAATCCCTATGATCAGCCCATGATCCTTTGTATAATGGCCATGTTTGTGTAGTGTTTGTATAGATCACGAATACAGTACTTTTAACTAGAAACACTTGGCACCAAGCGACAACCTCTATACATAATTCAGAAATGCCAAAAACTGCAGTGCACGTAACGACCACTTGAGGCTGGCTACAGAATGAGTCAATCTTCATAAGCTCCCATAATAAAATGTCCAACTTCACAGTGCTGAGGCTGATGTTTTGCATAATTAACCGTATAGCGATTTTATTGGGGGGTTGGTGTGTTGAAGGTAGTTTGTTTGAGCACCAAAGCGTCATTCAGACAACAACAGCTCCACCGACCTTGCACATCTTTGCCCATTTTTTTTTTAGATTAACCTGGAGGCAGAGGCAGGACTGCCAAGATGGCGAGGCCAAAGCCACCACACACAGAAAGCTATGGGTGATATCGCGGTTACGTCATATTTTATACTATCTATGAGTGTTTACTGTGCATGTGCACACACACATATAAAAATATGAGGATTTGCATTTTCTTTGTCATATATGACAGTGAACTAAGCATATTTTGGGTTCGGAGTTAAAAGAAGCAATTTTAAATGTAAATCTGTCAATTTCATATTTTAAATAATAAATAATTCGTAAATAATCTGGATTCATCAAAAATAAGATAACCAGTAGTTGGTGTGCTACAATTTTAGGATACAGTACATAATTCAGACAAGATCAAATGAATGTGTTTTACTTTCTTGCATTTTTGTGCAACCTCACAAACTTTATCCAGCATTGAGGTCAGAGGGGTTAAAAATGAATAATTATCAGCGTCTCTGTCTGCTAAATTGATTTGAAATGGCTCAATTACGAAAGTGGCACAGCCCAGCTCAAACCCTCAAGAGACCATTGGACCTAGATTATGATGTCTGTCCCCCTTTACACACTTACACATACTTATACGCATCCACAGAGAAAATCATAGACAAGTTGGATGACGGGGTTTGAAGGTAAAGGTACGACTTTGACGATGGAATTATCTTCATAGTCAGAGAAAATATCTGCTAAACTGTGTTCAGAGTTTGAGCAGCTGAACAATATTGACTGAACACGTTTAATCTGCACGTTTACACCCAGACTTTTGCATATCGTGTGTCAAAAACATTTGCAGAAGTGTCGATCTTTCCAATCACTGTCAGCTGCTTTTATCGGACAAAATAAAAGCTGTGGGAACTTTGTCAAGGCTACGTCTGAACAAAGTCCACCGCAAACTTTTACAAGCTTTTAACAAACACATGGTTGTAATTGTGAGAGGAAGCACTAAATATGTCATATGATTCTTTTATGAATGCAGCCAAGTGCTGCGGAATTAGGGAGAAAAACTTAAACCTTTAAAAAACATTTTATAATATGATTATATTTTACTACAACAGGTCATAATACACTAACATTATTGACATCTAGTTGGCTTAAACTAAAATAACTCAACATTAACAGGCAGATATTCACACCAGTCGAGAAGAATCAAAATGCTGTGTAGTAAACTACGTGGGCACAGCAAAGTATTTTTTTTTCATTGAATTCATATCTCTGCCTTTTGTTTTACCTAGAGATTTACCGGCGCTGGCTTAAGACTGCCTGCCATTAACACTGAATCGATTTGACACCCACAGGAGTGAGAACCGGCTCCTCAGATCATTTCTACAAACATCATTCAAGAGTTCTGACTGCTCAATAAAAGATCAAGTTCAGTTTCATTCTGTGGGATTTATCGTTCAGGGTCAGTCCCAGATCTGCAACTGTAGCTCCACACACAACGCTGCAACACTACAGATACATAAACCTGCTCTCAAGCTGACTTTTGCACAGATACTACAGACTGTAGTCAGAGAAACACAGCAGTTTAGACTAAAGCATGTGGTATTGCACTACATCCAGGAGTTGCTCCATGCTCCTAGACATGAAGCCGGATCAGGCATGCTCACCTCAGATGTAATGTCGATCCTTTCACACCGATCTCAAACACCGGGTAATCCTGGGTCATTGTATTGGTTTGAAAGGCGACTGTGCAGCCTCTAACACACTCAGTCTACTCACACTCTCTGTCTCTCTTATCTTTTTCAGTGTCTCACCCTTGGGTGATAGAGAAAATCCATTAGAACCCAGATGTGGCGAAGCAATGTATTATTCTGGAGACATAGTTTTCTTCAATATTTTAAAAAACGTTATTACTCACACAGCTGTTGATAATACAGTGCTGTAGAACCTTCCCATTTTTCTGTAACCTAAGGTAACCTGTGTAGAATACTGTATTGTAGGATAGTAGTTTATGACCATTTACTCCACACATTCAACCTTTTAAAAGCAGATTTGGCTATCTTAAGATCCATTGCATTTAATTTTTGTAACATAAAACAAAATCCGAGCGTCAGTCTATCTATGGATGAATTTATGAACCGCTCACATGCTTCTTCTTTTGTGAGGACATCGGCTTCTTTTCTATGTTTGAACAGCCACGAGGAGATTAGAACTGTGCTGCACAAGAGCGACTCGGAAACTCTGTGCCCGTACAAATCCAAAAAACCCACTGGCACGATTAATTTAAGTTTTTTGAGATTACTCACTGTTCCACTTTGGCCGTTTTTTTAAAAAATAGAGTGTGTCTATTTTAGGGTGGATGCTGTAAGGCATCAACTCTTGTGCAACACTGATTGTGGTCTGCAAGATCTCCTACTTGTCACTGAGGTTAATGTAATAGGTGGACAGAGTGTGTATGTGGATGCAAGGCAGGTGGTGGCAAGTCCTGCCCACCCTTCGGTGTTACAAAGTGTGTATTTCAAAAGGCACCAAAGGATAATGCAACAATATTTATTTAGCAGTAGCGTCTAGCACAAATCCATTAAAAATCTAACCGGATGGCGTAAGCATGTATGAACTTTTCCCTGGTGTTTTTATGATTGGTCCCTGTGCATGGTAGCATATCCTCATTGTTTCATGCACTTTATAAAATGAATTTGTAAATAGGATTTTAAGGGTTAAGAGCTTGGCTAAAAAGCACTTCAAGGGTAACCGTGCCGACTCCACTTTTGTCATTACTACCTTCCCCACTCTAAACCGGCAGCCCCAACAATAGAAAAGCTGTTTCTGTAGAGGTTATAGTGTTTCAGCAATAGTTTAGTCTGTAGCTTGGATTTGTAAAGTGCTTAGTCTGTGTTGCGGGCCCGAAATAGAAGGCTAATTTGGCTAAAATAGAGTTTATATTACACAGTACAAAGGAGTGTAAAACT
The DNA here is from genome assembly GCA_004119915.2 of Collichthys lucidus. Classification (NCBI taxonomy): domain Eukaryota; kingdom Metazoa; phylum Chordata; class Actinopteri; family Sciaenidae; genus Collichthys; species Collichthys lucidus. The sequence continues at coordinate 24,539,140 of CM014088.1, forward strand.
AGGCTTTTATAACAGAGTCTGTAGGTTACACTGGAATGCAACACATCTCTTGGCCACTGCCATGCAAAACACACATATGCACTCCTTCCTGCCAAAGTTATTCAAGAGTTAGCGGTGAAGTAAAGTTAGACGGTTCTGTTCGTCTGCCAAGATTCTCAATGAACCAAAGAGAAACGACACCCCCAGCTCTTCACACCCAAATAATCCCTGTCACCACTGAGACGGAGAGAGAGAGATGTTGTTCTTGGTCTGTCACCAGACCAAGCAAACAGGCTGAGAGGAAAGTAACCAGCACATAATATTACATGTGTGACTGACTCTGTGCATGAGTGAGTGAGTACATACTGTGTGTGTGTGTGTGTGTTTCTTCCGAGATAGGATGTTGTGTTACAGCGAGCCATGATTCAGCTTTTTTTTTCCCCCTCAGGACAAGTCCAAATAAGCTTTTCAATTTCTAAATATTTTTAGAATAGTTTCCATTCCCAGATAATTTGCCTTGCTTGCACTTCACTTTAAAGCTGCACTAGTCAATATTTTCTACATTAACAATAGATCAAGTGACCATGTGCAATGTGAAAAGGGTTGTTCATAGTAACAAAACCACAGAGAATTATCACCCAATTCTGCTGAATCCCTCGGCTCTTTTTGGCCTTTCAGTCGGTTTAGGATCATTTTTTACCTCCAGCTTCTATCAGTGATTGCCTTTTATGATTCAGACACATTAATGTTTCTTATGGTTCCAGATATAACGGCACAAAAACTGTGTACTCGCATGATATTTGGCACCCGGTGTGCAAGAGCAGAGATAGTGAAGAGCAGCTGGAAATTGAAAATGTTGTGAGTGTTTGTATTTTGTGCATCGCTAATGGACTTATTATATAAGCTTATTTTGCTGTCGAAGCCTTAATTAACGACAGTAGTGATGATGATGTTCACCCCCGCATCTGATTCACTTTAATAATAACTAATTTAATCATTTTTCAGTTTTATTTATCAGAAAGCAAATTTAAATGTCTATTTTACATCCATAAATCCTAAACATATCCACCAGTGTAGCAACATTGGCTGACAGGATGTGAAGTTTGGACTGAATGAGGGTTCTTTTTTTAAAACCTTTTCTGCCCCACACCGCACCGCGAGGGTGGAATAATATTCATAGCCTGTTCAGATCTGAGGAGATCAATTCTCTTCAACAAATTAAAACTTGCACATGGAATTTCGTGCTGTATTTAGCTCAGGAAGGAGCAGATTGCACATCATTATTAATGTAACCAAACATGTTGGTGCAGAATCGGTATAGGCTTGGATTATTGATTGCAGGTTGCCTTCTTGTGTTCTAGTTTGTTTTATGGCAGTTAATTCATTATTGATCTGCGCCCTCCTGGGTTGCACCTTTTTTCAATTGAATCTTTTTTAATTAATTTCATATTCAATGATATAACTATCAGAATCTGATGGGAAGTGTTAGAATGTCCCACTTGCATGTCCACCCTAACGCATAACTGTGGAACGAGGTGTCTGATGTTTTGAAGAATTTTATGGCTGTCCTCCAGTTGCTCGACTTTAATTATTAACTAATTAATTGTTTTATTGTGAAAATTAAACTTTTGTTATACCCCTGCTGTTTGCAAATGACTAAATGTCCGTTTGGGGACAAAATAAATAAACTCTTTTGTTCCTGTGTATTTCCCTGTCTACTTTCTCAGGCACTGGGGAAAGTGGGAAGAGCACATTCATCAAACAGATGAGGATTATCCACGGCGCTGGTTACTCAGACGAGGACAAAAGGGGTTTCACCAAACTGGTTTATCAGAACATCTTCACAGCCATGCAGGCGATGATCCGAGCCATGGAGACGCTTAAGATCCCCTACAAATACGAGCACAACAAGGTAAATGAGATCCTCTCACTCGAGCCATTTCAAATTCTTCAACTGAAATATCAGCATCGTCATGAAGGATGACTAATAGTTTGAGGAAAAAGAGAGAGAAAGACGCCACAGCATTCTTGTTTATTATTAGAGTGCTGTCTATCTTATTTAGAACAGTCATCCATAATCATTTCCTGTCACTTTTTGACACTTCCTGTGTCCTCGGAGCACCGCAGCCCTCCATCACACCCTGTGTGTATTTGTGTTTGCTTGTGTGTTTCCCTGGATATACTGTGTACACACAAATACACGTATGCAAATACACAAGAGAGACCAAATTTGACCTCACTTTACGTAACTATCACTTCAGCAGGTTCTTTTTTTAAATTATTTATCCACCTTTTTCATTTGCATGAGTTACTCTTGTAGGGAGCTGTAACAATGACCGCAGTTTATTCCCCCCCGCCAGAGTGACAAATAAAAGGAAGTGGAGCGTAGTAGTCATCACCATTGCGGACCATTACAGGTGACAGCGCACCACTCAGCTTTAGCCCCTCCCTGCCTTGCCACGGTCCAGTCAGAGGTTGTTTGCTGAAAGGTTTTGTAGAGATTTGGTTAGAAGGGTTTGACAGATTATTTAGTAGATTTTAGTGTGACATACTCAACTTGGGTCATAATCTTGGGATGTAAGGATGGAGTATTTTATTGATAATGCACAGGAAAGGTGGTATGAATGTCACATTTTGATATTGTAACTGTATTAGAAACATATTTTGGTTAATCACATTTTATAATATACAAGTACACCAGTTACCATTGGCTCCCATTGATTTCAATAGAGGAGGAAATGTGTAGAGACCTCCTCATGTTAGTAGAAAAGTAGGTACTTCTGAACAAATAAGGGCAGACCTTAGGGGCAGATTTCTGAAGGCTGTTGTCCCGGTAAAGATACAGGTTGTCACATAACAGATGCCACTCTATGCTGGTTATATTTATTGTATGTGTGACATTATGCTGACGGAACAAACAGCTCTATCTTTAAAGAAAAAGAAATCGTTTAATCCTCACACACAGTATGCATTGAGATTCAGCTTCGTATCAAATTTGTCATATAAAACATTACATTTCCATGCTTAAGACAAAAAAAAAAAAAAATCAGGAAGGTGTATTACATGAACAGGGAGATTTAGAATGGTGGCACCACAACTTGGATTTAACTTGACCACAGCATGGCGTCTTGGTGGGTCATCATTCTTCGTGTGTGCTTTCATTTCCCTCGTGCTCGTTAGAATGAAACTGAATGTGCTGTATCAGCCAGCTTGAACACACTAAAGGCCAGACACATCCCTCAAATACGCTGAGTAAAAACAATGTCACCGTAATCCTGTTCATGTATTTTTAAAAATTACAAATTTCCCGATTGCAACATTTCACTACACAGTAAATCAATGGTCGGTGTGTTTACAAGTTTGTCTATTCTGAGACATTTAGAAGTAGAGTCAGTAGAAAAACACCATAGTACAAATGAAAGCACAGCAAACGGTGAAATTAATGATATAATGAAATGGAAACTGACTGTCTGTCTAACTTTACACCCGACATCCCTGTGTTCTCATATACATCATGCTAAAAAGGGGAACTATAATACCTTTGACAAAGGGACATAAAGGAAGTGAAAATAAAACCTGTCAGTCGTGTTTATACTGGCTGTGTAGGCATTTATCGGAAATGTCAAAATTGCAGGCTAATCAAGACCAACCATGAAAATATTACAGTGTAGACCACTAAACTTTTAAACTAGAGGCTTATAGTCTAAGGACTGAACTCTGCAGGTCATAGTTTGTTGTTATCATAATAGCTATAGTTTGTTTTATGGTAATGAAACAGTTTCAACATTCAGGCTCATGTTGATCTTTTGTCAGGGGACACTGGAGAGTTTTAATGGGAATCTGGGACAGAAAAAAACTTTCCCCTTAATAGGCCCAGTGGGATTTGTGCTTCAGATATTAGGTCCATGCTGAGCCTGGAGGTGTAAAGAAATTTCTAGATATAGAAAATGTGAGCGAGCGAGGAAAAATAAGCCAGTGATAATTAGGACTGCATAAGCTGTATGTTGACTGGCTTTTCTAGTTACTGTGTTTTTAGATTCTCAAAAAAAATGCAGTGCTACCTTTTTGTTTGGGGTTGTCAGATAAAAATGTACAAATAAACTTTTTCTCTTTGTCGCTTCTTTTCAGGGCAACGCCAACATTGTGAGAGAGGTGGACGTAGAAAAGATCGGCATGTTCGAGAATCCTTACGTAGACGCAATTAAGAGCTTATGGAATGACCCGGGCATCCAGGAGTGCTACGATCGAAGGAGGGAATACCAACTCTCAGACTCCACTAAATAGTGAGTAGACAGGAATACAATTCAAGAGATACAGATGTCAAAGAAAGGCTATATATATATATATATATATATATATATATATATATATATATATATATATATATATATATGACTGTGCTCTGTCTCTGTGTGATTGTAGTTACCTGAACGCGTTGGACCGGATCGCTCAGCCTGCCTACCTTCCCACCCAGCAGGATGTGTTGAGGGTTCGAGTCCCCACCACGGGCATCATTGAATACCCGTTTGACCTGCAGAGCGTCATATTCAGGTGAGTGAAGAAATATGTTTGCTGTTAATAGTTACAGCTCATAACCCAGAAAATGTTCACAGTCATGTGCAAAGAAAACACTTTAATTAATTCAATAATTCTTAAAACAATAGAATAATAATAATCCTCAACTACTTTGGATTTGACCAGTTATTTATTGCATTTATCAGGTTGCATATGATTTTTTACACTGTGGATTCATGTTTTATATGCCACTAAAGTAAACTCAAAGATAAATAACACATGGTGCTTTGGTAAGGTGTAAAATCAAAGTAAAATTATGAATGCAGTGCTGAACATGTAATTGAGTATTTTCAAAGGGATTCAAGTGTTTTGGAATATGTACTTTCAGTTTTGTTTCCTAAGAATATTACACATAGTATATCCCTTTTGTTTAGTCTCATTTCAGGTAGAATCATGGTGGAAGTAGTAGTCATAGTGACACACAAAAATCAACGCATTTTTCAACCCCTCCAAAATATGTTGCTTTCTCAGTTAAGAAGTGATTCGAACAGACCTGCGAATGTTTTCAGTGCTTGTAGTGACTGTTTTCTCTTTCCTCTGCATCGCTGCCACCGTGACAGGATGGTGGATGTTGGAGGACAGAGGTCGGAGAGGAGGAAGTGGATCCACTGCTTTGAAAACGTCACGTCCATCATGTTTCTGGTAGCACTCAGCGAGTACGACCAAGTTTTGGTGGAATCGGACAACGAGGTGAATGATGAATACACACACGCCCTCAAAATCAGATTCGTGACAGATGAAAGCGGGCACATGTAATGACCAAACTGAGCCATTATATTGCTTCATTTCACATTTTCAAAATCACCTCTTAGAAGGCTTCATTGTTTCATGTGATGTGGAGGAAGAGTTGGCTCTGAAGATGAAAAGCTATTCCTCATTCAAAACAATGGAAATCAGGTTCTCCTCCTGCCTGGCTGTGCTCCACCTTGGAAAGCATTTGTAAATGATCAGCCAGCTGTTTTGAATATCGCCTTGGGCCACATCTCCTTCTTAAGAGTGTGTGTCAGTTTGCTAAAGTGTATTAATGAGCAGGTGTGTGTGTGTAGTCTTGTTTTTGTGGGCCATGTGTGTTTTTGTTACTACAAACTGCAAAAAGAGAAAGACTGACCAGCTGCACGTCCTCTGTATCTCGAGGTCAGATCACTTTTTATCATATATACAGGAGATATTGAGTTTAGCAGCGCAGTCCTAAGGCTTGCTTTCAGAATGGTTGTTTTGTCCAATTAAGCACAGAAATGATGCTAGTGGAGAAACTCTTGAAGGGGCCATGACCGCCCTTCTCTCTCATCTTTACTGCTCTCCCTCTGGTGCGGTAAAACGTTTATTAAAATCTGTACTTAATGAGCATGAAAGACTGTAGTTTAATTAAGACAACTCTTTCTTTCTCTCTGCATGTCCCCCCCACACCTCTCCTGTCCTCACACACACACTCACACTCTCTGTAGAACCGGATGGAGGAGAGTAAAGCTCTGTTTAGGACAATAATCACATACCCCTGGTTCCAAAACTCCTCGGTCATTCTGTTCCTCAACAAGAAGGACCTGTTGGAGGAGAAGATCATGTACTCTCATCTGGTTGACTACTTCCCAGAGTATGATGGTGAGTAACGGCACCGCAAAACCACAAAAATAAGCATCCAATGAAGCACATTTCCTGTATTCCATACGAATAGCACCCTACATACGACAGTCGCAAAGTTGTTTTGTTAAGTGATGCTATAGCAGAGGGGAAAACCCCTGTTTCAAGGCCAGGGATCTGCATCTACGACCAGAGGGTGGAGGTGTTGGCCGGGGTGTTGAGGTCTGAGAGGTTAGGGGTGGGGATGCTAATGATTTTCGAGGCGTGGTGCGTGTGAGTTTGTTCCTATTGGAGGCAGTTAACATGTTGAAAAAACCCGGAGGAACAACAGAGGAGAACGGATCAGACTGAGAGGAGAAACAGAAAGTTGCTTTAAGTTTATTGTTCTATTGTAAGATGGACTGATTGACTGACTAAATACGAACAGTATAATGTTTTTAGAGTTTTGTCAGATTATGAGGCTGCATTATAAATCTGTCTGTTAATCTGTATCTAATAAGAAATGCTGAAAACTGTCAGGCTGACATCCAAATTCACGTTACATAGTATGTAGATACGTCAGTGATGTATTGGTTTGGTCTGAGATTTGTATTATTTCAGCCACAAGAGAACATTTCTCTTCAAATTTCAATTCATATCATATAAAATTTTTTGAATTTTTGACTGAAATTCAGCAGCCTGTAAAACATACGGCAATAGCAGTATTTACAATGGTTAAAAGTAATTTGTGTTCTTGAGTGGAAATGGAAGGACTTTGAAAGAATGTAGTTTTTAATTAATAAATCAGGACAGATGCAAGAAAAAAATGTGTATTATAAACATTTTCAGAGTAGAAAGTGAAATAAAGAAACATTAGTCTTTGTTATCACCCAGAAAAGTTGTTTGTTTTGGACTCAACGAAATACACACAATGTAAAAAATCAAACGGTAGTGAGAACAAACTGAATGAAACAACCATGTATTCATCGAGCTTAATCTTCCCTCTCCAGGTCCCCAGAGGGATGCCCAAGCAGGGCGAGAGTTTATCCTCAAGATGTTCGTGGACCTGAATCCAGACAGCGACAAGATCATCTACTCTCACTTCACCTGTGCCACCGACACAGAGAACATCCGCTTCGTCTTCGCCGCCGTCAAAGACACCATCCTGCAGCTCAACCTAAAGGAGTACAATCTGGTGTAGAGCAGCAGGAGGCCCTCAACACACACTGACTGACGCGATCTGTGAAAAGATACAACATACACACACACGTGAAAAGAAAATCAGAGGGAAAAAAAAACGTCTAATGGTTGCATAATACTAATTTATTTGCCATTTGTTGATCTCTTGGAGGGGTGACGGAAGTAAATGTTATCTTGCTATTTAAGGAGTTAATGAAATATAGGGATGGAGGGGGGCAAGATATTTGGAAGGGTTGGGGAGGGATTTGCTGCTGAACATGTACAGCAGCTATCCTCGTTTCTAGGCTTTGCGCATTGTGAAGATTTTTTTTGTTTCGTTTCTTTTTGACAAGAGAAAGAAACTACTTTGTGCACTTGAGGGTCAGTCTGATACATCAGAGCTGGAACAAATGCGATGTGCTCTCTCCCTCCTGCCTTTTTTTTTTTTAAACAACAAGAAGAAGGAAAAAAAAAAGGTCTGAATTTCCTTATATCCCCTCCCTCCTTACCTGTCGGTTCATTCTGAAGCTTCATCCTGGGCATTTACCTGTTTGCCCGACAGGAAATGATGTAACAGGTCTCTAATTTACAGCTTGAACTTTTTTCCTTCAAAGGACTGATTGGCAAGTCTCTTCCTATGTAGGCATAAACTGTGATTTTTAAATTATTTCACACTGATTTGATATTGATTGACTTCAATCATTATTATTATTATTATTATTATTATTATTATTATTATTATTATTATTACTACATTGCATTGACTTTGGTACCATCCGATAAGTAGAGCATGCATCCTCCACATTTCTTGGGGGGGGGGGGGTAACCCAAGTCGTGCGTTAATTGACAGTCACATGTCAGTTCTCCAGCATGGACACGACCATTGAAGTTCAGTAGCGTGAGAGAAACTTGGTTCCTAAACTTGCTTTCTGAGCTCTGAGCACCAGGTGATGAGGCACAGGGGAGGGGGACCTCTGCTCTGTCTTGATGGGGCCGGTTGATTTACACAGACTGAAGGAAGTTGAGGAGGTAATAATTTATGAGACAATGTTATGAAACGATTATGTTCAACTGTGCCACATTAACGCGTTTTCTTATGGTAATATGTGTATTTATTGCCAATGCCAAAACAACTCAAACTCCACTTCGCGCTGTTTACTATTTTAATGAAAAAGTGTTGAGGACATAAAGCGGGGCCAATGAACGCAGAATCAGACTGACTGACCAATTAATCGACCAACTGATTCCTGCAGATTTTGAAGTATTCAACTAAGGTATTCACACACACACACACACACACACACACACACACACACACACACACACACACACACACACATACTCCTCCACTGTGGACTGACCGAAGCTACAGTTAGTTATCAGCTTGTCAGAAAGGAGGACGCACTGTGAGTGCACTGAACTGCTTGAACTGTCAAAATCACAACATTGTGCGTTGGCTACAAGCCACCTCCTCCCTGGCCTGCCGTCACATATTAGCTGTGTGTTTATTATCGTCCGATCACAGCTCGGCTGTCTTGACTGTTGTAGTTCAATAGCAGTGGAGAAACAATTTGGCCAATTCCTACATAAAAGGGCAGAGTGTTGTTTTTAACCAAAGTCAGCCCTTCTTGTTTCTGATTGGCACTACCTTCCTCATTCCCAGGTTTACTTTAAGTATTTTGTTTCCTAACAATTCCCAAGAACATAAGCCTGTAATTTACATTTATTGAGGCATAGTGCAATTATGAATGCTATAATCATTGTACATACATCTTTCTCTCTCTCTCTCTCTCTCTCTCTCTATATATATATATATATATATATATATATATATATATATATATATATATATGGCAGCATCTTTGTTGGCTTCGTAATCATTACTTTTTTTGGCAGATTGAATGTGCAGTACTGAAAATATGTATCTATGTAATTGTATGTCTAATGGATAATTCATTTTTGGAAGAAAAAATATGTTATTTACATGTTTGTTTTTTGTTTCCTTTTTTTAAGAGGAGAATGTAAATTTTGTGTTTTGCCAGTTTTATTTCTCAGCAAAAAAAAAAAAAAAGCAAAGCATTGTTTATCTTCTGAACCGCATAAAGAAGACTAGTATTATCTATAACAGATTGATTGGTATGCCGGGACTTATAGTAGCTGGTCTGTTAAATTGACTTTTATATGAAAAACTGCCGACTGAATCCAATCTACAGGGCTAATTGTAATAGTTTAGTTCTTAAGGAACAGAGCACTTGTCATATAGTAATAGTAATCACATCACTCATTGATTCTTTTTATATTTCATTATTACACAGCTTCTCAGTAAGTATTGATTAACTTTGAGATGTCTTAGTCTACAGCACACAGTGTGATCCTGAATACCCACCACCGATCAACTGTATAGGCTAGATGTGATAACGAGTAGCGCTACAACAAGCTGGATGGCTAACAGGTAAAGTGTTGCTTTGGCTCAGATTTAGTCTGAAAATCTTGTTAAGGACGAGATGTAATTATCTAACTGTTTGTGCTAACAGATGGTAAATGCCGTCACCCTTTACACGCCCTCAAATGAACCTCAAGCCTGATAGAAACTAGAGTATTATCTGACAAACATGACTCAACAATTTGGCCTAATTAGTATGTTACAGGTGCTTTATTTCCTCTAATTTAAATGAATTTCCATCGTGGTTGTCGCCATTTCATTAGAGTATACAGTATTATTTTAGACTTTATTTATGAAATGACAGCATAGGAGAAAATACACAGCACTTCACATGTACATATTGCCTTATCGGATAAGCTGTGCCTCTGAGGTCCCATGCAAAGGCACCTGTGTTTTTATGAGAAGCTAGTGCAGCCAATAATGTCCCATTGTGCAGCTGGAGGATTGTTTGGTTTTGGCTTGGTGGTCTCTCTTTGTTATTCTGTACTATAAGAAGACCTGGGAACAGCATTAAGGTGCAGCTCATGTAGCTAATATGACATAACTGCAGGACATTATAAGCACATCATGAGTGAATTGTAATCAGAACACACTTTCTATTGATTTCATAATATCGTCACATCGGATTCATGTCTTAAAACCTGTGCCACAGTGCATTATATTACATTGAACTGCCTGATGTGCTTGCAAGGCGTCACAATCTGGACTCCAAATCAGCCACCGGCCACCTGCAGAGTGCTCTGTGATGTTTGGCTGTGGTTTGGCATCTACCAGCCACTTTGGCAGGTAACCAGGCTTCACTTGGAGGTCCTGTTGTTTTCAGATATTTCAGCTGGCTGGTGAAATGACTTACAAGGATGGTTGATCTTGGCAGGCAACCACCACTTAAGCAAGTTAATCTCCAGTCCAGTTCACAGTGTACTTGAAGTAAATGAAGATCTTACAATAACCGCTTATTAACAGCAGGGCGTAACAGGAAAAACTGATGGCCAACTTGACACACATTTTACTAAAAGAGTAAAAAAAATGTAAAAGGAGATGTTTTGAAGCTGAACCACAGTTTTAACTTCTCATTGTTGAGTTTGCAGTAATCAGTAACTGCGTCCCCGCTGTTGTAAAGCGGCCATTTACACTGTTCTTGTTTCTTAAAGGGAAAACCTTTCTCTAAACAATCCGCATACAGCGTCCAACCAACTGAGCAGAGACTGTCCATCCATGTCTGTGAGCCCCGAATAATTCAGGAAGTAAAAGTGTGGCATCAACTAATAGTGAATATAAGATTAATGTCATGGTTTAGCTTTTTTTTTTTATACAAAAGTGAAGGTGGATTATAAAAATCTAAATTATAATTAGATTTTATCAGATCAATTTGAGCCTTGAAGGATTGTTTCCAAACTTTGTGACTTCATGTTCACATCATTATTCTGAGGGAGCACATGTTGAGTTCTTCAGGCTGGATTTTCCCTTTAAGAGAGCTCAGACTCCAGCTGGTGTTAACTTGCTGACACACATGGTTTGGAAAGCTGTGCTGCAGTTCAGTCATGCAGTATGTTCAAGAGCAGCGCAGTGTTAGATACAATGTATTGTCAGCTACATTACGTAGAACTGCAGGGTCGAGTTTGAGGGAAAATAACTTTCCATGAGCTGCTCTTGTACTCTTAGTCTTGGCTTACTCATGGGTTTCTTTGCGCCAAATCGTGAAGATATGAAGTTTTAATGACTCATTTTGAAATAGTGCTGTTATGATGACTTCCAGTCATAACTGTGTGAAAAAATGTTTCCTGTATCCATAAACTCACACTCCTTCAACATGTTTCTGAATGAAGCAACATGTTTCTTTTCAAAAGTATCTCGACTCTGATTTTTCTGTTATTTCAGTAACCGAGCTATCATTTCTATAATGTGATCAATTTAATGCCTTTAAATGTGAATACTCCCCATCAGAGGGTATTTTAGCATAACTCCCTCAAAAAAAAAAAAGAGAGACAAGAATACTTGGAGAGAAAGATGTAAAAACATCTGGTTGTAAATCAAGTCAACAACTTCAAGAAAACTCATCACATTTGATACATTTACTGCCTTTTTCCCCCCCAAGACAACAAATTGTCACGGACTAAATATAAAAGTGCTATAAATGATCTTAACACGTCTAGTCTTTCTGTTTTTATAAATGTTCTTGTTGCAAAGCAATCATGATAATTCAGAATAGTCTGGACACCAGTGTGGATAAACGGAGAGTAAACTGCACAAAAAAGGCCAAAGACTGCTTGTGGTTATTTTGTTATGGTTAGATGTAACCAGTACTCAGGACTCACATTTAGTAGTAGTCTTTTCCCACATTTTTATCTCATTACTACATATTCACAGCCACTATTTGATGATTTGTCCATTCATAAATTCCTAATAAAGATGCTTTCTTCCTAGACTGGATAATACCACTAGGAAAGGAGTTTGTAAGTCAACCTGTGGAAAAAATTCATCTAATATTTTTTCCCAGGTGTATGATCTGGGGTTTTGTGCTTAGTTGTATGACTATCTCTTTTATCTATCTATCTTATGATTCATTTGATATTAATTTGAATTTGTATTCACTTTATTGCATTTCCTCATTCCCTCTAAGTTCCGTAATGATGATGATAAGCAGTGATCTGTGAAAAGCAGATATCACATTTGCATTATCATACTGCGAGATCACTGTAAATACATGGCTTCCATTCTCAAAATAACCTGTGTGTGTGATGCAAAGATGCAAAGTTTCTCATGAGCCTTGGATATACGCTCACAGTTGTCCTTCCTGCCCCCTTGTGGCTGCTGGCAGACATGACATGAGTGTCAGATCCTTCACTTCCCCCTCTCCCTGCGATGCTGCGGAACTGTAGAGGATTTTTCACGTCCTGGACCCTTCCAACATCTGTCTGGTGTGCAAAACTGCCTCTCTCCCCTTTGCCCAAGCACCTCCACTCCACCACTCAATGCTCACTGCTCGTCATGTCGCACATCTCTCTGTGCGTAAAGACGGCCCAGTATGCCCGCTACCGGTGCGAGCTTCCCATTTTTATCCCTTTCTATTTACAGCTTGTGCCACGCCCTCTTTACCCAGCTGGATAAAGTTCAACAAGTGTCCTCCTACTTCAGACCAACCGCAGCACATTATCACAGAGGGTCAGACTTTTCTTTAACTCTGAATAAAAGAGCTTTGGACTTTTTTTGTCCCATAAAGGAAGAGTTGTCTAGTTGACCCGCGCACTATTTAAACCATACAAACCTCCATCTCTTCCATTCAGAGGAAGAAGAAGGCATCACTTTTAAAGATGCTCTGCGCGCTTTTCCATCTGAATTTGTGAAGCGAGGCACGGGAGCGAGGGGAGAAGAAGCCAAAGTCCAGCCTCTTCGGCATTTTCACGTTGGTATCAGAGGGCTCAACTGGAGGGCGGGCTGCATAGTTTGAACGATGGCTGGATGTTGTGTGTCTGCAGAGGACAAAGAGAACCAGAGGATCAACGAGGAGATCGAGAAGCAGCTGCGCAGAGACAAGAAGGACTCTCGCAGGGAGCTGAAGCTGCTGCTGTTAGGTGAGCATCACTGAACCTGCAGGGTAAATGGGTTTGTACAGCCACAGACTGGTTCAAGTCCTTTCACGCATTCTTAGTTTCTTTAAATAGTATAGACCATGAAAATATGGATGTGATCTTTTGCAAGAGTTCAAAGCTCTTAAAACGTTCCTCTGGTGTAATAATTCGTTCTTGACATTTTATTATATTTAGGTTGTAGTCTATATTCCTCGTGCCTAGCTTGAGGTCAGTGAATTATCTAGGACTGCTTCCTGGCCACACCTGGACATGCAGGTATCATGTCAGGTGGGACAGGAGGTTTCATCAGCCCGTCGACTAAACTGGAGTTTAATTATAGATTTGTAATTTATAGGAATAATCCGACACTTGTGTGTTTGATAGTTTGGATGCATGCAACTTTTCATATCTAACTTCTTCTGCATTTCCTATCTCCTCATTCACTTGCCTGCTCTCCGGATGTGATGCAGTAGTGCGCACTGGCTCGGTCTGCACATTCAGGGTGTGAGCTGCTGCGCGCCATAGCCGCACCGTTGATTTTTACGCACCGTGGAGAGGGTTCAACCTTCATTCAATTTATCTGCTTAGACTCATTTAATTCCATTCATGGCACAGTCACAATGCAAACAGCCACGTGCAGATAGATCTGATCGTGATGGTGGTATTTTAACTTTGACTCGCTCCCAGTCAAGTTGCGCATGGAAACCGAAAGCGGTTACTAACTAAGGCATTAATTTTCTCTCAGAGCTGCGCGTTGGAGCAGTTTTGTGTTCGCTCGGTGATGGATGGGGAGATGTGGGCGTTGTATCACTATTTGAAACTTAGTAGTAGGGAAAGGAATAAAGAAAATAAGGTGTGAACATGAGGGGAGAAAATAAATGTGATGTTCAGGTGTCAATTATCAGTGCAGCAGATGGACAGGGTCAGTTAACCTAAGATGCTTCATGGTTCTTATGATTAAACATTGTGACATGAAGTCTTTTATGGAGACGTGAACAAGAAGAAGCTTCTGATTCACAAAGAGAAAATAGGTTTTGTTCCAGTGAAGGTATAAGTTCACTGACTTGCTCAAGGGCCTTTTCAGCAGGCTGAGAAAGGGCTTGAGAATAAGGGTGTTTCCACGTGCATTCATTGGTCTATAAGTGCTCTAGACACCTCACATTTTAATGCAGCAGTGTGGTAACACACCAGGGACAGGAGTCTGTGTCAAGGCCTCAGCTTGTGGTGTGCCTGAAAGCCATAACTAGCTGGTGTGGGCGCACCTCATGCAAACGTCATGCAAATGCAGCTGTGCTCTCGATGTGAGGTATTGGTTTAACCCCGCTGCTCTCTTAGAAAGGTCTTTTTCCGAAGAGAGAGAGAGAGTCAGGTTGCTGCTCACAAAAATGGATTTTCTCAGCTCACTGTACAGTAACGTCTGAAAAAAAAGGTGGTAGATAGAAACATTCAGCCTCATGTGAATTCTGGTAGTGTCATGCTGCTTCACATGATGAAAAGGTCACTGTAAGAGCTGCTGATAAGGTCTGAACAATGTATGTGGCGTGAAAAACCCCCAGAAACAACTCTCTGATGAGCGTAAACAGGTTTTACATGCAGGGGGAAAAAATAAATACACAATACATGTTGTGTCCAGTGGCAATCCAATACAATCCATTACCTATCCCAGAAAAATATCATGAGGAATGAGATGAGTTATTACAAGAGAAGTTCTTTGACAAAAACATTTATTTTCCTGATCAGGGTGACTCAGAGACTCTCAGTGGATTTCATTAGGATGGTCACAGTCAGATCCCCGGAGAGGACGAGTGGGAGTGAAGCAGAATGAAGGATCAACACGTCATGTACACATTCTGCCTCTTCCGCTGATTCACCTGAACACCTGCAGGACAATGCACACATGTCAGCACCGATCTATACAGTGCAGCATTCGAGTGGCGCTTATTTAGTTCACAAAATAAATAGTGAAAGCATATAAAAACATGTTGTAGGAATCAAGCATTTTTATGGACCATCAACCATGCAGGCATTTGAACAGACTCATGCAAAAACAAAACAACACAGTGATAATGAGATACAATATGTTTTGTGACACAGGGAGGCAAAACCTGGACAAACAAGAATGAACTGGATTGGGTTAGTTTTGTGAGCAGGGTCTCCGCAAAAAGATATTAACGTCTTTTTTTCTTTTTTCTTTTTTTTGCCATTTCACAATCACAATTATGCAGCTGTTCTTATGTTGTGTGTGTGTGTGTGAGTGTGTGTAGGTATTCATCCCTCACAAGGCAACTGTAAAACAAACACACACACACACACACACACACACACACACACACACACACACATACACACACACATTCAAGGTACAAAGTTCGTTTATTTATTATTCTACAACACAGGGTTGTATAATCAAAAGCTAATTGTGTGTGTGTGTGTGTGTGTGTGTGTGTGTGTGTGTGTGTGTGTGTGTGTGTGTGTGTTCAGCAGGGTGAGTATGATGTTACTGGGGTGGGTGTTTTTTATTTTAGTATCTTTTAGGGTCGGTGCAGGGAGCTGTCCTCACTGATGCTCGATAGACGGTTACCAATAATGTTACAAGAACTTGGCTTCCTTAAGAAAGACAGGCAGATGCACACAAACAACGACAAACAAATGTGTTCTAACATTGCTACATTATCCCAGTCAGTAAATCACTTTTGATGCACACATTTAAACATCATTTTGGCTCCTGGTAGCAGCTACTCTTCCTGGGGTCCACAACATTTCATGTTGTACAACTTGATTCCATGTATTTGTTCGACCTCCCCTGGTTAGTGAACTCTCCGATCGCCTCCCAGTTTGTAATCTCTCTGATCACAAATCCCTGTGACAAATAAAAAATTCTTTATGTGTGAAATCAGTGTAGTCCCCCTCAAATATTCATTCAGTTTATAATCTTTTCATTTAAGTGGCAGGTCATTCATTGTGTATTCTATCTTGTATTAGAGCTTCTTGTGTTTACTGAGGGACAACTTTGCTGATATTCAGCAATTTATGATCCATATCTGAAGTGTGTATGTGTTTGGCTAAAAGAGGTGAAGCAATAGGTCAGTGAGTTAGCAGATTAACAGAATATGATGAGTCAGTTTTATTCATTCAATAGCTAAAAACGGCAACTTTTTACAGCTTAAAAAACAACTGACTTTTGTGACCTTTTAGAGCATAATATGATTAATCAATTGTGTTTATGTTTATCATGTAATATTAATATACACAGGAGGAGTCCATGTGTCATATTTGGATACTAATGAACAGCACAGATCTGCTCCATTGAAATAAAATTCCAGTTTTGTCAGCTACATTAAAGACAAGTATGTCACAATAAAAGTAAACTTAATAATCATACATGAAACAGGATGTATAAAGTCATAAAGGAGCGAGGCCGCTGAGCTGATTTAAAGTCGACTCTTTAAAAGCACAGCAGACGTTTAAGATGATGATTTGCCTCCATCTCAGAGTTTACTTGCCTGTCTTGGCCTCATCTCGAAGAAACTTGACTTGTAAACAAGGCGCATTCAAATGCGGACGATTTGTCTGAGTTTTATTTGCAAGGATGTCAAAGCTCAAGTATTCACGATGCCATGCAAAACAGCCAGGAAACGAGAAAACAGCTGGCGGCTCGTCGCAGAGCTTTAACGCGCGTTACTGAGAGAGAGTATAAAGTGCAGATGCACACGCTCACACGCATGGTGCAAGCACACACACGCCCAGGACAACTTCCTATATTCTGTTAACAAACACACATTTGTTAAACAAATAGCTTCAGCATCATGTGGCCTGTATGAGAAAATTAGACGCTTGTGCTGTTAAAACTGAAGAGGTATGTGGCAGACACATATACATGTACATATACATATGTAGATGACTGTCACATGCACACATTGATCAGTATGTCCAAGGTATTGGTTAAACAGTCAGTAGTTAGTTTATCAGACACACCAACTATTTCACTTTAATAAAGATGTTTCTACTAGTTTTCAGGCTGAGTGTTTTAAATTTAATTTAATTTACTTTTATTTACATTTTATACAAATGAATTCATGCTCCTCTTCATTTTGTAGTTTTTTTCTTCCATTCAAGACTGCACATATAAATTTGTACTTTTTAAAAAAATATTATCTATTGCACCACTAAGGTTCATCTTGACCTGATTAAAGTACATCTTGACCTGCAGGTCTGTTTTAGCTCTTGTTTTCTTCAGCCAAAAAACAAGAACTAAAACAGCAGCACTCCACCCTCCACTCCTGTCTCGCCAGCTGAAGTCCCTCGACCACTATTTGTAGTGTATCAATATGTAATTATATATAAAACCTGCATGACGTGTACAAAAACATATTAATGGATTTAATCCTTGTTGTATCCAACAGGTACTGGAGAGAGTGGGAAGAGTACCTTTATCAAACAAATGAGGATTATCCATGGAGGAGGATACACGGATGAAGACAAGAGGAGCTACGCCAAACTGGTCTACCAAAACATCTACACATCCATGCAGGCCATGATCCGAGCAATGGAGACACTCAGTATAGCTTTGGCTGATCCCAAGAACAAGGTACAGACAGACAGAGTCGAACTGGGTCTGCAAAACACAAGAAAAATGACACAGGCACCAATAAAAATGTAGAAATCTTTTGTGATTGGGTGTAAAAATAAAATAAAAAAAATACTGTTCACCATTCATACATTCATACACGCAATTAGAAAAGAAAATTGTAAGGAATAAAGCTAAAAACTAAAATGAGGTTTTTGGCTTTTCTATTTAATGTATGTAAATGTTGTGTTAAATAACTTGAAATATTAATGATTTACAAGTTTAAAAAGTCTGTCAATTTGCAAATGCTGCAACTTGTTTCTTCAGCTTCTCCGAGCATGATATTTAAATGAAGTTATGTTACTATAAATAAAGTAAGGGAAGCTTGGAAACACAACGTATGGACCATTTTGTCTTTTGTTTCATGGTTTCATTCATTTTGTCTTCATCTGTCCGTTTGTCCATAGGGCCATGCAGACGCAGTCCTGGAGGTTGAAGTGGATAAGGTGGAGACGTTTGATGAAGACCTCGCAGCGGGCATCAAGAGTCTGTGGGAGGATGGAGGTGTCCAGGACTGCTACGACCGACGCAGGGAATACCAGCTGTCGGACTCCACCAAATAGTGAGCATTAGATATACGACATAAAGCTCAGCCATGTTACAGACAAAATAACAGGGCCGTTTTACAATATAATGCACCACAGAATAAAAATAAACTCTTAAACAGGTCTCTGACACAGCCTCAGTGAATTATTATTATACTGTAAGTGTTTGTTGCAATATTAAAAAGTAAAGTAAAAGGTGGGACTGTAGCTACCACGGAAGACACTGACGTTATGTCCTCATTATTGTTTCCTGTTTCGTGGGAGTTTACCAACCTGCTGGGAATTTTTTCCTCTGCAGGTAAAAATGTTTCCTGCCATTTTTAGATTACTACCAGACTACTTTGAGCCCAACATAAATGAGTAAGAGGAAAAATATTCCTCTTAGATTTGAGGTGTTCCTGTAATTGTGTTCACGCCCTGACTACATAAACAGGTACCTAGTAGAATAAAAATAAATGTGTTTTTTGTTTTGTGAAACTACTGATGATCCAGATAAAAAGAGAAAAGAAAAGCAACTGCAGCCAAAGTATTTCCTGATGGTTTGAACTTGAAAACGTCTCACTAACCTCACAGTCACAAAGTGACGATGTACAGATAACTGCCTCCAAGATAAATTCAGTGTTTGTGACATGATATCTCTATTTTCAGGTAGATTCAGTGTTTTTTCTACCCATTCTAAGCTACAACACTCTCCATAAAACTCTTCAGCTCTGTTATTTTCCTTTAGGTTTCCTCTCCTTGTGTTCATTTTTTAATCTTCTTGTTTTCAGCTATCTCAGTGAACTGGATCGAATTTCCCAACCCTCTTATTTACCCGACCTACAGGACATCCTCAGAGTCCGAGTGCCAACCACAGGTATCATCGAGTATCCGTTTGACATGGACAATGTCATCTTCAGGTGAGATATAAACTACCGATATGTCCGTTAATGGATTATGCTTTGGATCTGGCCATGCAGTAGGCGGCGCACTTGTGTTGTGTAACATACCTTTTCTGTGGATGTTACTGCAGGATGGTGGATGTGGGGGGTCAGAGGTCAGAGAGGAGGAAGTGGATCCACTGCTTTGAGAACGTCACCTCCATCATCTTCCTGGTGGCGCTCAGCGAGTACGACCAGGTCCTTGCTGAGTGCGACAACGAGGTGAGAATACATCTCGGCAGCAGATGATTTCAGACTTGGATCCCATAAAACGTGTCTTCATTGTCGCCTCTTTCTGTGCTGCAATTATTCTTCAGAACCGTATGGAGGAGAGCATGGCCCTGTTCAAAACCATCATAACCTATCCCTGGTTCCAGCGCTCCTCTGTCATACTTTTCCTCAACAAGACTGACATCCTCCAGGAGAAGATCGTGTACTCTCATGTAGCCACCTACTTTCCTGAATTCACAGGTTAGTGAGTTTGAATTATCATCCTGAAGATGCATGTAGGTAGGTCATTTGTGTCCATGTTCCATCTGTTAGATCCTCTGTTTAATCAGAAGTGACCAGCTTTTGCACGTTTTAGCCATTTTTAATCTGATTGGGTGCAAAAGTGCAGAAGAAGAAATCAAATCTACGGTGCAAAAACTATCAAAGTTTTGGGTTTGGAGTGCCAGATCTGCGTGTTTCAAGTCTAGTAAATGGACTCAACAAACTACATCCTGCAAAACGATCTTAAAATGGATTCTTTCTAAATAAATAAAAAATGTTATATTTGTAATATTTGGTCTTTATATTAACAGAAAACACATTATAATATTCACCTTGAATTTCAGGACCTCAGCAGGATCCGACAGCTGCTCAAGAATTCATCCTGAAAATGTACCAAGAACAAAACCCAGACAAGGAGAAGACGCTGTACCCTCACTTTACCTGCGCCACAGACACAGAAAACATCCGCTTCGTCTTTGTGGCCGTCAAAGACACCATCCTCAGACACAACCTGAAGGAATTCAATCTGGTGTAAAGATGAGCAGGAGGACAGGAGAGGAGATGACGGGATACAAGAGGGTAGAAGGAAAAACACGAGGAGAGCCAAGAAAGGAGAATTCAAAAATAAAACATGATTGTACTTTTTTTTTTTTTTGGCTGTGTAAACAGAACAATTTAATTTTACAACGCTCGTCCTTGTTTACACAACCACAGAAAAGATTCTTGGTTTTATTTTTCATCATTTGTGTCTGTAAAAGTCCAGCAAAAGAAAATGTGAACATAAAATAGACATACCAAAACTACTGTTTCTGCCGGTCGCTATTTGAAATGCAATTTTTGTGTTCTGTGTGTACTTTGTAGTTGAGCCCATTCCAGCCTTTCTAGAGGTATACTGTAAGAAAATGATGGGAATGTATAAATTAGTGTAAAGTAATATCATTGACTATTGTGTGGGATAATTATTTGACTTCAGAAATAATATCGGAGCGCTTTAACTGCTCATGCAGTAGCATTTTGTAAGAGTTCCCTTCAGTCCTGAGTTTTGTGTGCCTGCTCTTACCTGCATGTGCCTTATTTACTCAGGACAGTGAGTACAACCAGTTTGTTTTAGATGTAAATAATACAAGTTGTGCTTCGATAAAAAAGTCCTACTCAAATGTCTCCTCTCAGGACAAATGGAAAACATTAATATGTTATTATGTAACTTCAATAAATCATAGTTATTTAAAGAAAAGTGCAACTTGTGTGCTTGAGATTCTCTGGATACAAGAAATAAGTTGGGGCGCGATGAAATTTCAAACATTTTATTTCTATTTTTTTAAAACAGTGAGGGAAAAACATTAAGCCACTGCAGTGAACATTTTGCTCCCCATAAACATAAACGACAAACATTAATAGCAAAAGGAATATATAGTCTTATTATTAAACTGCGATGCACCCCAAACCAAAAGTCAACCTTTAAAATACACATCAGGGTAAACAGCGGCTGACAATAATTAGCATTCATTTCTTTTAAATATACTTCTCTCTGCATAATTCATCTACATAATTGGCATTGCATATGTGTGGTATAAAAACATAAAAATCACAAAATTACAATCTGTAACGCCATAATACAGACTATTGTGTGAGGATGTATATGTACAGATATGATTCTATATTAGATCAATATACAGCTCAGATTGATAGGTGTAAGTAGGGTATAAAAAAATAGCATGCATCTCATCTCAGCATAAATCGCACACGGAACAGTCTTCAACTGCAGAAATGTATAAAAAGAAAAAAAGAGGGGAAAAGGAAAAACAGCACTTTTTGAATTACATGATTTATGAAGCCATACTCGAAAACTTAATCAGTCCCCCTTTTATAATCAAGTAAAATTAACATTTAATGTGCTACAACAATTATGGTTGATTTGGCCTCTGTGTTATTCAAGCTGTTTCTATAACATCTCTCACTGACAGCGTAGCGTCTACACAACTTCAAATATGTTCAATGAAACAGGAATGAAAATGAATGAAGTGAGTGTGTGTTTGTGAGTATGGCGAAAAAGGGTCCTGGAAAGTGAAAATATTTCCAGTGTCAGAAGTATTTCAGACAGGCAGACAGTGATAAGACACATCTGAAAACACCAGGCATCATATTCATAAAAGAAACTTTTAAAAGTCAGTGATACAGTATGGGCCCCCGGCGAGTGGAATCAGAGTGAAGAGAGTGAAACAAAGTTTAGTTCAATGCATTCAGTGCTTGTGTTGTATATGAATGTAAGTTAGCTGTCCATTGATAGCACATTTCTACGCATGCACACATACTCACTCAGTCTTTCACCCCAGACGCACACTAACAGTCAACACACAGCGTTATGTTTCTTACCACTACCCACACAGGAGGTAAACAAAAGGAGCATGCAGTAAAGAACAAAGGCACTGACACACATGTTGTGTGTGTGTGTGTGTGTGTTTTCTTTCTTCTCTCTTTTTTTTTACATTTTTTTTATTTTTACATCTTATAATTTCTCGCTCTTCTTGGCGAGTCAGTATTTGGGTAAACTGTCTCTTGCATCCTCCAATTTGGCAAGAACCCACTGAAAATAAAGAAAGAACCGAAGTCAGACGGATTATGACTCTGCAGGTCGGACACATAACTTTGGCCTTCATGACAAAAGCAAACATGAGTTTGAATAGCAGTCAACTTACCTTGGCTATCTCGGGAGTTCTGAAGTTTATGATCTTTCCAAACTCCTTGGCATGGAAGACAGACTTTACTCTCTCCTGTAGCACACAAGACAAAACATTCAGTGCAATAATCTGATGAATAACTGATTAAAATCGGTGTTTAAGGGAAAAAGTGATTCTTCTGATTGTACCTTGGCCTCAATGCGAAGTCGGCGGTTCTCTACAATCATCGGATCCTTTGTAAACTCTTCAAACAGATATTGCCACTCGCAGGTCAGCTGACCGAATGTGCCTTTCGTCACAAAAAATATTCCCCTGGAAAAGAAAAAGAAACAAATATAAATCTTTTTATTATCTTTGGTGGACAAACAGAAAACAAAATGTAACGCTCAGCTCAGATGTAACAATCTCTGGTGGTCGGAAAGCTGCCTCACCTCTTGGTGATCATGAGGAAGTCGGACTCGTTGACCTTGGCATGAGCAAAGTATCTGTACTTGGCAAAGCGTCCATTCTCAATTTTCTGCAGGAAGACAGAAATAAAGTAAGTGAAGATTTAAACCAACAGCCAGACTGAAAAAAACAGCTTGTTTGTTCTGAATGAAACTAAAATATGAATGACCAGACATCAAACTACAACACACTAGAAATAAATCTGAGCTACCATGAGCCTCTGAAGAAAGAGCAAATGAATAAGAAAAATATAAATGTGAGGTGGTGAGGAGGAAAGATGGGATGAAACAAAGACCATTTTTAAACATTTTATTGAGAACAACAGGGCAGTGGATGACAAAATGATAAAAGAATATTTGACAATGAATGAACATAAGAACGAGGAGAGAGGCTTGTAAGGTGAAATGATGAAAGAGTAAGGAATAATGGAGTGACGGGGTAAAGACACAAAATAAAGATAAAACACAAAGTCAGTAAACAACTAAAAATACATGAAAACTTAAATTACTCAAACGTCTTTCTTTGGTTTCTCACAAAGTGACCTCCAAACTGAGAGAAAATCTCCAGCACAGACTACGGACAAAACACAACAACAGCATCGCTACACTGCAGCTGTCACTACTCGCTTCTAGCTGTTTTCCTCATCACTCATCCTCTGAGTCACTTCTACTCCATTCACTGTAGGCCAGTCTCCTCTGTGGACATGACAAGAGAGAACAGTCAAGGTCAGAGCAGAGAGAAGCAGAAGTCTGTTTCTACCCAGAGACCTACGGTACTGTTTGAGTCAACTCCAGAGGCTGTCACAATTGCTGCAAAATGACGTTTGAAAACTTTTAAGACCATAGACCTCTCTATTAATTTTCACAATCGAATCTCTTTATATATATATATATATATATAAATATATAAAACAACTCTGCCTTTGAAATCTCTAAATGCACCACCACCTGTTGTTAAAGGACCTGCATGACATTTCCAAACAGTAAATATGATATATCTGATCTGGAATTGCTCCATTTGACAAAATATATTAGAAGCTTCTGTAGCCGCTCCTATGCCTTGTAAAAATGTAAATGTCTTTAAATGGGACGAAGCTCAACACCATAAAGTAATTTAATTATCTCATGTGAAGAGCGCTGGTGGAGCTAGAAACAAATGTGGCTTTTATTCTGATGTAAATTTCAGTTTTCTTAATCTTTTTGTCTAAAGAGCAGTTAGGCTTTATTCTCATGTCTAGAGTTATATATATTTGTTTATTATTATTCATATTATATTTATTTGAAGCCTACTGCACCAGCTACAACAGGAACACAAGAATGAAATCTGGCATGAACTATGATTTTTCTTTTTCTTCATTTAAAAACATAAACTGTTACTAACACATAAATATACACACAAAGCGAGCCTAGCTCTAAAGCTGGTGATACAGATAGGTGATACATGAATAAAATGATCTCGACTCGAACTGAACACCCTTCAAGAAAACAAATTAGGAAAATATCTATTGGCAGAATGGTTTTAGTCCCTCTCGTGGAGTTCAGGGTGGATCACTGAAGCTGTACCACTTCACTGAGGCACCGTGTCACCTATCTGTAAATCCTAGGGGAAATCCTACACATGACATCTTTACTATTAGACAAACAGTGAAGCTCTGACCTGAGACTCGTGAGCAGAAACTTCAACCCAATCCATCCAGCACGACAGCTAAATATGCATCATAACCTCATCACTCCAAGTCAAGTCTAGTAGCCATCAAACTGGTTTGTGCAATAAATAATTTTCTCATGCATACTGCACTTTATACAATCAGTGTCTATTCTCTCTGTACAGTCTCTCAAAGACTAAATATTGCATAGTTCACTGTTACTTGTTTTTTAATTTTACTGTTACTGGTTTTATTTAACTGTGTGTATATAGTGTTTAAATAGGATATTGTACAGGTGTATAGTGTTAAAGTTTTGTTTTCTTGCTATCACTCACTGTCTCACTTACCGTTTTGGAGCTGCTGTAACAGAACTATTTCCCTGAGGAGATTAATAAAGTATTTTTCTATTTTTGATTCTGATTCTTCTACTTCATAACTTAAATAAAGCAGAACACAAATATGAGAAACCCGTGCTACTCACACTCACCCTGCCAGTCAGCAATATGTTCAGCCATATGGCTGCTGGGATTATTTTACTAAAACCTTGAGAACGACACTTTAATCCAGGACAACATCACAAGGCACTACATTTAATAATTGTATGGAGCAAAAACCAAAAAGAGTGAGGCACAACAGCTCTGTGGCAGTACGTATCTAAGGATCTATAGACAGGAAAGACTAATCCAATTACTAAATTATGTAAAAAGATCATTAAAATAAAGCAGACTGATGAGAGGGTGGTTGTGAGTAATTTATGCCAGTGTGCGTGAACATGAAGTGTATGGATGCACTCACTGGCTCTAAATATTTTTTTACTGTTTGCTGTTTGCTGTGGTTTAAGGATGGTGAGTTTATGTTTTTTGTCCTACCTGGAGCATCTGACTGCCGAGCCCCTCCCTCTCCTTATATGGTCGTATGACACCGTCCTCGTGGATGAAGCGAGGAGGACGCAGAGATTCGATATCTTGTGAAGTCTCTGCTGCCCTGAAAAGGAGATACGACACATACACACACATGCATTTTGAGTAACATGTTGTTACTGGATTACAGGATACACAAGACAGGTGTATAAATATAAATATATATACAGTATACTTTACTGCTAAACAGTCTAAACTGCTTCTGCATGGCCCAATGAGGAGCTGGAGTAAATCTGATTTTTGTCTGAGCATTTACTGGATCTGATTTTTTTTCCAGATTACATGTAAACAAAAATGAACGTACCTCTTGATCCCTTGGAAAGTACTACTGGCCATGTCGATAATGCCTCCTGTAGGTCTGGCTACTGCACCAACCAGACCCTTCCCAACACCTTTAAAGAAGCCTGCTGCACCCTCCTTCTGGGCTCCTGCAGAATAACACCATTATGATAGTACTTACCACTTTAATATGTTTTTAATGACATATACACATTATGTATATGGTAAAAACAACAGCTACAAACATGCTGAATAAAAAAGTTTATACTAATCACTAAAAATCTGTATGAGGGTCCAGTTCAACGTACCTTTAATAGGTTTTGTAACGATCCCCGTGATCCCACTGACAAATCCCTGAAAGCAAAACACAAAAATGTTACCAAGGAGCAACAGACGATCTACTTTAGGGAATTACACTTAAAAACATGTGGCAAAGTGTTGAGTGTGAGTACATACAGACACTAATCCTTTTCCGCCCCTGGTCAGTCCTTCTCTCAGGCCACTAGGTTGTTTGTTCATAGCCTCTCGTCTCTTCTGCTGGTATTCCTCATCCATCGTGATGGCAGCAACGCCCTTTGCCATGGCGCCTGTGATTCTGGAGGCCGCGCCTGCTAAACCACCTGAAAGGCAAATACGAGTCTTTATAATTACAACACGTTTTAATATGTCAAGAACTTTGGTCACCACCCTTCAAAAGACACTGACAAACCACAGCAAAAGGAGGAATAAAGTGTTTGCATATCTATATACCACAGAGATATTATTTAGGTTTCTCCTTAATGAATCAGACAGATATCAATTTTTATGCTTACCTACAGCTCCTCCAACCAGAGCCTTCACCCCAAGAGCCATTCCTTCAACAAATTCCTCGGGTCCCTGGATGGCTCCCTGGAAAAATACCGCCAAAGAAACATTTAAACATGAAGAAGACATAGAGACACCGTCTGCACTATTGTAAATGTTAACATAAAACTAATAGTCGTTATATATTCAAAAATAGTGTATCATGTAAATGTTCACCATAAATACAGTGATGCATTGCTTTAACACACATCAGTACTTGTATCACCTTCCTACCTGGTAGGGCTCATAGAAAAAGGCTTCAACTCCCTCCGACAGACCTCTGATCAGTCCAAAAGGATTTCCAAGTACATCCAGGCCAAGCACCAGTACATACATTTGTTTAATAGCCTGAAATGTGGATAAATATTAACTTCTTAATGCCTTGAGGGATATATAAATGAATGACACATGACTTTGGCTACTTTGGCTTCCTCGTTGTGCGTGTATGTTACCTGCTTGGAATAATGTCTGATGACTTCCCACTGTAGCTGCTGGGTGGTACAAAACTGGAAGGTCAACTCAAAGAAGGCCAGCCTGAAATAAAAGACAAAATGAGTCATAAATGAAATGTATGTCACTGTGTGATTTATTTCTATTTGGGCCTTCGCATGTGTCCGTACTTGAAGACAACGTCCTGCACATCAGTGAGTGTGGCTCCGATACTCTTCAGCAGCAGGTTGAGTGACTGGACGGGAATGAGTTCTGTTTCTCTCTTTTGTTTCAGGCCATCTTCTCCTCCGGTACTCAGAGAGAAACTCAGGTGCAGCTGCATACACACAACAACAAAAAACATGACTAAGCATCGCTGT
The DNA here is from genome assembly GCA_004119915.2 of Collichthys lucidus. NCBI lineage: Eukaryota > Metazoa > Chordata > Actinopteri > Sciaenidae > Collichthys > Collichthys lucidus. Next base: position 24,566,647 of record CM014088.1, read on the forward strand.
TTCTAATTTTCCAGGTGTCTTGTGATTAGATTTTGAAGCTGTTTTTCACACTGTATACTGTACAAACCTTAATGGGGGAAATGTGGAAGTACTCATAGAGGCTGATCGGAGTAGTGTCAGCAGCAGAGACGTCGTTCAGTTCTGTCGCCATATACTCCAGGTCCTTCTCAAACAGTTCCACCTAGAGCAGGAATATAGATGTACAGACACAAAAACACAAACGTCAGAACGGCTCTTGGTGAATCTTCATGTCAACAAACATTATGTGTAAATGTAAATGCGCTTGAATCTGTGAGTATCTGACCTCCTGTTCTGAGGTCATGATGCTGGCATTCTCAGGTGTGAACAGGTCCAGGATGGCGTACAGAAAGCCCAGATCGAGCTTCAGATCCATCTCTTGAATCAAAACCTTAAAGTACCTGAGGTAAGCAGAAATCTCGATCAGCATTCTGGCACAAAATTTAAAAAAACAAAAACAAAAACAGCCAATGCAAGAATTTTATGCCAACATGTGGCTAACATGGACTGTAGGGGGCAGAAACAAAGTAAAACAGAAGGGAGGAAAAAACAGAGAAACAGTTACTTGATGCGAGAGATATCAGAGTGCCCTGCTGTTCTGGTGACGATGCTGATATCAGTTAGAGGTTTAGGTTCTGTAGTAAGACACAAATAAAAATCATGTCTGAAATATTGCAAATTAACAGCACCTAATGTTAAATCGAACATGATCAACAGACCTGAGTCCATGGTGATAGATTTTGGCAGTTTTACAGGGTAAAAAACATAGGGGAAGATGGCTCCTGGTAGCTGATTCTGGATCTGTAGGAGAACCGATGCATACAAGAAGTCAGTGAAGAGATAAAAAGGAACTGCATTACAGAACAAAAGCTGAAGGCGGCAACTGGGTGATTTGTAGCGCTGTAATACAGACATGGACATGTAATTACCTCTAAACGATAGATATTTTGCTTATATTTTGCTTATTTTCACCTGAATGCGGTGGATTTGGACGCGGTATGCTCGCTGTCGTTGTGAGACGCTGTACTCCACCTTCACCCCAGGCAGGAAGTGTCTCCTGAGAGGAGCATCACACGGCTGCAGCATCCGCATATCAGCACCATTGGGAGTGAAGGACACCTGGAAGACAATAACACAACTGAACAAAGAGGCCTACAACTAATGATTTAATTTTATTAACCACCTGCAGCTTTAAAGTTTATTTTTTTGAGTATACACCCCGCACACAGCTTTAAATGTTTTTTTTTAACCATTTTTTTAATCTCTAACCTGGTAATTGTTTTCCAGGTCCACGATGGCGTTGTCTATGGGTCCAGATTCAGTGTATCTCTTGAAACTGCTCTCCAGCATCTCAGCTTCTTTAGTGCTCATTGTCTTCCACCGACTCTTCTTCTTAGGCTTTAATTCCCACACCACATCAGAGCTATGACAAGAAAAGAGAAACAAGTGAGTGTAAAGTCTTGACATGTTGGATTGACTAGGAGTGGCCAAACCTCATGCAAACCCAAATGCATCTTACCCCAGTATTATGTTTACACAACCACATCCTTTATAGATGCAAACATTAAACACAGCCTCCTCTTCTTACACACATTGCTACATTGGCAATGAGCCATGGTCATAACATGAACACGTGCCCTGCAGGCTTAGGCCAGGCCAGGTTGTGTGCTTTTTTTATTATATGAGTATGTATGTACACGTGGGTATGTTGCTGATTATTTACCTTGTGATTCCAATAAAGGAGACCTCCTGACTGCTGCTGTTATTGACGAGAGACACGCCCACGTTCTTCAGCGACAAGATGATTTCCTGTTCGGCTAGCTGAGCCTTCTCGCTCTCACACAGCAGCTTGTAGATGCTTTGTTCCTCGGTGAACAGCACGACTCGCTGGAGACCTTTGGATCAACAATAAACCCAAACAATACTGATTTAACGCGTAGTTAATCCCCAGAGGAAGTCTTGTCATCCTTCTGAACTTGAGGGAGGTCAGAAGTCAGGATCAGTTACAGCATTGTCATTCATTATTTAATTCATCAAGGATGAACACAAGTTCGACCTGAATCCTGTGATCAATATGGCACACTGTTTTCTGTTCTGTAAACTGTATTTGCATGACAACAAACTGACAGTTGTGAATATTATTTCAAATTAATATGACAAGTAAAACTACGGGATGCATTAAGGCGGTCAGGTGGACTTTACCTTCATAAAAGGAGATCACAAACAGTTTCCCCTCATTGTTCATGTCATCACGCCGGTCCTGAAGACGCAAAAGCAGACAAACACACATACTGTTCAAGGTAACGTCACAATGTCTCATCTCATGACAACTGGTTGATATTGATCGCACACTTTAGCAACACAAGCTTATTTATTTTAGGGTTTGATTCAAGAGCATCTGTGTTCATTTTTGAAGTTAATACTTGAGCACGGTGAAGATACGGAGTGTGATGTCCCCAAGGTTTAAGTGTAAGGTAACACATTTACTTTAATACTGAAACAATACAATGTAAAAAAAAAAGAAGTTAAGGTGTCTGTTTAGTGAACTGATAAGTACCACATCATTCCTCAAAGACTGATATGACAGTGTCTCAGTACCTCTTCACACTTCAGCTTCCCACTGTAAGCACCACACTTCCAGCAAAGCTGTCGGGACCCGGTGGGTTCAGTCCATGTGTAGTGCACAGCTTTTCCAGCTGCAAGCTCCTCCTGCTCTGCCTCCTTCTGAGAGCTGCACACACATGAAACCCACACACAGTATATATTAGTAACATTACCTTATAACTGCTAAAAATCAAGAAATTATATTCCACTGATTTAAGATGACAGGAAGCAAATAATGACAGACAACGTTACAGTGTAACAGTAAAGCAGAGGACAATATAACAGAGCCCAGCCACCAAGAATCTACCGCTATGACAACCAATCCAAAGTACCTGTCCAACAGAAGACACAAACAATTCCCATAAACGGACAGTAAGAACATGTGACGACCAGACACCGAAATGTCCCCAATTCCTCCCTCGGAGGGCTTAAATATGCATGTTCACTCTGATACTGCTCTTAGTTCAGATGAGACAGAGCAGACACAAGAAACAAAATAAGCCATAATTTACAGAAACAAGACTACACAGAGCTACAGGAAGAAGCAGGAGGTGTGATTCCAGTGGCAGAATCCCATCCAGCCAGCAGCATTCAAAACTAGGATTTCTAAAAGCCGATTTAACGCTTGATTTAGAACAAAAGAACATAGTAATAAATGCATAAATGGGTTAAGACGTCTAACCTGCTCCTTTTACTCTACTCCAATGGTCTTTAAAGCCTCTGGAAATGTGGCGTGAAATGGTAAAAGATCTGAGTCAAAATAAATATTCATAACTATTTTTAAAAAAAGCTTTAAAGCAGCTCATTTAGCTTTTTTCAGACTGTGTAGAAGTGGCAGATTCAGTTTTTGACTTCTCTCCCTGTGAATCCTGGCATGAAAGCTAAGAAATATACTGCTACATTTTTCTGCAGGGGAGCAGAATGTATGTAATGTAATGTAAATATATTCTTTCTGTGAGTTTTATTTTGTTTCTGTGGCTCTTGAATGAAGTGTGTTTTAAGATGAGTTTAACACGGCAAACTTAAATTCAGATGGTGTGTTTGTTATATTTTTCTGTTTCATAAAGAAAACATTTTCTTTCTTGACAGATTATGAGTTTATTTATCACACCTTACGTAGACAAGTCGGTTTCTTTCGGCTCTGGCTGCTTTGAGGCAGACTGAGTGACAGAGCAGAGAGCTTTTGTTTTGTGGATTTTCTTTATGATTGGTTCCCAGAATTAATTGTGTAACAAATGTCAGAGCATAACCGCGTCCAATTCAAACAACTATAAATGACAATATTTCAATTCTGGATTGAAACTAATTCCTCATACTTTTTAGATGCGTACTACTGTGTACATAAAACATTAAATTACATAATTAGAAAGCTTCTGTGGATTTGGTTTTCACATTTTAGAGCGTAAATATAGTGTCAATTTCCAGCAGGTCAATAAAAACATAGGTGGGTAATATAGTATAAATTACAGTTTGTACAACACTATGATATATATATGAAGAAGGCCTTTATAGTATTTATTGTCATTGGAAAGAGTGAGGAGCAGATTACACAGACAAACCAGTATCAGAGCTGAAGCAGTCTTCTTCTACTTATCTTTACCTGCACCCTTGGTCTGATCACACTCTGCACTCATGTTTGTTGTCACATTGAAGTGAAAATTACACCAATTCATATTTACAGGCTGCATCATTTGTATGTTTCTGCCCTCTTCCGTGAATTGAGTATTTGGATGTTTCCTGATCTTTTCAAGTGTTTTAATTCTGTACTTCATTCATTCTTCTGCTTGGTGTCAATCCAGCTTCCTCCTTCATCTTCTATCTCCTTATCTATATATGTTAAATTGTTAAATATATCTTATCACAGTCCATTTTCCTGTTTATGAGAAATCTAGAAACTCAATTCCTCTATTTTTTCTCTCAATATGAATAAATCATTTGTCAGAAAGAGCGACAGCAACAAACAATTAATGCAGCACTATGTTGTTTTTTTCCCCTCCCATCCTAATTCTCTGTCTTTTACCGAGTTCAGAGTGTGTCAGCAGAGTTTTCATATTTTTCTACCTGTCCTCCTCCACTGAGAAGGAGAGGTCGAGCAGCTGGTCAGCCACCCACGGGGTTTCTGTCTCGATGCTGCATGACCCACAACACACAAACATAAATCGCTATCAGCAAAAACAGACACTGTTAGTTATCATTAACTAAACTGTTTAAGGCTGCTGCAACAAGAGAAGAGTATTGTCATTCAACAAATATGAGAAATGCACTTCAGTGAAATGCAAAGGTGAATGTTGTGCATGGATAAATCCTGCTTTGTGGAGAAGATTTAAACCTGCTGTTTACTTTCAACAAAATATGAAAGAAATAAGGGGAGAAAAACCTAAAATAAAACAGAAGCTGAATGAAAAGGCACAACACAACATGGCAAATCATTCTCCTCTGGTTTCTGAGAGGTTTTCTGTTTACACTTGATTGTACACGTCTTCATCTTAAGGCGAGCCTGGCACATCCACAACATACAGTGATTCAAATAAACTCGAAGCACTTTGAAAGCACATTCACAGACAACGTTTACATCAAAGAACCACTGTGATATGAAAATAAGCGGCATTAAATGTTGTTAAAGGACTTTTATCAACTAACACGAAACTACGTTTTACACCTTTTCTTATCCACCGCCTGTCTTCACTGCCTCTGTCTCAAGGCCCTACATCATTTTCATGTTTCTTTTTTCGAGCTAGTATAAAAACACAGATCTCTGCATAACATGTTGGATAAGATGATGAACCATACTGCTTACAAATAAGATGTACATCCTACCCTGAATGCTTTAAAACTTTATGCTCTCTCACCTCTGATGGAAGAGCAGAGTCTGGTCTTTCGTGTGGTTGATGATGAGAAAAGGGGCAGCGCCGTCGTGGTATTCAGAGAATCGGATTGTGGCAGAGTGCTCTGACAGATTCACATCCACAATGATCCCACCCACCTGCAGACAGGAAACAAATAACGGTCTACAGAGTATAGCGTAATGCTCTGGAAGATAATGTGAGTATATTTTACCAGGAATAAACATTGAACATCAAATATCACAGATGGAAACAAGTTCTTCATGCAGTACATCTTGTTTATTACTAACATTAAGGGACAGGGTGTACTTACAGAGTCATCCAGATGCAGCAATAGGCAGTTTTCTGGCCGTGTAAAGTCAATAGTCCGAGGAGGCAGTAAACAACCTTCTACTTTAATCTTTAGGCGCTTGGTGTCGTTCTCAGGCCAGAAAGGAATGGCTGTCTGAATGTCAGAATAAAACAAAATCTTATACAACATTGCACGTTACTGTTTCAGAATTTCACATCAAAATGTTCGGAGTACATCATTCAATAAACCCAATCCTCCATAAAAGAGTATTTTGCACCCAAAGGTATTAGTTTGCCATCTTTGCAGCATAAAAATCAGCGTTGACTTTGGTTTAACACATTCAGTTTTTACAGCATGTACGTATAATCCACCTGTATTTAAAAAGATGCACGTGCGAGGGAACAACGATTGCAAACAGTAACTGGTTTGACTCTGACCTGTTCTGGTTGAGCCTCGGTCCAGTTGTCCTGCTCCTCTTCACATATGAAGACAGTGTGCTTGGTTCTGTTAACCAGCATGTAAAACGGCACGAAGCTCACGATCCGGGTCAGACTGAAACTACTTGCGTCAATCTTCACACCAACCTGAGGTAAGAGAGATGTCACACAAATATACAGATAATGATGATGTACTCTTTAAACAAAGCTCATGTAAGTGTGAATTTATCTCTAAACATCTGCCTCTTACCAGGTAATCCTTGTATCGGCCTTTACATTTGATATCTCCATGGCTACCAACTGTATCCAGGGAGAAATCATCGGAGAGTTCACTGTCTGAGATCATGAGACGGACCTGAAGGACCAAAAGAACATCACACTCATATACACTAAGAAATGATAACAAGAGATATAGATTTGGATATTTGGGATTGCCTATTGAACAGTTTATTGTTCGCAAACCTCAATGTTCAGGTTGGCCTCAAACCTACAGAGGGCAGTGCATGAAAACCTTCTTACCTTATTGTTTTTCAGGAAGTACCGGGGCTTGAAGGAGAAGAGCAGTGGCATGTCATAGTCCAGGGGATGTTTACGGTGGATATCATCGGCCTTGTACTGCAGCAACCTGCCTGTCTTGTTCAGCATCCAATATGGACAGTGAATAGCAACCACCGTCTGTCCCTGGTCATATTTGACATGCACTGCTATGTCCAACTCAGCCCTTTCCCTCTCCGTCCCTTCACCATCGTCTTCATCATCCTCTCGTAGAGACTGGAACACTATGAAGGTGATCTCTTCCTGGTCACTCTGGAGACTGCATGAGAGGATAATTTATTTATTCCAATTAAAAATGTTATTGCAGAGGGCAAGTTTAAGTTTATATTTAAAAAACAGCAAAAGGTCAAACCTGTACTCAGAGGACCAGTCCTGAGCCAAGTAGTTCAGCAGGCAGAGATTGAGCTTTGATTGGTTGATGACCGCAGTGTGAAGTTGGGCAGAGTGGCCTGGGTTCAGGGTGGCCTCGGGGGCAGAGACTCCACTGTCCTATTGAGCAGCAGGTAGAGGAACAAAGTGAATTTGGAGAATCAGATTTTAGTCAGATCACTGGTTTCACGAGCTGTGGTGGTAAAAATATACAACCTGGAATATAAAGAACTTAGGCCTAACCTTGAGTAGTGATAACTAAACACCTACCTTCAGTTCGTAGGAGATAGGGTAAGGCAGCAGGTTGCGCAGCAGGATGGACGGCCACAGGTGAAGCACAAACGGCACATCAAAGTTCTCCCCAACACCTCCAGTGTCTTTGAATGTCACAGCATCTTTTACTGGCACAATGTTGACCATCAGCACACCACCCTCCTCCCCACGGCGACGGCAGGTCTGCTGGAGCTGTGTCTCGGGCTGCTGGTTGCTGACGTCTTCGTAACTGAAGCCCTCTGAGCACTCAAACTGCTCGCCCTCGTCCTCTGTTACCGGCTGAAGGCTCAGCTCAGACCTGAGGAGGGCAGCAGAGAGCAGGTGTGGGAGAAAACAGAGCGTAATTATTTGAGACAGAGAAAATGAGACAAAGAAGAGACGGTATGAAGATGTGTTTTAATCACCTATACGAGTCTAGAGGCACACAGAACTCCTCAGTAGGGAGAGCTGTACCCAGACATGTTGATCCTTCAAAAACTTTAAAAGGGATTGAGAAATGATTGATGATCTGCATGAAAGGAGAGAAAAAACAAATAATATTAATATTTTCTTGCATTTCAAATTTGATCTACATAAATAGATATAGACTACTGCTAATTATTACTGATTACTGAGTGATTCTGATGCCTTAAAATGCACTGCCTTTTACAGGCACCTGACAAATTGACAATAATGTAATAATAACATTTAATTAGAGGGCGAGGTTAAGAGGAGATCCAGTGAACAATGAAGAGTATGTATGAAAGTATGAAAGAGAACAATGCACTGTAAAGGGAGAGTGTCATTTATACAATCACAACACATCATAACATCTAAGGAAAACTCAAGTATAAAAGTGTGTTCAGATGAAGTACCTGGAAAGGGGAGCGGATCTTGATGTACTTGCTGCCTTCCACAGAATAAATCTGACAGACCAGGAACCGAGTGACTCCTGAGTCTTTGTGCATTACACTGTACATTCCCCTGCCGACCTTGATCAGAGGGATAACACTGGCTGAGGTGTGGCCCATCGGAGCTGGAAAGTGCAGGAGAAACAAGATATGTGCTTAATTTTATTAGGATGTTTTTCTTATATTAGATGATGAAAAGCAACAAGAATAGACAGAGGGGAGAGTGGCTGGCCACATGTATTAATGATAATTACTTGTTTTTTAAATGTAAAAACATAAAAAAATTATTATCTACATTTTGTGATTTAACTTTACCCACAGTGAGTATACTGTAGCTTGTGTATGCAACTAAACTGTGCTGACAGTAATGTGTAGTTGGTAACATTGCAACAATTAATGTGTACAGACTTACCAGGCTGTATGTAGTAGTCCTTTCCACTCAAGGAGATCATGGCTGAGAACTGGTCAGAGTCCGTTGTGGTTGAATAGTCCATCCCGAGGGTTTGCCCATCCTGCAGCTTCACAGTGCGGTCGATGCTCTGTTGGCCGATGGGCGAGAACATCTCGCTGTGGCGGACAGACACCGGCAGGCCCAGGCGGTTTTTCACCACAAATGGAGCCTCATCCTGGAACGACTCAGCTGTCTGTTTAGCAGCTTCTGCAAATGCCTGGGGAAAAGCAAGAACATGAACATTATAGATGACCATCCATCTTTAGACTTCCTTTTAAAATGATTACAGCCCTCTTCTCTTACCGTGCCCAGATTACTCAGCATGGCCAGGCCACATTTGGACAGGGTGATGTTGAGCTGGTCTTTGCTGCTGATGACGATCACTGTCTTATAGTCCGGGACATTGTAATCCACTTCATCTGATAAGCCTGAGTACTTCTGTGGCTTCTTCTTCATCTGGTTACAGAATTAAAGAAAATGTTAGAAATACTGTTTGCATGTGTGTGTCAATATATATTTTTATATATATCAGTACCTTCAGTTCTAGTGTCCACGATCTAAAACCGTCTCTTGTCTCATCTTCTAAAGGCTCCAGCAGCGGTTCCCACACTCCCATCTCCTCATTGTAATAGTGAACCTAAAGGCAAAACACAAGAGAACGTCAACAACCTTTGGTTATAACAAGCTGAAATATGTTTTAAATATAAAAACATATAATATAAAGATTAACAAAATATGTCAAACAGTTCCAGGGCTGTTGTACAACTGTAATGTAATTGTAATGCTTGTGTGTTACCTCCAGGTTGAGCTCACTGTGTAAGTTAATGAGCGTGGACCAGTTTGTCACGTGTCCTTGGAAGGAGGACTTGGCCAGAAGCATGGGGATAGTGCGGTGTCCCACTCCAGCCTCCAGAGTCAGGCAGATCGATTTGATGGTCACCTGCAGAGATGGAAAGCCAATTAAATGACAAAAACAGTTTTTTAGCATCAAACTGAACTATCCTTTACTCCATGTATAGAATAAAATACCACTACAAGATATCAAAGGTCTGTGGAATTAAAGTGGGCAAACTTAAATAAATTAAATAAATAAAAGACTGCTATAAAAATCATAACTGACATGCTATTGTAGCATTCAATCAGCCACACAGTATTATCAGTTGAGTCACAAAGCAGATAAATACCTGTAATGACTCTCCCTGTGGTATCAGTGGGGCCAGTGATGCTGTGTCTTCATCCCCATCCTCTTCTAGGAACCAGAGTTTGAGCTCCTTCCACCCTTGTTTTTTCCACAGGTCCACAGGAACGGGACTTTCCAGCTCCTCAGGGGTCTCCGCAGTCGGAGTCAGTGCTGACTGGATGGTGATCACTGTGTTGATGATGATTGGAGATACCTGGGCAAGAAGACATAAAACGGTTTTATACCGATTTCATAATTAAACATTTGGTTTTATGAACATAAGATGATCCCATGCATTTCATTGGTTTAATTCCTGGACACAGAATATGAAATAATAATCAAACATCTACCTTCAGTGTGAGAGCATTGATGGAAACCTCCATTGCCTGAGGAGATGTTGGAGTCTGAGTACTCTGGTAAAACACCTGACAAGGCTGCAGCACCGTGGTCACGTTGTTTTTTCTTTTCTCCGTCATGAAGGGACACGCCACCACCTAAAATAACAACCACAATCAAAAAAAATGCAAGATAACTTCTTAATGCTTTTAATGTTCTGCCTTTTCAGGGTTACATCGCAGCGACAATACAAACCTTAAGGTCCTTGATAACAGCAGTCATCTGGGATCCCTCTACACCACTTTTCATCACTAGTTCACACTGTGTGGTCATCACCAGGGCCGGAGCGTCAGCACGCGTCAGGTCAGCCACAAACACAATCTCCGGGTTACGCACCAGAACATTCATCTCTGTCTTTGACACCACAGCTTGAGATGTAGCTGACGGGCGGCAGAGAGGAAAAGAACACAACATCAGCTCAGGCCATAAGACAACAAGGTGCAAATTATGTGAGATAAAGTCATGATCTATGATCTATGATGTTACCAAAGACACAAAAAGCATATGATTAACCAGACTTACCAGACTCTTTAGATGTGACAGAGGAGTTTATGTTCTTTTCTTTTCCTGCTCCAGAACTGCTCTTTGGTTGCGGCGCTTGAGCAAAACCCTGCTGGGTGGCCTTAAGAAAGATATCTGCCACTGTGAGCAAGAACTCCATGCTGGCACACAGGTATACATCCTGCACAACTGTGTCCAAAGTGGTGCCGTCACGGCCCTGACGATAGTTCACCTCTACCATCATGTTCTGTTCTGCACCGGGACGCATTGCCATCATTCTGCAGAAAACATAGTTAAGAGGGTTATAAGATAACAACAAATGAGATGTGGAGAGGACAAAGTGAGAGTCTCAGATGGTCAGAGACAAAGAAGGACAAAAAGAGTGATTGAGAGATTGAAGAATGAGTAGTGATTATCACATCGATTCAAGTCGAGGAAGAAAGAAACAAAACGTTGAATATAATTGATATTTTTAGACATGATACTTATGTGTTACATGGTGAGACAGCTCAACCTATTTTTCTTCCATTTTTCTACATCTGCCAGTCAGATGGTAAGATCACACTGACATTGTACTACAAAAACTACAACAGCGTCTGAGGACAGACAACGAGAACATCTCATCAATCAAGCTCAGACACTGTGATTTAAACTTGCAGTTTTCATGGTTTGATGGATGTCTATCTATAAATCTATCCATGTGTTGATGTGTGTGTGTGTGTGTGTGTGTGTGTGTGTGTGTTTGTGTGTCATCTGTACCTCGGGTTGACCACCTTGATTCTGGGTCTCTTATCATCCAGGAGGCATGCAGCCATACGGACTGAGGCCTTCATGGAGCTGTCGGAGTACATGTGGACGGAGGTAGAGATGGCGCCCAGAGTAAACTCTGCCAGCATGAGCTGCTCATCGTGTGCATCCATTAGCTGTATCTAAAAAAAAAAAAAAACGTGTTAAGACGGTATTAGCTAGCCAGTTCACACATCACTTGAGCATGGATTTGTGTGTGTGAGTGTGTGTGCATGTATGCATTACCACATTCTCATTCGGGCTGTACAAGACGAGCGTCATTGAGTCGAACATGAAGTCTAATTTGAGCGTGTTCTTCATCTTGGAGTTTTTATGGGTCTCCACAACAGCAGCTATCACTACTGTATTACCTACAGGTACAGTTAACAAAAGTTTAAAGGGTGTATTGCCTTTTTGTTTCCAACTGTACAATATACATACTATGCACATGAATATGAATACGAACATGTACACAAACAAGAAAAAGGCTCCTTACTGCTGGGTGGTCCAGTGGTTCCAGAGCCCTGCGATTCTTTGTTAGACACACAATCAGAGGAGTGGTCGATGGCTGGCGGGCGAGCTGGAGGTGGAACAGCATCAGACTTCTCAGAGAAGTTCTCACTCAGAGTCCTCAGGACAACTATCATGTCATCCTGACTGAGGATCAGCTGCAGGAAACAAACACAGGATAAATTAACATATTAATCCAATAGGAATAATTTAACAAACTTCAAAATCAATAAAAGATTTGACACATAGTTTCTAAAACCTTTAACATTTGATGTAAATGTCATTCCTTACAGCACTACTCACACTTATAGGCTTAAGATGAGCAGTGATCTCTATGTCAGGTATGCTGTGGTACCAGTTGGATGAAAGATTTCTCTGGACTTCCAAGTCCAGGCTGACTGGTTTCAGCAGCTGGGTCTCTCCCTGAAAACCTTCATTTATGTATGTGGTCCTGGAAGCAGCAATAATAAACAAGTAATGAGAGGTGTTAAGGAGATTACTGTAATTCTGAATCAATCCGATTTTTGCAGCTTTGCTTAGCAAGTAAACATTTAATTATAGATGGTTAAATCCTAATTCTTGAAGACGGCTGGTCTCTGACCTGTACATCTTGAGGTCGGTTAGTCTCACGGTCATTATATCCACAACAGGTGGGATCTTTGCATCACTTTTAAAGGGCTGCTTTGCAAAACGGTTCTTGACAGACAGCCGGCCAAGGTCAGCAACAATGACATTGTGGGAAGAGGAGGACTGGGGCAGGAAGATGACGGGTGCATTGAAGTGAACATTCAGAGCAATCCGAGAGCTCCTCTCTGCGAGCTCCTTCACACCTGACGCTGCCTTTTCTGCAGCCTGGACTGTCACCTCAGCCAGGGCTTCTTTAGCCTCCTGGAAGTTATTGATGAATGCCTGGGAGGAAGAAAGAAAACAACAGAGTGCAGGAGATAAATTAATGGGAATTGGTTGCAGGTAATGCAGAAAAAAAGGTTTTATGGCAGTTTTTTACATTTTGAGTCTTAATTTTATCATTACCTTATAAAATAATCATTTAAATAAAATAATAAAACAATCATTATCCCTCAAAGTTGAACTGTGTGGGACCAACTGTTAAAAATCTTGGACTGTGACAGCAATGTGTGATTCATACCAGTATGGAGGAGACGAGCTTGTTGAGGAAGATGACCTGAATGCATCCCACGGTCAGTGAGATAGAGGTGTCGACTTTAGACATGTCCAGATAGGCATCTCCTTCTGTCGCATCTGTGTAATTTATCATGCGGAAGGCAAACACTTCCTTATCCGCTATAGACACGGCCTGAGAAATGAATGACAGGCAAGGCAGCAGAGTTAAAATGAACACAGCTATACAGGAGAAGAGACAAAATTAAAATGTGATTATTAAGGAACAAACACATTATAAGAGTATTGTAGTGCATTGCTACAAGCAAAATGCTGACTGTACCTTCTTATAAACTGCATCTCTGTCGCAGTCTAGGATCACGATGCTCTTCAGATTGGCCAAAACCTCCATCTCCTTTTTCCTCATCAGAACCTCAGAAACCAGACCTGTGTGGTTAAGACAGTGGGACACTTAATGTTATACTTGCGAAGTGCGATGAATGGAGGAACAAATAAGACGTCATAAGACAACTGTAAATATAGAACTTGGCTGCAGTGGGCACCACTGGGACGTGCAACAGCCTTTATAAATATTGAAACAGTAACAACACATAAAAACGCAGTGTACAGGGACTAAATTTAATATCATTTGAGTCATGGAGCAGCATCTTCATACCTTCAATACTGATCTCAGAGATCCGGGCTTTCTGTCCTCGAATGAAAACCTTGAGACAGCGGAGATCAGCTCTGATATGCAGATTGACGATATCAGCAAATTTTGAACTCTTTGAACCTGTTAAAAAAAGGTGATGAGAAAGAAAAGGTGAGTAATTTAAGGCAACCATAGCAGACTGATGGTTTTAGATTGTGAATATTTAGTGGATCTCTGAAAGGGTTTACAAGGATTAGTTACTTTTTTTCTTGGTTACAACAGCTTCCTCTTTCCTTCCTCCTTCCTCCTTCTCTGGCTCTGCCTCATCCTCTTCAGGGATGGTGGGGAGTTCCTCCTGTCCGCCCTCCTTCTTAGTGGATGGAGGAAGCAGGTTGTTGAGGAAGTTCATGGCATTGAGTAGAGCCTCTGTATGGAGATGGACATCCAGGGATGAGAAGGTCACCTGATGGGGAATGCAATGTCAGATTGTTAGTAAAGACAGGACATCTTTTTTTCGCATCATGTTTAATTGTTTTTGTTTCCATACTGTCAAGATAAGCTTGGTTTTGAATGCAGTACGTAATTTGTAATAAATCGTAATTCTATGATTGAAAGGTTGACTATTCCAACACAGCAGGACAGAACAGCATGTCATGATTAACCTTTCCCTCACCTTGATGAGCTGTTCTGTATTGTTGTGTTGAGACTTGAACTCGGGGCCATTCTTGTCAGCCTGAAAAAGACAATACAATCCTGAATGAGAAAGCCAAGCATCACCATCTTAAAAATAATAATTCAAGATACTGACTATATTGTGGAACTACTGTAAACAAAAATGAATGTATAGTATGGTATTACACATACTCTGAAATACTCCAGGGTGAGCAGGTCGACTTCTGTGTTGTCTAGAGTGGTGATCAGCTGAACCTGCTGGTCTTCAGAATCTGTATAAGGTGGGAACAAAAAACAAAACATGACCTTTAAAAAACTGCAGGCAGAAGAATGTCTCCTGAACTGGCGTATGTAAAAGTGAGACACAGTGTCTACTGACCCATGTATTCAGGGCACTTGAGGCAGATCTCTCGAAGGTAGGTGTTAGATGCCATGTCAAAGGTGCGTATTTTCAGCTCAGTGCCCAAACCCTCTACGTCCAAGTGGAGCACTGGGACCTCCTGACCCCCACAGAGACGACACAACTGAACAGAAAACTGGATGAACAAAGAGGACATAGCGGAAGAGAACGGGGGGGGGGGAATGTTAGAATAATTAAACAATGAGAGTATTAAAAATGTTGTTATAGATGTTTGCCACCTAATCAACAAGACCTCTCTGTACCTCACTGATTTCAAATGTCAGGATCAAGTCAGTCATGTTCTTCTGAGCGTCTTCCTTGACAAGACTTGCTCTTTTGTGTAAGTCCCCGTAGCGCAGTGGCATAGGATTATCTGAGAAGAAGGATTTATCATCGACAGGAGAGCTGGGAGCATCGTAGAACAAATCTTCCTCTGACCCTGACCACAAAAAAAAAAAAAAAAACACACCATGTCACCATCTGTGATATTTTTGGTACACAGTATAGAGTGTTCAAAGTTTTATTTTAACGTATGAGGTGTGCATGACGGGGATATTGCTTTTACCCAGTGAGGTGATGCTGATGGTCTCACATGATTCGAACATGACAGAGGAGCGCTGGTCTGCTAAGTTCGGAGGTCTTCTGGGAGTGAGCTGTGGAGTGAACTGCTTTGGCTACGGAGAAAGAAAAAAACATGAGCCACAATGGTTAAAAGATTTATACAAGTCTGTCAGTGTTATTATTAAAGTACATTGTAATTACCAATTGATATTCATAGCACTTTATTTCTACATTTTTATTTATTTTCCAGCCGTATTTTTCTGCCGTGGTTACCTTTGACGAGGATGGAGCAGTGCCATGTGCAGCAGGTCTGCTCTCAGGTAGTGGGATACTTTCTACCAGCTCCAGAACGCTTCGAAGTTTATCATCAGAAATACGAAGAGACAGCAGAGGAAGCTCTCCAGACATCTTATATCTGGAACATATATGCAAACATGGAAATACAAAGATGCAAACACAAAAGTATGTCCATGATGTATGGAAAAAAAAGCTACAAACTTACCTTGCCATGCGGGAGTCTTTGACGACCATCGCCCTGCTGAAAACTACTTTTAGATCCACTGGCTCCAGGATGTGGAGCGGTGACTGTTTCTGCTTACGGGCCATTTTCCAGTCACCATCTGTCACACACAGAAATGTTTTATATTTCTTTTTATTGCACATATTTAAAAAATATAACTCTAAATGATAAAATAAATATAAAAAACATTTAAGAACCGCTAGGATTTTCTTAATTTTCTGTGTAAATTGTGTTATACTGTAACAATCAACAACAACAACAACAATAAACAATAACCTCATATGTTTCTACAGGGTCCTAATAAAGAACCTTTGACACGTGACATGTGCACGCGCTCGTTTATGCACCTGGTTTGCTATAAAGGAACTGCAGACTGCTAAGCTGTACATCAAAGCTGTCGTATGCTCTGGACATGATGTCTTCAATGTTGCTGGAGTACGCTGACAGCTGAGGAAGATCCTTCTTGCTTTGGCTGGACATCTGAAAAGACAAAATCATGTTTTTCACCATTAAAAATGTCAAACTTCGTAAGCCTTCAAATTGAGAAGAAACTACAATATTCATGTTTTTGTACTCCATAGATAAAAGTAAGACCAGTTTCAGATTTTGAAGCAATTTTGTGTTGGTTGGATGTGCACTTTCTGACCTTGAAATGTCCAAGATCCAACAGTAAGATGTTCTGAGTGCCATTGTAAAAGCCAGTTTGTGGAATGATGACGTAGGAGGCCATCAGGTTCACCTTCAGGTCGAGAACTTTTTGTGTTTCGATCACATACATTAGACCTAAAAGACAAAATGTCATCAACTTATCAATCAAAACCAGAACAGAAAAAAAACAGCGGATTGACTTTGTGATCAAACATAGTAAACGTTCATGACTTCACAGGAAATATATTTGTAGTTAATTAAAAATGATGATACAAAAATGATGATACATACAAATTTTGATTTAACATCAAGTTCAAGATCAAGCACTACTGTTTGGTTTATATCAGACATGGTTCCCAAACCTTCTAACGCAGCACAGTTTGTGACACGGATTAACATTAATTGCTGAGATTAATTGCAACACTGAGAATTTTTATAATGAGGATTAGGAGGCTTTACAGAAGCTCACAGAAACAATGAATAATAAAGAGGCTTGAATGAATAAACACCTCTCCATGCTTGTGCTGTGATACAGTTATGTTACATTAACTTTAAAAACATCAAAACATTTTCAATGTATTCTTGCACAAAATATATTCAAGGTGATTCATGTCTATTTATGGCATTCACAAACTTTCAAGTATTTCAAGGACCCTTGGGAACTATGATCAGATATGGGTCTAGTACTGATATAGTGTTAACAGTAAAAACCCAGTGATATATTATCATTATCATACAGCCTTGTTGCATGCACCCAAAGAAGCTACAGTGAATCACATGATTGTTCAAACTTCAAACAATCTCAGGAAACAATCAGGATGACACTAATCCAGCTAACTCAGAGCTGTGTAAACAAATCTGTGTAGGCACATAGGAAAATGTAAATATCAGAGTTAAGATCAGTCTTGAAACGATCCTGACATACAGTAAATGTTTGCGCATGTACGTGCAACTAACCAGTGGATGTGCGATCTCTAAACTGCTCCAGTTTCATGAGTGTTGCATTGGTGAGCTCATCCAGCTGCAGGTCGTCAGGAGGCATGAAGAACATTGACATGCTGTTCACCGTTATCTACACAGACAAACAATACTATTAATATATAGCTCTTTGATGGGTTTTTTTTTCTATGTTCATACAGACAGACACCACTCACAGCATCATAGATGATTTCCAGAGGTTGTGATTCCACATGAAGCCGCTGGTTAGCACTTTCATCCAGCGGGTTGGTCTCGAACAGGATGCAAAGCAGCGGGGTCCCTGCTCCTGTGGCTGCCTTCCTCGATGACAGGAGGGTTGGTGCAGGCCGGTTACTGGCCAGGCCTGTGACTTCAAACAAACTAAGCCGGGCAGTGATTCTGATAAAAAGAGAAAAAGAAATCAAATGTCAATGCCATCCATGGCAGGATCTTAAGAAGGAGATATGCAAACTGGATGAGCTTATGCTGTCCATTATCCGCCCTGAATAAATAATAGCAGCAACAAGGTTACTACTTGGGAAAAGAATCTGCAGTCTGATATGTCACTCACATCCAGTTGGTCTTTGTGTGATTTGAATTGACTAAAAAACAAAACACAACCTGCTTGTTCTCATTGCTGAAATCATTAAAAGTCTCTTTAAAAGTTACAGTACTGACGCCATTAAAGTGGACCCCCACAAAAAAAAAAAAAGTGGTAACACACTTGATGGCTTGTGCTCCAGGTCTCTGTGTGAGTGTGGACATGAGCTCTCCCACAGTCAGCCTGATGATCTCATTTTTGTCCTTGTCATCTTTGATGGACACAATCAGCCTCTCCATGTGGAAATTGACCTTCATGTCTTCAAACTGCAAAGAAATGCAACATAGTACACAAAGTATCTCATGCAGTATACTGTAATTTTAGTAATATTATTAGTAGTTAGTTATTATTCGTTAGGAGAGCCAAAGGAAAGTGTATTATTAGTTGACAGACGGGTGTCAGGGAGAGGAATGTGACTCACATTCTTCGGCAGGTTGGGATTAGCAGCGGTCTCACTGTATCCAATGGCAGTGTAGAGTTTAGATTTCTCAGCAGGGGTTAACAGCTCATCAAAACCTGACAAGAGGGAATTAATCATAAACTACAAAAATATACTGGAGCACGTTGCTTTGGTCCAACACGTACACGTCTTGCTGTTTTTAAATATTTCAATATCTTTGCCTATTTTCTACATTCTACCTCCAGTCTTGACTTCTTTTGTTTGAGTTTCAGGCTCTCCTCCCCAATTCCACATCCAGCTGAGCCAACCCTGAGACTCCTCTTCTTCCATCTTAATGCCCGGACGGTAAATAATCATGCCTGCCTTGCTCGCCTGGGTAAGTAAAGAAAAAAACAGTTAAGGTGTAACTTTCGTTGCAATTTATGAAAAAAGCACCATCTTTCCTCAACAATGAGACGGATTCAAACATCTAAACTAATTGTATATACAATTGTATTGTATATTGTACAGATGTATGTAAAAGCACATATTTGTTATGTGTCACCTAAACTACAAAACAAAATGTTGGCCAACAATATGTATTAGCATTATACTGTATGAGAAATATATAAAATTTGGGTTTATGGCTGTAGTGCTGTGCAGGAAAGCTGAAATTATGTGACGGGATATGGCACACTGTGGTAGTTCAGCCAAAACCTCAACCATTAGATGCAGCTGCTGATGACTGTGACCACTGTCTGTTTTGTGCTTAGTCATGTATCACTGTGATCATATGTGTTATGTTAGTGGAGACACACACTGTGCATCATTTCTGTGTCTTTTCTATCAGTAATAACACATTTTTTTTGTGTCTGTGGAAGGTTGTGAAGATTCAAAGCACAGCTGTTGATCACAGAATGTGTTCGCTATGACACTTCAGTCATTGCAATCTATGAAACAGAAGCAGTAATATACAACATGAAGATGCCCACTACACAGTAGGTAATACAAAGACCTTACCTCCACCTCAGCCTGCTGCCTGGCCAACGTGATGTTAAAAATATCCAAAGTCTTCTCAGGCCCCTGAGAATCAATACAAGACAAACAAGATTTGAGCTTTTAGCAGCTTCTTGCTACTGCGGAGATGCTTAAATTATCAAATGAGAAAGAAGATGATGCTTACACAGCAGAGAGGGAGACAGAGGAAAAGACCTCTAGATTTATAAATAATCAATTTCAAATGCACTTAAAAGGGTCTTTTTATGTGATTGAACTGTGGATAAGTGGTAAATGCACCACTGAACGGATATTTGTAATTAACTACTTGCATATTATGTTACTTTTAAATTTCATATATGCGAAGCAGAACAAAACAATGAAATCAAATATATAAAAAGTTTTCTTTTCTTCTTCAGTGGTTCAAATATTAGAATAAAGTTGAAAACTAGACATTATTTTCAGCCCAGTCTCACCTCTAGTGCTTTGAGCAGCTCTTCGCTGGGTTTCTTGCTGGTGAGTTTGGTCTTGTAGAGCTCTCGATAGCGTTTTACCATCTGCCTGTGGTGGCGAATGTGCTGCCATGACCACATGTGGAGACGAGGCTTTACATCTATCTCCAGTATGCCTGTGATGACGTACTTCCACCTGCAAGGTAGGCGCATATAAGCATACAGTCAATTTCACAAAATGCAAGATTAAGTAAATCTTTGCATCGCATATCGTCATATAGCATTCAAAAAAATCGTCAAGTCAAGGTGTTTTCTGACCATATACGGGCATTCCTGTGAACGTGGACCATGGGTCTGAACTTCCTGTATGGCAGGTTTCGTGACATCATATCCACTGAGCCCAGCAGCTCCAAGATGCTAATGTACTGGAAAGAGAGGAAGTCAGTGATTACTCACAGTGAGCAGTGACAGAAGTACATTTATCTCATCTTGTTTGTCTTACTTCGCTCTGTGTCTCTTCCTTCCTCACCCCAACACTTTGTTTTAATCAGGCTTTTTCATAGACAAGTTTACACACAACACACACACCTACCTGGGGTCTGTTGAGTTCAATGGCCACCTCACTAAGGTTGACCATTAGGTCCAGTTTGGGAGAGGAGAAGTCGACATCTGACCTGGGATTCATTTTCAGTTTTGCATCCGCTGAGATAGGACGAAAAACTGTGGACCACCAACAAGAGATAGATTCTTTAAAGCAAGTTGTCTTGGCGTGATGATGTTTGCACAAAAAAAAATGACAAATGTATTTATGTAATGTATATATTCTTTAGCAAGGGTAGCCTTTAAAAAAATCTGTGAGCTTGTGCCTACAATTGAAACTCAAAACAAAATCTGTTGAAATGTGTTGGTGGTGGTGATTCAAGCTGTGTGATTCACTCATTTGTTTCTGTCACTGCAGTGTCAGAACAAAACATTCACAATTCACAATTGCCAATTCACATTCTATGCAAAATACTAATTCATGCATGTTAAGTAACAGTGGCTTTAGGTTGGTCATTAGTTGGTGTAGATTAAAGTTGACAGTGACACACTCACTGAAGTCGTGGCTGACAGAAAGAGAAGTGTTGACTTCCATGCTGCTCTGGAGACATCGCTAAAGACACGAGAAGATATTCATTTGTTTATTTTACACACATGTTTCTTCTTTTCTTAAAGATATATTTTGGGGCTTTATGAACCTTTATTGGACAGTAGCAGCTGAAGAATGACGGGAAAGTGGAGAGAGAAGGGGGATGACATGCAACAAACCACAGGTCGGATTTGAACCCTGGGCCGCTGCAGCAAGGACTGAGCCTTTGTACATGGGGAGCACACACTACCGACTGAGTTAACAATTTTCTTAACCTCTCTTTATTACTGCTTGAACAACATGTTAGAAGTAAACCAACACAACATTTCTAAATATTTTACTAACTGGGACTGTCTGGATAGACATATTATATACGATTTTTATAAGTTTTTGTAAATAGAGCCCTTTAAATCTGACACATTGGACCTTTAAAAGCAATTAAGAAAAAGGCCTTTCATAATGTGAAACTGTAGCTCTGAAACTGTCTGACTCTCTGGCTAAGATTGTCCTGTATGCCCACAGGCTGTGTTTTAAAAAAGCAGCATAAGACAGACAATAGCATTGCTAAATCTAGGCTGGTAGAGACAAGGTGCAACGCAGCAATAATAGGGTGACTCACCAAGGCCTCGTCTGCATTGTGATTGGAGAAGAGTACTGAGTTGACATTCCAGTAGGCAAACAAGTTGTCCAGTTGAACCAACTGTGAAGAAGGTAAATGCAAAGAAATTGTAGTGTAGAGCTGACACAGCTGAGAAAAAACAGAGCTAATGTGCTTGGATCAAAGCCCAAAGAAATATAATTGGTTCTTAGAACCAAACCAACTGGTTCATTTTCAGAAAGGTAATTAACAGTTTACTTAAACAAAAGTCAAAGGACAATGTAATCAAATACAATTGCAAAACCATGCAGTGCGGGATACATTTGATGTTTCCTATAATATATAAATTGACAATATATAAAGCTGACAAAATTAAGTGACTGAATTTCTTACCTTGAAGAAAAGCCTTGAACTCTCATCCAGCAGGCTGGGATTCCAGTTCTTATCAGCTGTCTGTAAGATCAAACAAGCAGTGATGTATGGGGCCCTTACTGAAATGACTTTTTTTGTTTACATACATAGATTATGCTTAAGTTTGATGTTTTGGAGGAACATTACAACACATTACCTGGAGGCTGAGGTTTTTAAGTGACACTCCAAATGACAAAGGGCAGTTTGGATTAGTGACCTGCGGAAAAGAGAAATAACAGCTGAGTTGATCACATACTGTTTACTTAAACAGCAATTGAGATATGCTGTACAGACATATGTCAATAAGGTAACTCTGGCCTGAATACTTACATCATCTTCATAGCGTACGTGGATATTTGAAATCTTGACCTGCAGGTTTTTGATGACCTGAGTGACAAGCTTCTCCACAAAGGTGTCCTGCTTTTCCAGACTAGGATTCTCTGCCAAACACAGATAAATAAGTAATATGAGACCTAATCTCGTTTTCCCTAACAACAACCTTTCACATATTCATACTCATAATTGTTTGTTCTAACAGTTGGCTAGCTGTCATTACTGCTGTTGAAACTCATTGTTAACCGTATAAAAGATCTTTCTACCATTGCTTAAAGATACAACATACAATCTTACCATAAGTTGGCATAATTTCTAAAAATTTTCACTTCTGTTTTTTTCACCAGCAGTTACAGTGGTCCCTTGTTTATCGCGGGGGATACGTTCTAAAAATAACCCGCAATAAACGAAATCCGCGAAGTAAGTTTTACAATTATTATACATGTTTTAAGGCCGTGAGACCGCTAACCACACACTTTTATGCACCTTTTTACACGCATTTTGTACAGTACTGCCTTAAACAGGACGCAGAACACATGTGTGGTTCTCCCTTAGCCAATTTAGGACGCAGAACACAATGCGCGTTTATACTGTACAGTACGCTGTAAAAAAAAAAAAAAAAGCATGCAAAATTACACAAAAAAAAATCTGCGAAACAGCGAGTCCGCGAAAAGTGAACCGCGATATAGCGAGGGACGACTGTATTCAGTTTGACTATTTTTTTCTTCTTTACTCACCTCAAAAACACACAACATATTTTTTCATTCCATACAAATAATTATTACAAAATGCACATGCATCTGATTAATTGTTAATCAAGATTTGTCATGAAACATGCTAACCTCCTTATTTTAATATGTTACTAAGCAGTAAACAAATGTTATAGCACTAAATGCTACTGCAATACTGATGCTGAAATATCATAAAGTCCTATCTGACAGACAAATTTGTCCTCTCAAAATTTGAATGCATGGAAAGAAGATATCATGTTATACTGTGTGAATTAAAAAGATATTTTATTATCTTAATGCAAATTGCTCTTCTGTAGAAATATAAAGACACAGCACTGTTCACACTACAGATAACTGGTGTTCTGTTAATACAGTATTCAGCACAAGGGAGGATCAGACAGTGTTTACAGGCTTACACAGCACAGCTCAGATCAGTGTTGTCTGGCTCAGCAATGTTAAACCACAGAAAATATCAAGTGTAAAAACCGCTGGCTGCTCCAAATACAACAAAGGAACTCACAAACCAGACAAACCATGACCATATGGCCACAAATCTCTGCTTTTGCTGCATCTACTCAACGCAAAACCGCATTTTTTCAGCTTTTTAGTCTCTGCTACTACTCTCCTGGCTTCACAATCAAAGGAGAATCCTGACCTTGCTCTGCAGCCTTCAGCTTTGTTTCCTCTATCCTCTGTAGCTCCCTCTGACGAGCCTCCTGTAGCTGCTTCTCCTCTTTTTCCGCATCATACTTTATACCTGGAAAGAAAGGGGTCAATAAAAGTGATTATTTGTCTGCACATATCTGGGAACAATGAAACAGACCAAAGCTTGAGCTTAAGTTTCCTGTTTGTCCTGACAAGGACTTCAGGATCATGAATAAGTGAGACCTCTTTTGTCTGCTACACTGTGTTGTGTCACAAGAGTTATTCAATGGACTGAACTTGATATTACTGATTACTGGGATTTTTTTCACATGTGGTTAAAATGCAAGGATGTTTTAATGTGTTTTATATTTTTTAAAACACTAACCGTGTAAAACGGGAGCTTAATCATATTAGCTTTGACACGCAGCAGGTTGATTTCCTTCAAACGCTGTACAGTGTTTGCTTCAAGGATTTTGTGAGAGTATTGTGGCTGGACCTTGAACCTTTTAGGCGGATAAGGTGTTTGCTAAGAAGAGCTTGGTGCCTTACAAAACAATTAACTCATCAACACATTAGCTGACAGAGGATCTTTTATGTTTTTTATGAGAAGTGTCACATTTTCATTTTCATTATGACACTGTGGTAAACCACCACTGTCTTTAATGGGATTAATGGGAAACACTGCTGTATCCACTGAAATGGTGGACATCAACAGTATTCGATCTAATGCCGAGGAGGAGTACTTAAATCTCAAACTTTTTTAATCATATTCAGCTGGATGAACTTACTTGCTGTGGGGACTATGAGCAGAAAGACACCATCCAGTGTCGCCTCCACTGACTGGGTGTAGAGGTTCTTCCATGGGATCTTTAGCTCCAACCGTCCTGTGAACAAAAAAACACAAGAAGTGAGAAAATCTTCTTCTGAATCAAGGGAAAAGTGGCAGATGGGTCCAGCGACTACAATCTCACCTATATGGCCAGCTCTCACTTTAAAGGGAATGTCAAGTTGACTCTGCAACAACAACAACAACAACAACAACAACAGGAATAAATTACACAGGATTTCCTTCATTAATGCCACGTGCATTGTTTACTTGCACATTTAGTTACAACTTACCAAGGCATTTTCCTTTATTTCAAGATTTGTTAGTATAGCGTCACCTGTGAGGAGAAGAACAAATGTTTACTCATTGTCACTATGTACAGTGTGATAAGTCAAACAGATTAGTGCCGTGTCAGAAACAATCCATAGACCTTGAGTCCACGCCTAGCGCACACTATTATATTATTAAAGCCCTTCATGGCAACATATATATCGCTCTGTATTTAACTTAGTTGTTGCAAGTTGGCACATGTTGGCTCTGAAACTCTCTGCTAATCCTCTCATTTGCCTGGATACTGTTTCAGTGTGTGTGTGTGTCAGCCTTTCTGGTAGAGCTTGTCAAAATAAAGAGAAAGGACACAGTGGCTAGTCATAACCTGTCTGTGTGGAAGGGTGTCACCCCTCGCTTCACATACACTCCTTGCAGCAGCAAATAAGGTGAGACAATGAGTGCAGACATAATAGATTGGCCTATCCATAACTTAGCGTGTGTCTGCACAATTTTACTCCCAACAGGAAGGCTGAAATTACATTTCAGGACAGATAAAGTGACACTGACAGCTGAGGCAGCTTGCCACACAAACACACACACACACACACACACACACACACACACACACACACACACACACACACACACACACACACGACTTGTGGCTAGCCGTTAGCAGCCGTTAGCCAGGCTAGCTGGGCGAGCAGGCTTAAAATGAGGACAAACAAGTTGTGTTACCTCCCCATATGCCGAGCTTCAGCTGCGAGCTGTCGAGGTTGACAACGTAGTCCCCTAAAAACCGGTTGAGGACGTCGACCACCACGCTTTCGAAGACCATTTTGCCGTTTGTTTCATCTGTCTGTCACCATGTTTACATTCTGAGAGCCCGTTTGACCCAACGTCAGATCTGGACGTCCTGGGGTGGGCGGCGCCCTGACGTCATGACGCAGCTGCTGCTGCAACACTAGGGAAAGAGATGAGGTGAGGGTCATAACTGAGAAAGTAGTGCCCGTGTTTAATGATTTTACTGGCAAAATCTTTATTATGACTCATTAATGAAGCCAATCAGTACACTGACATAACATACAAACAGTATGACAGATGTTTAATTGAATGCAATGTGCTCTTTTATCATGTTTTTAAGGTCAAGACATTTTAGATTAGATTAGATATACTTTATTCATCCCACCACGGGGAAATGTACTTGTTACAGCAGCAGAGGAAAGTAGCATACACTACAGAGTTAGAAAAAAGTAGAAAACCCACAATAAATAGACAAAAATATCTATAAGTACTGAGGATAAAAGTGGCATGATATATAAAGAGTATTGTAATGTAAAGTGACCATAGTATAAGAAATATTGCAAAGAAAGTGACCATGATACAAATAATAATATTATTATTTAATAATATTATAATATTATTATTGTAAGTAAGACTCATAACAGAAAAAAATCACAACAACAAAAACATGAATGCATATGTCCACAGATTCAAAATCTTTATTATGACTCATTAATGAAGCCAAACAGTACATTGACATAACATAAAAAAGGTATGACAAATTAGATTAGATTAGATTAGATCCATTATCATTGCACAGAGCAGTACTAAGACTACGAAATGCATTTTAGCATCTGCAAAATCATCAAATCAAATCAGATTTTATTTGTATAGCCCAAAGTCACAAAGTACATTTGCCTCGGAGGGCTTTACAATCTCTACAGGGAGTGACACCCTCTGTCCTTAGACCCTCGAGTGATCTCGAGAGAATAGCAAGTGTGTCCAGACGTGCAGTGATTAGTTGGGTTTTTAGTTTAAGAAGTCATTTGAGTCATTCAGGAGAGTGAACTTGAAATCAGTGTGTCTGTTGTCTGTCAGGTGTTTCACAGGAAGGAGAAAAGAAAGACGGGAAGTAAAAAAAGACAGCGTATTGATCATACAGGGACACAAAGTGTGCAAAACACAAAATAGTAATTAGAAAATTATTTTTTTTAAAGCAACAAAAAAGAGCATAGTTCTGGGTCTGTTAAGACACGAGACAAACTAGTGTTTAGTATACGTGGACAAATCCAGTGCCTTATTTACTTGTGTGAGACTGAAATAAAAACTTGAAAATCAAGCTGTCTTTGAATAGTTTAATTCTTTGCAAAGTTCAGCAGTCATACAAAGTACATATCAGTCTGTAGAGTAAAAAGACATAAGGTTACACATGAGTCGAGTTGATCAAAAAATAGTTACCAGGAGAAACACCGGTTTACAATAGTTTGGTCATCATCATGGTGCAAAGTCACCCTGCTCTACTAAGGATAGGGAAGCCACAAGACGGAATAACAGGAAATGACTTTGAAGAGGGAAAAACTGTTTACATAACGAGTTCAAGTAATAATTTAATGTATTTCTACTAACACACATTAATACCTCCTATATATCTTTTTTTTTATATTTCTATATTTAATGTTTGTTTATTGTATATGAGTCCATGCTCTCCCACCTCATTAGTTTTCTACCTACATTTTAATTCCATTTGCAGTCAACCACACAAACAATTAACGTCAGTGTTGGTTTGCTCTGGAATCAGTTTATCTGTCTTTAACCTTACATTGTTCAGATGGAGTCATAATCATTTGTTTTGTTTCTTGCCCTTTGAGTTACTGTGGTGGTTGGGTAGGTCTCCTCCTAGTGGAGCAAAAAGGCTGATGGCTCAGGGAGCCAGCTCATTGGGCCAAACCATGTGCCACCATGTCATGGGGGTGATTTCGGTTTAGTTAGTTTTGCCTTGTATTTTGTTGTAGTTGGTGTTCACCCTGTTTAACCCTTGTGCACTATTTGGTTTGATCAAGCCAGTATATAGGCCTTGCTGCGTCTTCTGGACTGTTTTTTTTTTCCTTTCTGGATATGTGGTCTTATCTGGTTGGTTTTAGCTGGTGTGGTTTTATTCCATTGACTTGTTTTGGAGGCCAAGTTATTAAATCATTTGGTATATTGAGGGTAAATGAACTTACCTTTCATCTACAACTCCTGTTTCCTCATTGCCTTGTTGCTTGGTCCCAAACAAATGGTGAACCTTATAGGATCCCCCCCAACATTGAAAGAAATAAAAAAAAGAAATGCATTGTAGAGGTGAAAACAAGGACATTACTAATAATTGCCCCAGAGAGCCAAGTCAGTGGTGAAAAGGGAACAAAATTGAGCTTCTGGAGCAGTAGAAATGTGAGGAGCCGACCATTTTGGACCTGGTCCTCTTTCTTCAGGCTCATATGGATCAACGGGAGGCCTGAGAGGTAAGTGTTGACGAGAACACTGTTTAAAAGCACTTCTACAGATTGCATTCTTTTTTCCCTCATACACACTTGTTGAATTTTAAATTATATTTGCAAGAAACAAGCAGAATTTTAAACTATGGCAATTTAATACAAGGTACTGAAAAAACACACTTTCATTTTGGATATAATTCTTTTAGGCTAGAACATACATACAGTATGTCAGGTAGTAAGCTGGCTTTTCATGTTATGTTATTTGGTATACATCCCAAAAAAAAACATTTTCAGACAAATAGAATAAAACCTCACATGATCTATCTAGTTAGCGTCTAACTTGCACATCCAGAACTGTTATCATCTGTATAGTTATGTCTGGGAGCAAGGAAACCTAACATATTCATAACAAGTCACACTGCAGTTTGGTTGGTGTTTGGCAAAGCTATTTTGTCACGGAAGTACTTTGAAGAGATTAGAAGGGAATACTTAAAAATGCAAATACAAAATTATACATAGCAGGTGCTAAATGCACAGATAACCTACATAAACTGTGTATTTTTTTATAAATTGTAATAGTTATCCTAACACACCATGCTGTTGCCTTTCATATCGTACTGTCTTCCAACCAGATAAAACAAATTAATTATTCTTGTACCACATTTTTAATAGGTAGTAACTGAGACAGCGGTTTAGTGATTGCTCCTATCACCGTCCCTCTCCTCAATGTTCCAGTCGCAGGTTTATTTATCAGTCTTAACCTGAGCTGCAGTTCTTGCAGATCCTCTGTAGTGAGCTCTGTAAAGAAGAAATCTTCATTAAACACAGGGCTGCGGCAGTTCCTGATGGTGGCACTCTGCTGTTGCTGCAGCTTCCCCGGGGTCAGACACAGAATAACTGCACAATTCAGGGTTCGTCGGTCAGTATCATCCCGCAGGCCTTCCACAGACACCACATGGACTTTGACTGTGGAAAAAGATGAGAGCGTGTTGGTGGAAAATGTGGTGTGCTCAGCGACGAGGCGCACTTTACCACGGCCCTGCAAAGGGAGGACTTGCTCATGTTGATGTCTATCCTGGCGCTGCAGAACATCAAGCGGGAAGAGGACAGGTGGGGCTAGGGTGAGTGAGCTTCCCTTTAAGCTTGGGGGGGAACTGGGAGAGGTTGTTAAACCCGAACTCTTCCACCTCCCTCTGTCCTCTTGGCTGTCAGTTAATGAGGGACAGGATGTTGCTCCTTTAAGGCGTCCACGGCCTGATGGGATGGAGGAGGAGAATTTAGCACTACAAGGGGAACTGAGGGGAGAGCAGTCACTAGAAGAAGGTGTTTCACTTTCTGTACTTTCTGTACTCCCTGTATCTGACAGACTCTTGCATATAAACAGAGGGAGAAACCCAGGTTTCTTTGGCAGGGTTGTCTGCTTTCCTAGCCTGCGTGCTGCAGGGATACGTCTCTCAATCATGTAAACGGAGCTCTTTGAGTGGAACAAAGACTCTTTCCGTCTAGTGTTGGGGCTCTCATATATACCTACGAGACCGTACCCCTCTGCAGAGAATGGCAAAGGTTTCTTTATAGCCTTCGAATCCACTGATGCATCGCCAGCCTCCACCTTCTCATCCTTCACTTTTACATGTGTAGTGTATGAAGGAGGGCTCCTCTTCTGACCGCACAGGTTAGGTACCATTGTCTCAGCTTCCGGCAGCGGGCTTTTCTTGCAAAGCCGTGGCGGTAGGCAGAACTCTGGGATCTTGTCTGGGGTGAGGATGTTGATGTGCAGATTGTGAGAGAGGCCGGCTTTAGAAGAGAGAAAGATATCCTCCTCACTCTTCCCCATGTAACGACTCAGCTCTAGAGGAATGCTCTCCATGCTCTCTCGAATCTTTCCAAGCACCCACATAGTTATCTTCTGATTATTTAATATGATGTGCAAAGTCTCTGCATAAATCTCTTTGGTAACAAGAATAAAAAAAATAAGATTTAGATGAATCAAACAAATAATCAAACAGAGCACACTGAAATTGATCTCAAATGGTGATGGTAGCAAATATTTTCTTCTCACCTGTTCAGGTCTTGATGTTTCCACCTCTAAAGAAAGATCTGTGTGACTGTGACTGATGTGCCAGTGACGGATTTTAAAGGTGAGTGTTTGGCTCTGCATCACTGGTCGGCTGCCCCCACCTGCGTCACAAAACAGGCTGTACACGTACATACACACACACACACACACACACACACACACACACACACACACACACACACACACACACACATCAAAAACATACACAACTGTCTGTTGGAGACTGCATGGATGGAAATCAGAAACAGGTGCGTCGGTGTGCATTTAGTTGTGCTTCAAGGATGTGATGTCAGCTTTTCATTTGTTCCAATCCTTTTCCCTTAAAGAAACCTTTTTTTTATCATTAAGTAAACTATAAAGTGACATATTTTATCGATGTTTCATATTATATTCAGTGCATAACTGTAACAGTACAGAACACCTGAAACTGTACAATTTACCCAGACGGCGACTGCAGGACGTTTGTGAATTGAATGAATTTTGAGCAGATTATTTCCGGTGAATCTTGAGAGAGAATCAGAGATGAGTTTTCCTGATATTTATTTTAAGAAAGGTTTTAAACAATTTCTTGTCTGTACTATGTACTTATTCGAATTTTAAAAATGATAAAAGCTTAATAAGCTTCTTTTACACCAAATTCAGTGTTTTCTTCACCCTGATGCTTAACTGTTGTTCTGTCGGCTCTTTGGTTGTTTTTAAGTGCATATTTTTCTAATACAGAGAGTGAAGGCTCTGACTATAGCTGGTCTTTAGTTTGGCCTTATCCTAGATTTTTTTTAAGTTTATGTCTGAAATTCTAATCAAAACTTTAGACCCTGTGTAAATCTTTGGCGACCCCCATGGGGGTCAGGACCCATAGGTTGGGAAGCAGTGATTTATATCATCACTAAAATGTGCTTTTCTATTGTACTGTAAATAATTGAGTATAACATGATGCTATGAATTTCAATTGAACATACAAAATGTTCAAATTTAGAACACAATTTAAAAATAATAATAATATAAATAATATTTGATGCATAAGGTAAAATATTCATAATACACTAACTAAATATTTAAAGCTAAAGTGTTCAATAGAATTTAATTCTGATTAAGACCCAACAAAATATCGAAGCGTGTGTTGTTGTTGTTGTTGTTGTTGTTGTTGTTGTTGTTGTTGTTGTGGCGGTCATGATGACATAACTATAATCTCCTTTTGAGAAGAGTTGACCTCTCATTCAAAGACAGGAGCACACCAGGCCCACCGACAACACCCACCACCTCAAAGACCCACTGACCTTTAAACAACCGGTATAGCCCAGACACAAAACTGACCTGATGTAAGCCAGGCAGCTCATTTAGGTCAAACCCCATAAACTGTGCCAAAGCAATAATAATAGTCAAAATGTGAATGCCTGCTGATAAACACAAACTCTTTGCAGATAGTTTAACAAATTTCAGACACGACTAATGGCTGCTGTCTTCTGGCCTGAATTATAGGCTTGCATACCTTATAGGTTCTTTTAGTTTGACTGCCTTTATTGATTTTAATGCACTTGTCACAGTAAATGCCGACTCAACATGTGAATTACTAAACATCTCTCTCTGCAGTATGAATTCATCCTCCTGTCATTCAGTCTCAGACATTTTCAGGGTGCAAATGATTACATGGCACTGGTGTTAGAATTTTATATTGAATAATCGTGTTCCCTTCCTACTATGATTTACCTTTCTTCTCATTGGTGAATGTCCATATTTTTAATTGAATCATAATTATGCGTTAATAATGCTAATAATTTATACCACATTCTGTGGTTTCCTTTTTATCCAAGCTTTAGTCTAGATTATATTCACTTTCTGGGGGCTTCATGCCTCCCTGGAAATGTGTCAACTAATTCACAAGGCAGTGACATTTCTATCTTAGAACATTGGGTTGTTGGTACGATTTTTCTGAACCTCATCGTGTGGATAAACTACATATATTTCATATTATGAAACATGGTTGTGTTGTACTCTGTACACAGATAGATGCCGAACCAAAAGTCTGTTTGAATCTTCTTCAACCACCAGAGGGCATACATGGTTTAGATTTACTGTTGGGCAACCTCTAACTTCCATTTTTCTTTGATAAGACATCAGTGGGATAAAGTTAATATTTTTGTACAGCATTATTATAAGAAACAGGAATCAAAGGGTTATTCAAATTTGTTCACACAGACAAAAACACACCCACACCTGTGTGGTGGTTCATTAAAAATATCCTCTCTTATTGTTCTAATTAAACAGTAAGCTAAATGAGAAACATCTCTGCCCATGTGTGTGTGTGCCGCCTGTGTGTGTGTGTGACAGAGAATGAATATGAAGATGATGAATCCATTCGGGAGGAGTCAGGGGCCTCCGGAGCGCCAAGGGGTCAGGAGGCTTTTTGTGGTAGTGAAGATCGACTTTATTACACCAATAAAAACCCAGAGTGCTCTCTGTAATGGAGAGATAAATGATCCGGAGTCAGAGGAGGACCTTGCCTTTAACCGCTGTCACAGCTGCAATTAACGCTAACGAGAGAACAGTGCATTGTTGCCAAATGCTCTAACGCTGTCGAGTGCATTAGTGTTAAAACCTTTTTGTTCTGGAACTCTACATTTTTAAAACAATAATTCATTTTTTTAATATTGTGGATTTCATTTTGGTAATTCACCATTAACAAATCAACCAGAAAACCAAACGTCTTCTCAAATGTACCCATTGTATTTTATTCAGCCTCACTTTCTTGTAAAAACTCAAACTTCTTAACAATAACTGTTTAATTCATTATTATCCTCTGAAGTAGAGTGCTGTGTAATTTAACACTCTCGCAGTTTCCCTCTTTATGCTGCTCACATACCTGAACAAAGCCATGCTTTTCAGTGCATTACCCAAAACAAGTTTAAAGACCTTGCATGTTCACTTTATTGCACCATGAAAACATCTAGCATCTTATACTGACTTGTGGCGGTTTCTTCCAGTAATATTGACTGCCGCAGGGATGAACCAGCAGCCTCTGGTTAGCAAGAGAGAGAGTTAAACCAATAAGGACCTAAGCAAAAGTACGGAAGCCCTGAACCGCATGTGTAAAAAAAAAGAAAAAAAAAAAAAAAAAAAAAAAAAAGCCCTATTAAGTCGTTATTATGAGATAGTATCTCGTTATCACGAGATATTATCTCGTTATTACGAGATACTAAGTCGTTATTACGAGATATTATCTCGTTATTACGAGATATTATCTCGTTATTACGAGATACTAAGTCGTTATTACGAGATAAATTATCTCGTTATTACGAGATACTATCTCATAATAACGACTTAGTATCTCGTTATTACGAGATATTATCTCGTTATTACGAGATACTAAGTCGTTATTACGAGATAAATTATCTCGTTATTACGAGATATTATCTCGTTATTACGAGATACTAAGTCGTTATTACGAGATAAATTATCTCGTTATTACGAGATACTAAGTCGCTATTACGAGATATTATCTCGTTATTACGAGATACTAAGTCGTTATTACGAGATATTATCTCATTATTACGAGATAATATCTCGTAATAACGAGATAAATTATCTCGTTATTACGAGATACTAAGTCGTTGCATTGGCTCAGCGCAGTATTGGAGTATATACAAAATAAAAATAAAAATAAAATAATAATATAAAAAGTAAAAAATAAATATAATATATAATATAAAAAGCAAGGTATGTACAGTGGTGTAGTGCAGGTAGGTGGTGGGAGAGGGAATGTCCTTATTCAAAGTTTACAGTTTAGCAGTCTGATAGCCTGGGGTACAAAGCTATTACAGAACCTGGTGGTCCTTCACCGAATGCTGCGGAACCTCTTTCCAGAGGCCAGCAGGGAGAACAGTCCATGATGGGGATGTGAGGAGTCCCTGGTGATGTTTGCGGCTCGGGCCATGCAGCGCTTCTGTGCAACATCCTGGATGGAGGGGAGAGAAGTCCCAATGATGTTCTCCGCTGTCCTCACCACTCTCCTCACATTCTTCCAGTCAGAGGCACTGCAGCCTCCACACCACACAGAGATGCAGTTGGTCAGGATGCTCTCTATGGTGCTTCTGTAGAATGTAGTGAGGACGGGTGGGGGCAGGTGGGCTCTCCTTATCTTACGCAGGAAGTACATGCGCTGCTGTGCCCTTTTGACCAGTGACGCAGTGTTCATAGACCAGGTAAGGTTGTCTGTGATATGCACCCCCAGGAACTTTGTGCTGCTGACCACCTCCACAGCCGTGTTGTTAATGAGAAGTGGAGCGTGGCTGGGCTGGTACTTCCTGAAGTCGACAATGATCTCTTTGGTTTTGTCCACATTCAGGATCAGGCTGTTGTCCCTGCACCAGCTCACCAACTGCTCCACCTCCTCTCTGTAGGCCAGGTCATTGTCGTCCCTAATGAGGCCCACCACTGTTGTGTCGTCTGCGAACTTCACAATGTGATTGGAGGCAGACCTGGGGACGCAGTCATGTGTCATCAGAGTGAACAGCAGGGGGCTCAGGACACAGCCCTGAGGGGAACCTGTGCTGAGGGAGATGACACTGGAGGTGTTCTGTCCGACCCGCACTGACTGCGGTCTGTCAGTGAGGAAGTCTAGCAGCCAATTGCACAGGGGAGTGCTGAAGCCAAGGGGTCCCAGTTTGTTTACCAGATGTTGCGGAATGATGGTATTAAACACTGAACTGAAGTCCAGGAACAACAGCCGCACATGAGTGTTCTTCTCCTCCAGGTGTGCAAGGCTCAGGTGTAGAGCGGAGGAGATGGCGTCCTCAGTAGAGCGGTTTGACCGGTAGGCAAACTGGAAGGGGTCAAACGTGGGAGAGAGTCTGGAGATGATGTGTTCCTTTACCAGCCTCTCAAAGCATATATAGAGATATATGGTTCTGCCAGAAGGCCCACTCTAAAGTCAATACTCAAGCATCGATGACATGAAGCATATCTCGGCAGTTCAACCACCAATAGAATATCCAACAAAATCCTCATAAAAGTGAACTGATAGCTCCAACCAAGGTGTATGGCTATTATTTACTTAAGTTCTCATGATTCTTGTGTTTGGGGAGAGTGTTGAGACCGCCCAATTAGCACTGTTGCCAGAGGGGGTGCTCACCCAGGACGGCCCCTGCAACCACATTGATCTTCAGGACGCAGGAGGCAAAATGGATCTCAGCCAAATAGTAGCTTTTTATTTTTATTTAGGCTTTCAACAAAGGGAAATTCTTGAAGTCTTGAGTCATCAGCATGGCATAATACTTTGTCTTAGAACTCTGCAAAAGATTCTGAGGAAGAATAGGCTTTATCGGAGGAAATATTACTCAGACATAGTAGATGTTGCTTATTTTGTAACCCAGCAACTGGAAACCTCAGATCAGATGGTAGGATATAGGATGATGCATCTGAAATGCATTCAGGAGGGGCTGGTTGTTAAAAGGGAAACTGTGAGATTGCTCCTAAGTATTCTGGATCCAGATGGAGTGGCACACAGGCGAGCACGGAGACTGCGAAGACGGAGATATTTTTAAAAATTTTCAAAAAAAAAAAAAAAAATTCAATTTATTTTTTCTCAAAATAACAACTTATTATCTCGAAATAACGAGATAATATCTCGTAATAACGACTTAGTATCTCGTAATAACGAGATACTATCTCATAATAACGACTTAATAGGGCTTTTTTTTTTTTTTTACACATGCGGTTCAGGGCTTCCGTACAAAACAGCCACTTTGTTAAAAACCACACTTCACCTCTGCGTTTGCGTACATCATAATTGATGTATCGCTTCTCTCTCCCTACTGCGGGCTGTAACTTCATCCCTTTAACCAACTGCCCAGAGCTAAAAGTGACCTGCTGGCCTTCCTTCATCACAAGAAAGATACAATAGAAACTTCAACTCTGTTTTCATGGAAGTGAATTCTTTCAAACTTGCTCAGTAAGAACAATTACTCACATAAGTGTTTGTGGTGATTCAATTCAGTGTGGTGAATAGGACAGGAAGGTGCTTAATGATAAAAGATCAGTCAGACGAGTCTTTGTAGATTCTGTGTGGTTACTCTTTGCTTAAAGCATCCCTAGCTCCAATTTCAAAGGATAAATATATATATCATAGTGAGATACATAGAATAAGCTGTTAGTAATAGTTAAAGTGAGCACATACACACACAAAACAGACAAACAAATCAACAATAATAATACAATCTGACAGTTTATTATCCACTGCTATGCAGAAAATAGACAAAATTATGACACAAAGAAATCAATTTGCATTTGTAATAGTGCTACATTACATTACAAGTATTTAATCTGTTATATATAGATATTGTTTTAATAAAAAATGTTTTTTCCTTTAGGTTTCGCATTATAGAAATGTATCAATTGCCGATCGCTGATCGATTTGAGCCGTTTGACTGGTGTCATAATAGAAAACGCCTGCACACATTTTCACTCTGTATCTTTGTGTAACCAAACACGTTCTGCCTAGATCCAAGGCAGTTTTAGTAAGCCAAACCTTTGTCATAAGGTTTTCTCTGTAACACTGCCAATTATTATGTTTTGACATTGTGTGATGTGATTTAAAATTCCAAGTACAAACTCCGAGCAGGAGAAGAGCTGATGATACACTTTGTTAATTTCCTCTTCACTTTAATCTCTATTATTGAGGAGTCAAATGAGCCTATATGGGCACTCACCCTCTTGCACAGCACTTAACCTCTTATGGAATTGCTGAAGTTTTGTGGTCAGAGAACTTCTTGGTCTGAAGTCCTAAGAGAAAGTGAGAAAGTCGGAGAGGAGAAACATTGGGAAGGAGGCCAGAATGGCTGAACCACTGACCTGTTTTGAATTGATAATAAAATGTAATAATGGCTAATAAGGTGTAATAATTTGGGCCAATAAAGCTAGATGGCAGATTAAAGATGAGCTGCGTCAGAAGACCTTACTTTGAGGACGACGCAGACAATACACTTCAGCCAGAGGGGGCAGATAAAATTCAACCCTAGATCAGTGAATCATTGTCTAATTATTAAGAGGGAAGGGAGGGAGAGTGGGTGAAGGAAGGGAAGGGGAGATGGGGAAACAGTTTTGGGGAATAGGTCGAGAATCACATCCTTTATTTCTGGAAGGATTAGACAAGCTACATTTTGAAACACAAAAGAGCGTCGAGGGAGATGGAGAGGAAAAAGTGAGAATAGGGTACAATATGGAGTAATGACAGAGAGGAAGAGTTATAGCAATGTGCGGTGGTCCGGAGTGACCTGTCGTTAGGACTCTCTCCCCTGACAGCTTCTTCCTGTCTCCAGGCCTGATGCCAATATGCTAATTCCCCTCAGATGGCCTTTTCATTGGCTGATGCTGACTCCTGTCGACACATGCCAGATGACTGTCCCCCTAGTCTTACTATTAAAGACCACAGCCGTGAATATGGCAAGGAGACCATTACCGAGATAAGAGCAGATCTAGCCGTATGCCGGCTGCCTGCTCGCTCTGAATCACATAGACCGTTACAATAAGTTATTGCGTGTACAAGAACTGCAGCCCACCATCACAGGTATTACAGAGACTGTGGTAGTGAAGACAGACATGTACTATAAAACACATGCTCTTTGTAGATATGGTGAAAAGTAATAGGACGACCCAAATAAGGCTCAAGCTTGTGACTGGATTTAATCCCCAGGTCCAGTCCACAAACTGGCAGGATAAATGTAGTTGTGGCCACTGGGGTGAATCGCCTGCGCAGACTGTGGTTGTACTGGGTAGCTTCCAGGTGTGAATGTGTGTACTCAGCAACATCATTCCTACAAAACTTCCCTGAATAAAGAAATGAAATACTGTTCCCTACCCAACTGTAGTAGGTTTTTTGATAAATTGACTAAATATAGGACATAGGAAAAAGAATAAATGTTTTAGAGGCACGATCTTACAATTTGAAATTAAGTTCATTTGAGGCCGAACTGATGACAGCAGATCTGGAATTACATATTGCCTTGAAGAGTAAACGCGCAGGGAAGTTAACTGAGAGCATTCATGACTTTCCTGCCACTGTGTGTGTCTTAATTAAACCGCAGATGAAACTGAATTTGATGTTTTGGTAGTTTAGTGCAAAAAATAATAATAATAATTGTGAGATGAAACATAACTCGTGAACAGCAAATTGATTAACAAAGAATACACTTTCAATAACTTGTTGATAATTTAAAGACGGAATAATTAACCAGCTAACAATAGCTTAATAATTCTAATGATCATTTCCTTAAATGTGTAATTTAAATGTGAATATGATTAATCTCTTACTTAATCTCTGTTCTGTTTTATGTATTTCTATGTACTAACCAATTGATTACTTTTGAAAATGTGGAAAAATATAATCATTACACTGACGCATGCAGGTGAGAGCAGGAGAAAGTATAGACATATTATTTTACATGTACATTTTGTGATACAAACTTCAATGTTATAGACAAAAACACAACATCATTTCAGTTCTTTCTATACCAAAATGTGTCTTCTATATCTGTTATTTAAAAAAAATACTGTATTCATGGATATATTTCACAAAAACCACTATGATGTATTCAGTGTGTGATGCAATTTGAGAAAAGAATTTTAACATCATGTCATAGTTATTGTCGCCGTCTGCTTCAGTTCAATTTACGGAATTGGTTATGATTTGTTTTTAGTATAATTAGATTATTATTAGATAGATAGATAATTAGAATATTACAGTTTCATCATAAGAGGACAAGAAGTCTCAATGACCTTGTATGGCTGTACATCTACTTACAATTTTCTTTCTTTCTTTCTTTCTTTCTTTCTTTCTTTCTTTCTTTCTTTCTTTCTTTCTTTCTTTCTTTCTTTCTTTCTTTCTTTCTTTCTCTCTCTGCCTCCTTGGTCTTCTTTGTCACACTCTCGCTTTCATTTCTTTCTCTGCTTCTGTTCATCGTCCCACTTTTTGGTTTCATCTCTTGTGGCTGTTCTCAGAAATATGAAAAAGCCTGAGATGATTTCCAGTGTAGTGTTTCTCATGTATTCTGATTCTGCAAATTAAGAAACAATTTGATGCATTTTAACTTTTAACGATGAGTTTATGAAGTCTGTGTGAAAGACAGACTTCTGTTCTGTTAAAATTGTTTAACAAAGTTAATAGTTGCTATAATGTAGATTTATGCCTCCATTTATTGTCCAAATGGCTCCACTGATACTTTTGATTTTCATCCAAGCTGTGACTGAACAAGGAATCCTTGTATAGCAATTATAGGTTTAAAAAAATTAGAACAAATTTCTGTTATATGATGTTGCCAGCGTTGAATAAAAGACTGCTGTCCGGAACAAAGAATAATATTTAAGGTTGATGTGAATGTGTATGTATGACGATGGATCAGATCAATGAATTAAGCTGCTCATTATGATGGCCTGCTCTTGCTGGTCATTAAGAAAAACGCATGTAGAATTTGCCACCCTGGCCCCTATGAAGTGTGGGTAATTACCACTAATGTATCATCGCCTATTCAAGACCGTAACGTTTCGATTCTGAGGGCTGAGAGTGAAACACCTCTGACCCAAATGTTTTATTCATTCATAGGACTCCTATTATTCATTTTAAACTCATATTTAATATGATGAACAGTTTTTTCCATGAATACAGAGTTCTCTCATATTAATATCTCATACACTTTTATCAGCGCTAACAGTTTTTCATATGCTGTAATATTATATTTGGGTTGTTTAAATGAAATATCATCATATCACTGTCAGCCTAAACCTACGATTACTACAATGGATTCATGAGAAGCTTGATAGAAAACCCAAATCAACTTACAAACAGACCCCAACTGATTTTACTCGCTGGTACATAGATGACTCCTTTACTGAACATTTTCTTTGTCATAAGTCATATATGTTTTCAGTATTAATTATCAGTTTTTATGTATGCTTTGGAAGTCTTTAGTGACCCAACATAAGTAGTTTTGAAATTTTGAACTGTCTTTGGTTCCAACTTAGTCTTTGAGCATTGTCTTTTATCAAAAGCTGCTGTGTTGATCTTATTTGTAACATATTTGTTTTAGACTTAGATTTTTGTATTAGAATCGGGATCATCTAATCGGTTCACATTATTTTGAATAAAAACCTCATCACTGTTTTATAAAATCCAACAAGACTTCTATGTAGTTTTCATTTGGGAGTCAGACACAACACTGAAACAACCTATGTATTAATTTTATTCGTTTAATTATTTTAAGATGTTTTACATCATGATGACCTTCATCTCAGGATTTAAATTCTTCAAATTCACCCAAGTTAATCATCGCTTTTATTTCAAATTGAAGAGAATCTTGCCGTGTGCATATTTGTCTGAATACAGAAAAAATATATAGATGATTTTATTTTTGTAAATTAATTGATAGAAACTCAAAAAGTTGTTTAAAGGTGCACCTCTTTATACCTCAATCCAAACACCAACACTACCTAAATCATGTATCCGATTCACATGTATAACATAATGTATATTATATTGAAGCATCCAGAAACTCAAAACCAGTTATAGGATGAAATCTAGCACAGTAATCAACATGCCTACAAAAACAAGCGCTTCTAAGACTGACGCCTTTTTTTCCCCCTCCTAACTTGCTCCGGAGACTTGCACTGAAAACCATTTAACATATGCTGTTAAATGATTTGACACAACCAGCACAGTGCCTACATTTATAAAAGAA
Organism: Collichthys lucidus; assembly: GCA_004119915.2. Taxonomy (NCBI): domain Eukaryota; kingdom Metazoa; phylum Chordata; class Actinopteri; family Sciaenidae; genus Collichthys; species Collichthys lucidus. The sequence goes on from CM014088.1 coordinate 24,607,710, forward strand.
AAAAAAAACTAAACTGCACATATACCTCCTATTAGCCTGTGCATAAACACATGTGCACATTAGGGAGACCTCATGTGGTATTATGATTCCAGAGGCATCTAACATCCACTGTTGTGAGGACAGAGGATCATGGAGGGTAATAATGGCTGCATTATTACTCCTCTTATTGTGTCTTAATTAGTAGCATTTAATTATACACTAATGCAGTGAGGGCTATTAAAGACATTGAGGCCTGCTGATCAGGGAATTAAAGCAACACGCACACACACACACACACACACACCTACAGACAGGGGTACACACTTTTCACATAGACACTTTTGTCATGCCATTGAAATTGCAGTTCCCTTTAACTAGGAATCACAGAGACCCTGCAGTGAAAGTGTGTGTAGACAAGAGAAAGAAATAAAAGATAAAATGTAACCTTTGAAATCTAATTGCAACAGAGTAAAACTAGAGACAGCAATAAAAAAAATACCTGTGTCTCGAAAGAAAAAATAAGAAAGATGAAGATAGAGAAAACAGGATGATAAAATAATAACATTAGGATGAAGATGAAGAAGATAAGGGCAGTCACTATTATATGTATTAAAGCTCGTTAGCAATGACACCCAAATAGGTTTTAATTCTTCACTCCCACGCCTCTCCTCCACTGGTGCATCTCAATTATTTGTTCAGAGGCTGGTGTGACAATAGTGTCGGCTGTGGGAGCCTTTGGGATGCTAAACAGGGCACAGGAGGTTGAATATAAGTCATTTTCAGTGGGCTGAACCTGGCGCTTTGTGCTGCCGGAGAGGAGAAGCTTCAAAGCTATGTTTAAAGAGAGGAAACAAAAGAGCAAGAACTTGATCTGATCACCCTGCCTCGCTTTTGAAGTTGTGAAGCTGCTCATATCCATCTTATGAAGATCATACACACACCTCTCCTGGACACAGCGTGCATCGGCACATATGGCCATTCCAGATGTGATTTCATGTCATGTTGCCCACATGTGTATGAGTGTGTGCACATAATGATGAATTACAGGAGATGACCTCAATTTGAACATCTCTCTGAGAGGGCAACATTTGCTTTGCAAAGTTTGAAATGTTTTTTTTTTTATTCATCCCTAAAGGCTGTCTCTTGAATTTTGGGGAACATATGTGTAAAATTCACACATCTCACGCTCCTGCTGCATTATTTAATATTCAATATTCACTTCCTCTTTGATGAGTTAGAGAGCTTCTTGAATTTGATTGAAACTCCTAAAAGCTTAAAATCACTTTCATGTCATTATGTTTTCATTCAGTAAAAATGGCAAAATTTCTGCATAAACATACATTTCACTCGTCATTATTACTGCATGTCCAAAATGCAGTTGAAATAAAAATCAGTCTTCCTCAGTTAAAAGGGGGATTGTTGCGTCTGACAAAATAAGTCAAATCAACGTATCATCATTTTTGAGCAACTGGTGTCAAGTGTGTACAGTAAGCTGCGCCGGTATCGGTGATGTGAGCATTGCTTATTGCAATATTTGAAATAATTATGTGTAGTAATTATCACACACGGTAAGATCAGTTAGTAAAAGTCAGGATGCGCTTGAAAAGCTGAGTTTTCTGCGTCAGATTAACTAGATTTCAGGGTAATTTACATAGAAGAATGCTGGATTGTAATTGAATTCATCTTTTTTTTCTTCAGATGTGCAGTGCGGAAATTAAAATGAGTAAATAACTACAACAACAAAGAAGATTTTCGGTTTTAAGTTCTTTATAAATATCCTCAGATAAATAGTGTTATAATACAAGCATAACGTTTTCAATGCACCGCTAAGTAACACACGCAAAAAAAGTGCAACAGGCCAATTAAACAACATGAAGGCCTGTTTGTCTTTAAGCCGAAAGGCCTGCCAGTAGATTCAAATAAAATAAATAGAACAAGAGCAAAAAATAGAAACAGGGTTGTTGGTTTGTCTCCCAAATCAGAGCTTTCTTTGGGTTCAGCGTATCTACTTGTCTGATTGTATTTATCAGTGCCACATTACAGTATGCGGTAAGTGCCCTCACAAACTGTGCAAATAAATTATGATTTCAATCAACATGGGTCTAATGAAATATTCATTACACAGCACAATGTTAACCTTACTTTTTACAACTCTCCTACAGCTGCACTTAACTTAAACTATGACGTTGCTGACAGGCCTATTCTGTCTTACTTTATGCAGTGACAATGTCCTTCGTGTTGTCAAAAACAACCCGAAATTTACCCAGTTAGGACAGCAGGAGGGCCGGGTGTAGAGGGTTTCCTTTCCCCTCTAGCAGATCACTTTTCTCCATTACTGAGGCTGGTGAGCAGAGCTGGGTCGGGCCGGACTGCAGCCCCGTCAGACCGGGCACGGGACCCAGGGATGGGGTTGGTTTTATTGGCACCGGGACGGCAGGCAGGGTTTGCCCGTTGGCATTGTGGTACAGGCCCTTTGCTGACATGCTGAAGGGCGCGTACTCTGATGATGCGGGCACTGGCACACCACCCATGGACTCTGACAGCATCCCGACGTGCGGCCACATGGAGTTGACCACGCTGCTGAGTTGCGGTGGCACCGGGTAACCCAGGTGGTGCATGACTGAGGTGAGGGGGAGCCCGCTGGCCATCACACCCTTGTAGTCCCGACCTATAATGTTCTCGATGGCGAATGGGTGTTTAAACCCGCCGGGCTGTGCGCAAGTAATGCCCCCGTAACCCTGGAAGTGAGGGAGCCGACCCACGGTGCTTGCCGGGCCAGCTGAGTGGTCGTGGTGGCTGGATGCCGTGCCCAGCTTACCGCCTGGGTGGTGGTGGTGATGGTGAAAGTAGTGCATCATCGGGGAGCTCTTGCAGGCCATATGCTCAGCGCGCAGCACCTTGAAGCGCTTCCGTCTCCTCAGGAAGCTGCCATTCTCAAACATGTCACCGCAGTCCGGGTGCAGAGCCCAGAAGCTGCCTTTCCCTGGCTGATCAGGCCGCCGAGGGATCTTGATGAAGCAGTCGTTAAAAGAGAGGTTGTGTCGCAGGGAATTCTGCCACCTTTGGGTATTCTCTCGATAATACGGAAAGCGGTCCATGATGAACTTATAAATGTCACTCAGAGGCAGCATCTTTTCGGTTGAGTTCTGGATAGCCATCGCTGTCAGTGATATGTAGGAGTATGGAGGCTTCTGGTCGCTGTAAGAGTTCTTCCCAGGACGAGGCATGACTGGTTACTGTTTTCTTCAAGTTTAAATAAAAATAAATAATAAAAAAAACAGCAAGTTAAATTTTAAACGCTATATTTTAAGGAAGATAACTTCATATCAGTCTCCATCTGACGGATCTGTTCCAAAGTTTTGAGCCATCAGGTTTGAAGCTGGCAATTTTTTGTTAAATCGATGAATACAGTGTAGCCTAAAGGCCCGCTGCTGTCAGGTAAGATCCTTGAGAGGCTCCTGCATCCCAGGAGAATTTCTTCTGAGGACTTCTCTCTGTCAGATTTTGCTCTTGGCGTTCTGCGTGAAAGCCAGTCTCTGTGCGTAAAAGTTGAGTTGATCCTCTCAGTTTCCCCCTCAGCTCGCTTCGCTGTCTGTCTGTGTGTGGTGTGTGTATGTGTGTGCGCTCCTCTCCTCTTGTGCGATGCTCCCACTCGCCGAGCGCCGTTTTTGTAAGACCCCCGCAGGTCGCTGGCTCTATTATCTATTATCCAGACACTTAGGGGACACGTCAGGAGAGAGCAGAGGGCTGTGTGTGTGTGTGTGTGTGTGTGTGTGTGTGTGTGTGTGTGTGTGTGTGTGTGTGTGTGTGTGTGTGTGTGTGTGTGTGTGTGTGTGTGTGTGTGTGTGTGTGGTGTGTGTGTGTGTGTGTGTGTGTGTGTGACAGAGAGAGAAAGAGGGAGAGAAGACCGAAAGATGGGGGTGAAGAAATGAATAAAAATGAGGGGTGGGTGGCGCGTTTAACACACGCCTTCGCTTCTAATCTCCTGTTTGCCAATCAACGAGTCCTGCGTAAAGTACACATGGACAGAAACTAACCGTAGTGATCGTTATTAACCACTAAACTGTGTTTAAAGGAGCCATTCTTTTAAATGCCTTTCAGCAAGTCGCTGAATCTCCAACAGCTCCATGACTGCTCCTCTGAAGCTGACCCTGACCTTTGACCCCTGGGGTTGGAAAAAGCAGTCAGTCATTTTAAACGGGATTCACTACGTGCTGCGTATAAAGTTTGCTTTGTCATAAACATTTCTAAAAAAAAACTGATAATATGAACAGAACGTGTATTTAATTTGCCCTCCTAGTCCACTTGTGGAAATAAATAGCAAAGAATGGAATATATGAATACAACCTCTTTAAAAAAAAATGCCCGACTGCACTTTCAGACTTTGCAAACAATAAATCATGTCTTCCTTTGCGCACAATCATCAGCGCGCTCCTTCTTCTGCTCGCAATTACGCGGGCGCGCACGCACACACACAAACACGCTCAGGAAGAGAGAGAGAGGCGCTGTTGTTGATTAATTGCTGAGAGGGGAGTCCGGCGGCTGTCTGTCTGTTCAAACACTCTCCGGTGAATCCTACAAGGATGTAAACAAACTTCATCCCCTGCTCAGAGTTCTGTTCAGCGGAGAACAACAAAAGCTGCTCCCCATCTTTACCGTGTGTTTTTTTTTTCCTCCAGCCAGGTGTCATGACTGGGTCCTTGACGGCTCCTGTCTTCCCCGGTGCCCCGATGGGCCCCCGAATACATTACAATAATTAAGCCTTCCGTGATTTAGCCTCCTAGGAGAGAAGTCCAACAATGTAATTAAGGGCAAGCTCGCTGTATTAGGTATGAATATTCAAAACTGTGTCAATTAATTAGCCGGTGTATCTCTCCCGTTATGTCTCAGTCCTTCAAGCCCACTCAAAAGGTCAACCGTGTCGACGGAGAGCATATTTTAAAGACATCATGTAATTGCAAGGAAATCACATTTTAGTGCCACTTTGCTTGAAAAGAAAGAAAGGGGGGGGAAAAAAGCCGAGTGAACAATTATATATTCAAAGCTAAATAAAGACAGTCGTTGTTGTGCTTGTGTTTTTTTGTTTTCTTTGCATAATTGTATTCCCGGTGCCTGAAAAATGAGTTTTGAAACTCTGAGGCCCTCAGAGGCCAACGCGGGTAAAAGCATCCTCTTTAAACGCCCGGGAAAGATCAATATTAAATCTGTTTTCACAAAGGGGGCCGTTAAATAGACACCGTGGCTGATCTGCATAACAAAATTAATTAGGTAGTCTACGGCAGTCTTCGCCTGCACCCAACTCCTGGACAAATAACTAGTTGTAAAGCACACCTTCTGGGCATACGGAACATATGCTGGAATTATCCTTAATTGACTAATTACATAAATTACTCATTAAGTTTACAGCACATCAATTATAAAAGATGTATCAATTAATTTTGCATAAATTACAAGCGGCACGCTGCACGAAGAGGGCGGCGGAGGGAATGAGGGTCGCCAGGAGGGGGTCTAGTCTAAGGTGGAGCGTGTGTGTGTGTGTGTGTGTGTGTGTGTGTGTGTGTGTGTGTGTGTGTGTGTGTGTGTGTGTGTGTGTGTGTGTGTGTGTGTGTGTGTGTGTGTGTGTGTGTGTGTGACGGTCGTCTGTTTGTTTCCTGTCTCTAATAATTATTTGTTCAGCTTAAGGGCAAAGATCTTCTTTCTCTGTCTGCCATTCGCAAAGGGAAAGTGTGGGGGTAATGGCAATTATACTAATAATAATAATCTTAAAGACCTCTCTCCAAGTCATAAGGGGCGCAACGTCGCGGAGAGAGCCATTAAAATCAATTAGCGAGGCCTTGTGTTTTCAATGGAAAATAAAAACCAGTTCAGAAGTGTTGTGCAGACGCTGTAAGCCTTACTTGTGTAATGGGAAATTATTTAGAGGCGAAATACGACAGATCTTTCCGTTTCCCCTCATAAAAGAGCGAGCAGGCAGGAGCATTAATGGATCAAAGCTGCAGTGTGTCTGCGCCTGTTGCCTTCAAGAGTTATCTCAGTCAGCTCAGGTAAAACTACACCGTCATTATTCATCACAGCGGCAGACTTGGTATACTGCATAGTGCTGCGTATAAAGCTTTAGTCTTCAAACTCTCTGACCTTAAACTTACAGAAAAACAGGAGAACTATCATCAGAACAAAATGAGTATTTATTGTTCATGAGATTTGTAATTGCATGCAACATTCACACCACTGGCTGCATTATACAGATGTTAATATAACTCTATAGCCTACTTACTTTTAGATTGTAATTTGTGGTGCTGTGTTGTTGGACTGCACTGTATTTTAAAATATTCCTTTAACTGGAAAACAATTTAAACAAATTTTACCACTTTTTTCTAATTTGAATTTTGACTTTACTGTGTTAGCAATGGCTGAACTTTGAGCTGGGTGGTTCAAGTTTATTGTCATATTGCAAAATCTGTAGTCTGTCTTTCTCAACATTACCATAAATCCTTTTCTCTCTCTCTCTCTCTCTCTCTCTCTCTCTCTCTCTCTCTCTCTCTCTCTCTCTCTCGCTCTCTCTCTCTCTCTCTCTCTCTCTCTCTCTCTTACTCACACTCACACACACACACACACACACACACACACACACACACACACACCACACACACACACACACACACACACACACACACACACCACAGTAAGAAAGTAAGTAAGTAAGTAACTAATCAGGATTCTTGACCTACCATTTTGCATCTGTGTTGATGAGTACAATTAAAGCACCATTGCACAGAAATGTAGTGTTTTTGTGGTTTAACCCAGTTTCATAGTGCAACACCACTGTCAAAAATAGTAACAGACGTACACATGCATTACAATTATACTACTTCTGATCAAAAACTTGCAAAACAACAACTTTGCTAACAGCCAAACATCAAGCAAATGTGACAACACCAACAGTTCATCTAACTGTCCATCAGGAAACTGTTGATGCGGATCAGCTGGAGGACACCAGAGGGAAATTCCAGAAAACATTTTCTTCATAAAATATAACCCAGTTTCACTAAAATCATTGAAATTGTTGTTGGTGTGTGTTACACACAGACATGGAACCAAGTCACACATGTGCAAGTCTCAAGTAAGTCCCAAGTCTTAACATTTAAGTCCCAAGTAAATCCCAAGTATTTTTTTCTTGGGCAAGTCAAGTCACAGGCTATGTCATGTCAGGTCAAGTTAGATCACCTTTGGTGTATTGTTGTAACTTTAGCTGCAGAATCTGATCTTAATAAAGTCAAAGGCAATATATAAGTATGTGTAAGTGAACATCACTGGCAAATGTGCCCAACCTGTTAAAAAAATATTTGTATTGTAAATACTCATGTTCAGTAAAAAACATCATGGAATCAAACAAAACAGTGATAATTTAATTATCAGTTATAATAATAAATACATTTTATATTCACATTTCATATTCACACTGAAAACATGATGTGAATAACACTCAAGGCAAGTCAAGTCATCGTGTCTCAAGTCAAGTCAAGTCCACATGTCTGGTTACACAATTCTTGCGGGTGATCTTAACCAGAGCATAAAGTTACAGAACAGATGCACGGGGTGCTGAGTGGGAATGACAGTGGGAGACAAAATGTTGTTTTATGGTAGAAAAGTTACACAAAGAGCAATCGATGAATGTAACTGGGAGATCTTTACATGTGCTCTGTTTTTTTCTTTAGTGCTTTTAGTAAAGAAATAAAACTGTATAATCCGACTGTTGTACGGTTCACCCTAACTCACACATCCAGCTGCTATGCTAGTATCTATTTAATTTAAAAAGAGGCTCTGGAGCTTCCATCTCTGACCGTTTCTACTAACTTCTGTATATCTTTCACACTGCCTGTGAAGACAGGTTTGAAGGCTTTTTAGTAACATGCTCCTAGACTGTCAGTCTCACCAGCCAACGACCCACTGACCTGAACTTCACTAGGCAACTCAGTGAATACTGAGGCCCTCTTAATCAAACATGTATAGTTTTTTTATCCATATAGCTGTAAGGTTTCTTCATAGGGTATCCTTTCTTAAGGAATATCCATTTGACCAAATTATCCCTATGAAATATCCTGGAACTACACCGTACTGAGGACTATTCCTCCCCGTCAGCTGTGATTACAGGTCAGGTCAGGTGCTGTCAGCTGCTCTGTTCACAGCCGTCACTCATCTGGATTATAATGCAGACAGATGCTCACTTCAGATCTCAAAGGGAAACCTCAAACCTTAAAATCTTCAGGTACAGTATTTTGTTTTGTTTTTTAAAACGGCAATGAGCTTTTTATTTTGAGATGTGTTTAATGTTTTTACACTGAGGAATCACAGAGGAAAAGAAAGATATAGAAATGTCTCATTAATTCATATTTAATATATCACAGCTAAAGGGCGCATTATGTTTTATATCAGGAGCATGACTCACTTGGAACTCGCTTCTCTAAAGGAAAATGTCTCACTCCTGTTAATGTCACTATTGCTTTCTGTGTTCGGGCTTATGTTGTCAGTTTTAGTTTAACAAGCTGGACTCATTTTTTAAAGTGTTGCATGAAAGGCATCGTGGGAAATAAATTACAAATAGAAGGAAAAAGTAACAAGTGATAATAATGAATTATTCTGAATATGTGGAGTCATCTTTCAGAAAATATACTTTACATAATGATTCCTTTGTAAAAACAAATAAATAAACAAATAACAATAATAACAATATAGGTGTGTGTATATTCTCACTCTGTATTACTTTAAAAAATCAATGTGGGTTTTATTTTGAAGATTGTGACCGGAAGTCGTATTGATTATGTCTTGCTTGACTCTGGTCTGAGAGTATAAAGACCTTTTGGCTCCCCACATTGATAGTGCACTAACTCAGCCTCCATTACTGTAAGGATATACAGAATATCACTGCCTTCACCACAAATGGGAAACCACAACATCCTTTATAGATGCTTATATTGCCTAATGCAGTAAAAAAAAAAGAGAGAGAGAGATAGGTGGAGTCTAGTGAATGTGGTCCAGAACTAAAAGCCATACAGTTTGAGTATTACTTTATGTGTAATGTATTAACATGTGCTTCACTGGTCCTTTTATGACCTCTTATAAGAAAATAATCTGTTTTTTTTAAATCATTTGTAACACTCAAAACTTGTCACACAAACAGTCAACATGTTTTTTTTTACCAACTTTTCACTTTTCAGTGACCATATACAGTATTCCAAATTTCATGAACTTGTCTCTCATTCAAACTCAACCACTACCATGTAAATTTGGTATATTACACAATTACTGTATATTAAAGTGACATTTTCTAGACTCTGATACATCTGCATCTCATCTTAGTATTAAAAAATGAAAATTAATTATTTATTTTTGGACATACAACACTATTTTCATGTTTTGTTGACCTCAATGAAAACCTGAGCAAAATCTAGAAAGGGGATAATTGAGGCAGAACCCAGAACATTTTGTAATTTTATGGGACAATGTGGCATTTCACTGATCTCTCCCAGTCGCAGAGTGGTTTACAGCTCATCCTCCACTTCACAGACTCTTTTCCTCATGGAGGTGGAAAGTTTATGACCATCAGCCATATGATCAGTTGTATTGGACACATAGTGAATGCTTTTGAGGTCATTGTGTAATGAGTGACAGAGTGTTAGTGTTTGAGATATGTTGGATGTGAGACTAACTGTTGTCTGAACTGAACTGTGTGTTACCCAGGGGCGCCGTATATGGGGAAAAGTTAAGACAATTCCAAAGGCCCACGACTGACAGGGGCCCCAAAAAATAGGTAAACACCAATATAAAATTATTAAACCAAATTTTGTCATGGGGCCCAAAATTCCTGGCGGCACCCCTGGTGTTACCAATTGTAAAAAAAAATATGGATATTATTCTTTTTAGAGCCGCTATTGTAGACTAGAGATCAGTCCAGAATGTGCATAGTTTCAGTTATGGTAGTCGAGTCCTATGACAACACTAGGCAACTGCTGAGATGGTCCAGAAGCTCCGGGTTCCACTGAATCACAAATGTAGAGCTCATGTGACTTTCCCTGATGTGTAATACCTCAGTTATTTGTGATTTATAATGTGTTTGCATGGCACAGTTCCTAAATTATGATTCTGTTCAATCAAATTTCCACAATGACTCATGAAAACCTTGGGGCCATGTAGCATGGTTGGTGGGATGATCTAGAGATAGATAGAGAGAGAGAGACTAATATATAATAAAGATAAATCCAGTGGCACCCTGACCCAGTGATAAACGACTTGTCCATTTTGAATATTAAAGTTTGACTTGCTGGACGTGAGTGTGCAGGAGATGGAGGAGCGTTCCTGTCTTTGCGTATTCTCTGTTTTTTTCTGGTTGTTACTCACAGGCCATCTTTCAGATTAATTAAAGTGCTCCATCTCTCTCTCTCACACACACACACACACACATACACACACACAATCAGAGTCACATACACACAAGGCATTGCAGTGCACTTTGATTCTGGCTGTGGTTTTGATCATATTGCGGCAAAATGGAACAGCGGCACACCGAGACGTGTTCTGTGCGCCAAAAGTGCACTGCCAATGTGAGTCTGCTGTCCGTGATGATGCCCGAGCACAGCCATTTATCATTCACTGCGTGTTTTGATTGGTGGACGCTGAGGCTATGAAGGGATAGGATAGGTGTGTGTGTGTTTGTGTGTGCGTATGGGTGGAGGGACGGCTGGGGTTGCTCCCTACCGCAGGGAGCGCGGTTGAATCACCGAGCGCGCCTCCGTCGGATCTCCTCTTCCTGCCGTCACACCCACTGCTCGGTGTTGTGGGTTCACCCCGTAGAGAAGGGGAGGACCGACAGCACATACACACACACACACACTCACACACACACGCTCACACACGCTCACACGCAGCATTAGAGAGTGCTGCAGTGCGAGCGCAGCGGGGGTACTCGGGAGCTGAGAGAAAAACACACACACATATACATACATACACACACATCAGCATCCTTATCGTCGAAACTTGGTCTATGGAGAGATCTGCAGCGACACCGTAACAACGCAGGCCGACATGGAAGAGTATTTGCGGAGGGTCCAGAGCAGACTCGGGGTGAGTTGAGAGCCTTCAGCGGCGTTCAGAGCAGCTTGTGGGGGTGTAAATGAATGAGACCATGATGGGGATGCTGATACCGCTGTGCTACAGGCTGTTTTCCTGTTGCTGGAAAGAAGCAAAAAGCCTCTCCGGTCCCCCCCGAAGCACCTGTAGATCGACTATACGACAGTACAGGGAGGGAGGGGGGTTTGGCCCCATACAATAAGCTCGTTGTGTTTACAGGAGCATCAGTGTGTGCGTTTGAATGAGGAGCTGATTTCTAATGAGGGGGAGGCGTGACATCAACAAGTTTAGCCAGAGGCTCTCCTGCCCTGCTATCTGGTTGCTCTGCAGATAGTGACTCATAATTTGCATTTGATCCAGGACTGGATATCTGTTCACACATTCATGCAGATACTAATTTATATAGACTAAATGACTGGAGCCTTTGGGGGCGGGGGTGGTACACACACGCATATTGTTATAGATTATAAATCTGTGGGTTGTCTGTATACTGTCTTGGCCTGTATACATTAAATCTGCCAGGAGAGCCCTGCAACACTTGCACAGACTGTCACATCAGGGAGCCTTTCATGGATGATAAACATGCCTCGAGGCTACGGAGCTCTGAAAAACTGCTCTTTCTACATGTGTTGTTCAAATAGCATGACCATGTTATCAGTTGCAGTGCATGGCCATGACAGTATCTTTCAAAGGGTTTGAGCAGTAAACATAGTCGTCTCACCTCCAAAGAGCATTTGTGATGACTCAGAGTCCAGTTGACATCAGCCCTGCTGTGTTTTATAGGCATCTTTTGCATTTATGTTTTTTATTTGATGTCAAGGCAGTGAATGTAACAGATTGATCGGGAATAATAACAGTAAGGACTCCGATGTTTTGCTTACTACATCCACTTAGTCTTGGGCAAACATACACCCACAATTATTCACATGTTTCTATATTGACATTTATTATTTTCTACAAGTTCATAAGTCACATCCAGTTTGTCACATTTACCAATCACCACTATCTGCAAGAAATATCTCATCCTAAACTCAATCCAATCCAACCCTAACATCCATGTAGTAAAGGTTCTGGAGCTTTTGTTACTATTACATGGTCTTCATCAGCAGATGGAGTTTGCCCAGTTGTTAGAGTATTGTAATTTTTTTGGGCACTTTTAAGACAGAACTTCAATATTCAGTTATGCGCCTTGCAAACAGCAGTTCATCTTACATGATTCATCATTCCATCCGCAGATAAAGATTGTGTATGTGTAATATGTGTGTATCTTATACTGTTTGTCACACACAGGGTAAATAACATATATAGTCTGTGTGTGTGTGTCCACAAAGCTCAGACAGATGTACATTAAACTACAGAAACTACAAACAGGTTCACTCCCTGGTCATTTAGGTATTTAAAGACGTTGTCATGTGTGCAAAAGCTGAATTATAGTGAATGCTTTTGAAGAAATTCTGAAGAGGAACAAAGACAATGTGCGTAAACATGAACAAAATGATTATTAGTTACAGGGACTATAGAGAAGATGCGTTTATATGTAGATCAACTGTTATATTGGCCATTACTGAATGATAACAAATTGTCAGTGAGTTATGGGGCAGTTCTTTGAGAAGCATTTTATCTAAAACACAAAAGAGACTAAATGTTATTTGTGACTGATTGACTATTGTGTGTAGTGGAGTCGATTTATTCAGAAATGAATGGAAATCAATGGCTACCATAAACCTAGAAAACCAGTCTACAAACGTATGTTTTTTATGATCAGCAGTAATGCGATATTTCATACATCGCTAATAAGATGCTTGTATTTGCTGTATTCTCTTAGTATTTTAGCCATGCAGATTATTCAGTTGATTAATATACACAGGTGTTTGTCAGCACAGTACAAATATGAGCAGTCTGTCTGGAATGAAAATTCAAAGAGGATTTTCATCTTCGCATAAACTAAGGGAAAGCCAAGGAGAAGAAAAGATCAAAGAGGCAAATCTTCAGATCAGAGCACAGCGGGGTAATTGAGTGATAAGGAGGGCAACTGATGAGTGTCATGGAGGTTGCAGATAGAGTCTAACACATGTCACGATCAGCAACCATTCCTCAGCCGTGCATACAGACACACTTTATCTCGCTGTCCAATATAAACTTTGGTTCTCTCTCTTTTGCTGACCACTCTCTACTGTCTGTCAATCTCTCTCTCTCGCTTTACTCTCTGGATGGCCACCATCCAGAACATCCATACCTCTAATTGGCTTGGCTCTTAGTGCTTACTGAAATCTTTTTTTTCTTGCTCAGTTTCTCTCCATATAGCTCCAAAGCTCTCGCTCCTTCTCTCTCCCATATTTTGGCGCACAGCTCAAGCAATGTGCTGAGTGGACGTCCAGCATCTCTCCTTCACACACCTTAATAAGGTTTTTTAGACCATTTTGTTTCTGGCTTTGGCTTTGTGCTTAAAGATATAATTCGAAACCTGACTGTATGTTGTGCTAACATTTGTTACTCTTCATGCCAATAAATGTTTACTGCAGCAGATAATAGTTGAGACGTAAAACAAATTGTCCACAGACTTTCTAAAGCACTCCATCTGTTAAAAGGAAGTTTGGCTATGGAAAGTGCAATCAATTTAAAAGCATTTATTACCATCACTAAACTTAAAGGTTAAAAATATATATTGATACCATCTTTCATAAGTTAATGGATTCCCCTTTTAAAATTTATTAAAACATTTACTATTTTGTATGTGCAAAGAACATGGTGATTGTTTCACTTGAATCACTAAATGTTTTTATCTTTTTTCATAATACAAGGTGTAAATTATACTGCAAGTCATTACATTAGATGTAATGAAAATGGAAAAATTCCCAAAAAGTGTAAATGTATTTTATATTATTGTGATATTGTTGCTCAGTGGAGGAGAACTTGGCTCTCATTCTCAGTCCAGGTTCGTCCTGTGTGGAGTTTTTGTGTTACGTGTGTGTTAACAAGGTTTTTCACTTTTGTGACACACACAGTCCAAAGACATGTAGTCCAGGTGATTTTGAGACCTCAGATTTGGGTGACTTCAATTTTATGTGCTTGGACAGGCTCCAGCTGCTGCAACGATTGCAAACACCACACATGTAAACATTTGCTGATTGCTGCACTTGCAGAATACGTTTTAAATGTTGTATTTAAATGCCCCACAGCTTTTATACAAGGAATGATTGCTGTATATCTCCTCATTTCAGTGAGAGGAGAGGAGAGGAGAGGAGAGGAGAGGAGAGGAGAGGAGAGGAGAGGAGAGGAGAGGAGTTGAATGTGGTGAGACAGGGAGATAGAGCTCAGAGGAAGAGCACTTAGATTGAAGGATATCAAATGGCCAATGCATGCTCGTGCACATATACACATACGCACACACCAGTGTTCTCCTGCTGCAGTATAAAAGACACCGAGTGGCCTTTTCTCCTGCTAATGCATCGCTTCCTTTCTATCTAGTATTGATTTATTCTCCTTCTCTCCCTCTCTTCCTCTCTCTCTCTCTCTCTCTCCTATGTAGGAAGTGGCTGCAGACCTCCTTCCCCCTCTCCTTCTCGCACACACCCCCTCTTTCCCTTCAATTCCCTCTAACATAGTGTCCTTTCCTTCCTTTTCCACTCTGTTGCCTCACATTTTCACTCCCTCTTATCTAATTCCTTCCTCCACCTTTCTTTCCTCTCCCTATCACATATTTTCACCTGTCCATCCCCATGTTTTTCCTGTACCCCCTCCCTTCCCGCCACCTCTTCTACATGTCTGACTTATCAACCTAGCTGCCCATGGCCTACTCCCTATTTAAACTCATTTCCCTCCAATCTCACTGCACTCCTTCCTTTCTCATTCTTAGTCTAATCAACAACCTCTAACCTCTCTCCTCCCCTCCCTTTCTGTGCTTTGGCCTCTAATTCCCTCTCCCTTCATTTCATTTATCCATCTGGCTTTAGCAGCAAGCCTTTATGAACAGAAACAAGACACTAACTACACTGTGTACGCTGTATTCATAGATCCCAGGCGTTAAGCCCCCTTAAATCACGAGGGCTTCATTATATATTTGACATGTGAACAAATGTGCTAAGTGGAAGCTAAGATTTCAGTGTGATGACTTGAAGAGCAGGTTTGCCGAGTTAAATTAGAATGTAAAAGTCTCAGCAGTTTGAACATTGACATTATCGCTGAGTTTGTAGACTGATTTTGCAGCCATTGACTTCCATTCATTTCTGTATAGCATGAACTCGATGTGCAGACTTAAAGTCTGCTTAAAAATAGTTGATCAGTTACAGATGGCATTTATAGAAAAGCATGAAAAGCATCTCATAGAGCTGGCATGTAACTCACTCACAGTTTGATGTGATTCAATAACATCCAATCAGCTCTAGATTGTCCACAAGGGAAATCTGTTCATCCATTTTCTATAACTGCTTATTGCAGAGGGATGGAGCCTTTTCCAGCTGACATTTTACAAATGGCGGGGTATAACCTGGACAAGTCGGCAGTTCATCACATCACATCAATTTAGACTCACCAATTAACTGACTGACTGCATGTCATTGGACTGTGGGAGGAAGCTGCAGTAGTAAGAGAGAACGCAATCAGACACAGGGAGAACATGGAAAACCCACACGGAAAAGCTCACGAGCCAGGAGCCGTCTTGCTGTGAGGTGACCGTGCTAACCACCGCAACCTGGAAATCTGTTCAGGCACTGGCAAATTTTAATCTGTGTTACTAAAAGGACAAGAAAGTAGCAGCTGTGGTAGTTTTGAACAGCTCCACATGCACATGCAATGAATGTCTGCAATTTTTGTAACTTCTTTTAGAATTCACATTATAATACTGAAATCAAACTGTTGATTTTGACAGTTTGATTTGAGTATTTCATATTGCTACAACATTGTTTGAATATAAACAAAGCTCTAATGCTCTGCAGAAGCTAACTGTCGAGTGACGGTTGGCACCTCGTTAATACAACTGTATTTTTATTATAATATCGATGTGCTGTCATCACAAGATGGACGTGCGTGACTAATTTTAGTGTAATATGCATGTGTGGTGTAGAACAGCCATGTTTCTACATTAGCCCCAGACCAGACAAATGAAACATCTGCTCTAGATCAGGCTTTCACTGGGAGATGGTGAAGTGATGGGTTTGCAAATAGTAGCTACACTGCTAGGTGCCACTAAATCCTACACACTACAAAACATTTAAAAAAAACATTGGTTAGTTATGCTGCCTGTGTTAAGAGGATTAAATGACCGGCTGAACAGATTTTTTGTACATAAAGCCAGCATATTACATATTACATAAAGTTGGAAGATGCTTGGAGGATATACAACTGATCTTGTGGCCATAAAATTGCCATTTTGGGCTACCTGCATGAATCCAGCTAGGCAACATGAATAGTCCAGACTCTCTCTGTAAACTTGTTTCTTCCGACTCCACTGCTCCATTCACTCTCATCAGAGCATCCTACAATTAAGATAAGCTACAGATAGCCGGAATATTCATTGTATCCACATTTTGCTTCTTGATTAATGGTGCGGGCTACAGGGCAGTGAGTCAGCTTATCTGTTGTAGATAAAACACTACAGATTGACAGAGAACACACGGTGCAAGCTGGTTGAGGGGTATTTTGTTCTCAGTCATCAAACATTATAGCACTGTTTCCTTTGACTTTCAGTAAGTGTAATTAATGAGGATGCACGTCATTAAAGAGGAAGCCTTTGCTTACTTCTATTATGACGTTTTAAATTCCCAAAATGTTTTAATCGTTTTTTTCCCGCAACAAATACAAATGTTACATCCGGTGACCTGACCTGTAGATGTGTGTGCCCATGTAACACAATGTAAACACCTGAATTTACATACCGATTCTGGCTATGTAAGTCAGGAATGATTTCATAAAATATCCACTGCATTAGAAAGCGAGAAACTTAATTTTCTGCCTTTTTTCACCCAGAAATGAATCTCTAATCTCACTAATGGAGCTGTCATTAATGTCCACTTAACCTAAATGAGGAGTGTTTGTCTGCATTGTTAAGTGAAATTAATGGAACTCATCACCCCTTTGACAAAGCGTTTTAGCGGTGGAAAAGTTTCTCTTGTTAATTTAGACCGTTTCTTCGCTCTTACGACTGATTTTACCTCTGGTGTGGCGCGTGTTGAATAATATTCTCTTTCAAGTATGAGCTAAACCTTGCAGCACCATGATTGCATTATTAATGCATACTGTCGGTTACAAAATGCTGCAGTCATCTAACGCAGTCATGCTGGCTCATGTTTCATATGATACAGTTATATCAGCTATCAGATCAAACAGTAATCTACAAGACCGTCACCTGCTTCTGCTGGTGGAAAACCAATGACTGAATGATGTCTTGTCAGGCATATTAAGGAATGAAAAAAGCCACAGGCACAGTAACATTTTCTGTTTGTGTTTGTGTGTTTTCAGGCAGATGCATTAGAGGGTCCCATACATGCTGTTTTAGGCGGACCGGAGCCAGATGTTGACACTGTGGCCGCAACACTGTGCTTAGCACTACACCTTAACCAGGTAACATAAAGCTTGTCTGTTTGTGTGCATCTGTTTACTGTGTTTTGTACCTAAAAACAGAACTTGCTATGTCTAGCATACTGTTTTATCAGTTAGTACACGAAAAAAAACAAAAAAAAAAACATTATAATTTGTTTAATTTTTTATACACCCATGAGAAACTCGATTTCTTTGTGCATTGCATTATGGAAGAGTGGCGTCCATTTATGGGACACTCAAAAATCAACCATATATTTATAATGCATACTTTAATGTTTTGAGTGTACTTTTATGGCTGTCAGTGGCACTTGCATAATGTTATCTGATTTGTGTTAATGTTTCAGGTACAGTGGTAGCTGTGGTAGCTTGGGCTGATATCAGATTTTCACCCTTATGATTATCGTGGCCAAAAGAGTTCACAATAACAGTTGTATCGCAACGACTATAGAAAATTTATTACAGTCTGTAACCACACAGATACACTCAGAAAGAAAATCCTGAATAGAAGAAACAGACATTGTTTAAGACGTGCAGAATCATTTACACAATCAGAAGATGTGTATTGTTAACAGTAAATCAGTATTTAATTTGTCAATACGGATATATCACAACACAGCTGCTGGTAGCTGTTGCTCAAATCTTCTTTTCTGTTTCAAGAAATTTTGCGCTGTTTCCCAAAATTTCATCTTTCAGAGTACCAATCGTTTAAACACTGGGGACAATGCTCTGGATTTATTTAGCTGCTTGCCAACTAACTATTTTTATGGAAATAAACAAAAATAAAAAATAAGAATTATTAGATACTGAATTAGATACTTTTATATACTGTTACTTTTATCATAGAGGCAAAACTATTGTGACTAAACTTAACCAAACCTTAACCACAGAGGTGTGATATAAGAAAACGTCTTTTATTTGTGAAACAATTAAATTGTTGGCTCTTGACTAAAAAGTTGTTAATATATTACTATAACTATCTGTAGGCGGACAATCCAGATACAATCTTCATCTTTCATGTTTGTGTGCATCAGAAGGAAACCTCAGGTGGAGTGTGCGTGCCGGTGCTTTGCGGCCAGCGATGTGGCGATGCGTTGCCAAGGGAGACGGCGAGGTATCTGCAGCGCGTAAAAATTTGTGAGCGCTCGCTGCTTTGGAGGGAGGACGTAGACCTCGTGAAGCTCCAGCGCACCGGAAAACTCTCGCTCACGGTGCTGAGAGATGGACTGGTGGATAGGTAAACACACTCACATATGCAAATCATACCAAAGCACACACACCAGGTCAGTTTGTAGACAACTTCAGCTAGTATTTAACTTCTTTATAGATGATGAAAACCTTACCTGAAAGTTGGCTCAGGTCATTTGTGGTATGTTTCACTGACCACAGAACACCAGAAACATATACGACAGACTACAAACATATGCGGACACATTGGGTTCTGGCTGAGAAGACTGTATTTGTTGATGCAAAAATGAGATAGAATGTTTGAGTGCGTATTCCAGGCCTTGCATGTGTTAATCACTCATGACCCAAAGGGGAGTTGTATTTATGCAAATGCATCACAATCATCGCTCGTCCCCCTGCAGCCATTCGTATCTCCTTCACCCCCTTCTCCTAACTCCCCCAGCTCTGAGTACCGCACTTTGGAGTCCTGCATCCTGCGAGTGGTCCATCACGACGGGCAGCAGGACGCAGGGGATGATGGGGCATCGTCCGCGTTGACAACAGTCGCCAGGGAGATTCTTCAAGAAGCAGCAGAGCACGTCGGAGCAGCACTGGGGGAGACTCTCGGAGGTGAGGGAGGCGCAGGCGCCCCCCCAGGGGGGAGTAATGGGGCGGTGAAGGAGGACACACACAAATCCCCTGACATGACTCGCTTAACACCCACCAGGAGAGATGGAGAAAGAGAGAGATGAGGGGTAGTGAGTGTGAGTAAGGAAGAGCGCAGAAAGACACACAGAATCCCATAATGTGACTCTCTTTTTTTATTGAAGTTAGTTTAGTCTGTTAAGTTGTTTCTGTTTTTCATTTTCCCACTAAAGTAAGAAAAGTTATTACAAGAAATTTTAAGAAATCAGTAAATGTTCGAAAGGGATAAAAGGCCGGTAAGAGGAAGCAGTGAAAAGACGAGCAGGATAGAGAACAAAACTTTATGTCTGTATGTGTGAGAGGGAAATCTGTGTAGGCTTGGGTAAAATAATGTCAATGAGTAACTATCATTTAAATTCACTGGAGGTGGCACCTCAGTGGCAAAACAGTGAAGAAGTAGCATTTCTTGGTGTGTGTCTGACTATGTTGAGTCAGTTAAACAGCCTGCCAAACAGGTTCTAAAATTTAAGACATGACTAAGCTCTGCTCAATAATGCGTTTCTTTCTTCTCTGCCTTCTCACGCTGTAATTTACAGAGAGAGAATGGATCTATACAGGTCTGATAGAGGGTAAGTGAATTACGGTGGATGGAGTGAGAGGAGAAGAGCAAAATAAAGTGCAGAAACAGACAGAACAAGCAGGAAAGTGAGTTCTCTGGACAGGGCGTTTTTCAGGATAATTGATTTCTAAAGAGTCGAGTACATCAACTGGATTCCAGATGCTCATAAGAGAAATGTGATCTGAGCACATGAAGTCATTTTAAACTGGTCTTTAACACGATTTGTTTACTGTATTTGTACTTTTTTTAATTGTGCCCATTTCCATTCTATGTTGAGACCAATCGGAAATGTTTTGTGAAGCGTGGATAGCACAAAAGTTGAAGACCATAGTCCCAAATGTCGTTATTGTTGCCTTTCATTTAACGTGAATGATTTACTAACTAGCACTGTACAAACAATATAAAGTCTAATCTTACTTGAATGTCCCCACACAGTTTCAGCAAAAGGACACAAGTTCTGGTCAGAAGTTGTTCATGATGATGGCAAATTTACACTTAGTAACTTAATTACACGTATGGCAGAATTCACGACATTTATTATGGAGTCCAGCTCACCACAAAAGTCATAAGGGTCTTCAGTAATGGATGATTTTTATTGATCAGTATTGGCAATCGAGGATCCGCACTGGATCGGTCTGTGGAACAGTTTAGAATTGTAGATTTCTTTCTGAAAGGCAGAAATGAATCAGAGAGTCAAATATCAAATATACTGTCATGGTGTGCTGAATTATTGAACCTCTGTTGAACTAACATGAGCCTTAATTGGATGCACCCATATGTGTTTATGTGTCTACAGAGGCCTTGCGGTTGCAAAGCGAAGCTTTGTGGAGCAAACATCGGTGTCGGTCAGCACAACTAGAGGAGCTCATGAGATCGTTGGAGCAATGGAGAGACGTCACTGTGAGTCAACATGATGAGGCAGAGTTACAAGGTGAGTTTATACATATAGCAGTAGGAGAGAGAGGGAGAGAAGGGTCCAGTCCAAAGTTTTATGATGTGTTTTATAATGGTGGTGTACAGGGAAAATGCTTTCTGGGAGACAGGGGATTTTTGTGACAGGAACAAATTGTTAGCGAGGCTGATGTTAAGTTGAATATTTTAGTAGATCCAGAGTGCAAACACCAGCCAAAGGACAGTTTAAACAGTTTATTATTAACAGAGATTAAGTGCAGAGGCAGGTTAAAAATCCAAGAGCAGATGCGGGGCTGGTGGTGGCAAAAGTCCAAAGCAGGAATGAAGACAAGGCAGCGCTGTAAGTGGTTTATGTGGACGGCAGGAGAATATCCTGAAGCACAGGGAGATCGAGGTTTGCAAAAGCACAAAAAACACGAGTTTCAAAAGAATAGTCGGCTGTAGCGTCTGTGACCACAAGGCAGACTGAACAATCTGGTGGCATCTGGGAGTTTGAGCCAGAGCTTTGCACTGCAAGGGCTGATCGGATGATGAGGAGCAGGTTGTGAGGTGGTCACACAGGTGAGAGGGAAAACGCCGAGCAACTCATACAAACAGAGAAGGACAAGACAGGCAGGAGCACAAGGGAAGGGGAAACAAGGGGAACTAGGAGGCAGACAGCCTCATCATAACAGCAGAGTGGCTGTGCCATAGCCAGCTCTCATAACTTGTGTGCCTCAGTAGTATGCATGCAGCTTAGAGTGACATTAGAAATGTTATTTCATCAGTTAGTCTAATGTTTTAAGGTGTTGAAGTTTGAGGGCGTCTCTGTTACTCCATGTTCAACTGTCAAAAGTTTAATGTCACATTTTATATTGCAAGTATTGAAACAATCCTTTCAATTACCTCACTAGTTGTCGAGAGGACATTCATGTTTTGTTTCTTTCTGTCTGTTGTGAAATTGTTTTGTACTCTTTCCGTGTGTGTTTTATATAACTGTCAGTCTGTTTGTGTGTGCTGACTGGATGTAGACTTGGAGCAGCTGCTGACTATGGAGCTGAAGGAGTTTTCTGATGGAGAGATGACCGTAGCGCTCGCTTCAGTAAACACAGACAAGGAGGTAAGTTTTTATCCTCAAGAGCTTAAAATGCCTGATTCCATTTAGTTAATGATATGACTAGATATTTTTGAATATCTACTGAAAAAAGTTCAGTATGAGTTGGTTTGATTTAAGGTAGATTGAACCCATCTGTGCAAGGCAGAAAACCCATTAAGGATTTATCTGAAGCTCACTGGATGAATCAAGTTTCAGGTTTAAAGACCACAACTTACAACTTCAATATTTCTAACTACACGGTAACAATTAAAACTATGCATATTCTACAAATGAATCCAGCACGTGATATGTGAAGATAAATGTTCTGACATAGAAATATTGGCTAATTAATACACTTATTACTTCAATTAATGGCCTCATTAGCCTGGCTGGTTCTTTTTAATATATCATGGTGATTATATTAGGATATAATGTAGTCCACTTCCCTTTGTTAGTTGTTTTCAAAGAGGATACCTTCTCTAGTAAAAACAGAATAAAACAATGTGTTTCTTTTTTTTTTTAAATAAAGTTACTCTTGATGCTTTGATATTTCGAATATATCATACCTGCACTGTGTCGTTTTGTTATGGATGTAGAGAAGCCCCTCTGATGTTGTGATGTTCTGCATTTGGATGAGATGCAGATGGAGGCCTGAGTGTGTCTCTCTCACACACACACACACGCGCACACACACACACACACACACACACACACACACACACACACACACACACACACACACACACAACTAGATATCACCTCACTCCCCACTGATATCTTAAAATCCAACACACACACTGAAACATACACACATTTTCACACACATTTGTGGGATGTTTTTTTGTTGACTTTACTGTCTTTCTATCTCGCTCGCTCTCTTGTTCTTCCTCTTCACTCACTCACACACAAACACACACACACACACACACACACACATTACAAACAGAGGGTGCTTTAAGCCTTTAAGCCTACCCCTTGCTTTTCTCCCTGCTGCAACTTCTAATGTGTTCTCCCCCCTCCCACCACCACGACTTTCCCCCCCACCCCAAAAAAATCATTCATTATTTCTTTTATATCTCCTTCTCACTTCCAAAGCCCATTTTTCTCAGCGGCTGCCTAGCGTGCGGTATTAGGCTATGTGTAAAATAAATGATGTCTGTAGCCGTAGGGGTATGGCTCTGCCTCCCCCAGAAAACTACCTAACGTCCAAGGAACATTAAACACCCAGATCCTCGTTTAGCGAATAAATAACCATTCATTTGAATGGCTTTGTCTGCGTGTGCGCACCGGACTTTCTGTGCATATTTTACCAGCGCTGTGCCTGCATGCTGTGTGTCAGGAGTGAGAGAGAGAGAGCGCGAGAGAGTGTGAGCGACGGAGAGAGAGAGGGGGCCCATTAGAGACTTAATATAGAATAAATGGCCAGGGGCCTCTGTGTCGCCAGCGGACCCTCCAACTCCACAGCGTCATGGTGGGTTACTAATGACCTGAGATCGGGCTCCAAAATGAACTCCTTATATGCATGTCATTTGCAGTGTGTATATATTTATATATTATTTTTTAATTGTGTTTGAAAAGAGAGTAAAACGGTATGAGAATGTCATTTATTGAGGAGGCTTAGGGAAGTTCTGCCTTAAATGATTCTTTCCAGAAAACTAAATAAATTAGATTCAATTAGTCTTTAATGGTTTATGTGTTATGTGTTCGTCAAAGTGTGTTTTTTGTCTGTGTGTGTGTGTGTGTGTGTGTTAGATAACTCCTAAAGAGGACAGAGTTAGATTTGGGGGGTAAAAAAAAAAAAGATGTGTCTGTGATTGCCTAGTTAGCAGAAGAAAAAGCTTCAGTGTGTTTGGTCTAACGATATGGACACATCGTATAGACTGACTAATGTATTGTTGTATACAGTACAAACATACATTAGTCAGTCTGTGTGCTCCTCTATTACGGAAGAGAAACGTGGAAATGAATGAGAGTTTCACTTGTTTTAAAAACACAGCGCCTGTGTGGATGTTTCTGTGTATCTGCTCGTCAATGTGCGCTACATTTGAAAGCGCCTCGAATCATTTTACAGTGTTTACCCACAATGGAACAAAACACTGCTTAAAAACTATCAAAAAAAAAATGTCCCGTGATGCTGCACAATTATATTATATGAATTTGTCTGGATATGTGATGTATATAATTTAGCATATATAAACAGCTCTATTGAAGCTATCACACTGCATATAATTATCACAATGGAGATAAAGCTGTGAACACAGTAACATATTTGCCATGCCAACTTGTGCTTTGCTTTATTGCATATTGTAAATATTGCTAAATTCAGTTACTAATTCACTGTCTGTAGCATAAGATTGAGACAATAGTATAGCTTGTTTGTTGTTTAGTTCATATGGTACATATTTGCTGTCCCTGTTGCAACTACAACTGTTCCCGTATTGCTGCTGTATATACATGTTTTAACGTCTGCTTTCTGAAGCAGTCAGTATATCAATAACCAGCTAAAGTTACTGAATCTTCGTGAGTCATATCAAGTGAAACAACTCACAATGGATCAATCCTGCATTCAAACCTTGGACTGTGTTTATTGCTTTTAGAATAGGTGCATGCAAACATTACAGTGTTACTGCACAGGGACAACTAAACATAAATACATACTCCTTTTTAAATAGATCCACATTGTTATCACTGTTTAAAGTGTATTGTACAAAATCCCTGATAGGTTAGACATTTTAAGTATTTCTAAGGAATTAAATCCAATAAATAAAATACTTAATCTGTATTAGCAAAGATCAGTGGCCTTTAGAATAATTTAATTCGTTGTTTTTTCACAGCATCTCGCTGTAAAAAAAAAAAAAAAGACAAAGTTTTGAGCCAGCACAGTGTGGTATTTACTTTTGTGTGGTCAAGCACAACAATTTGTCCCTGTGCACACAGCATACAGGAATACTACATTGTCTAATGGACTGGTAGCAGCACTGTGTCCGAGGCCACAGTCATTGCGCAGCATTACCTGTAGACGTGAAAGACATGTCAGCTCCTCGCAGGGAAAGCGTTTCTTTCTCGTATGTAAGAGTTTGTGTAACAAAGTCAGTTTCAGAAAACACACAAACGCACTAGAAACACATTATTCACGTGTTCATGTCAGCGAGTGTGTGTGTTTGTGTATCAGGGGTTTTCATGGCTCAGTAATTAGCGCTGGCAGATGAAGCATTGGTCGGATAAAGAGTTGTCATGCTGTGGAGTTGATGAACTGTGGGAAGGACAGGAGCCCACAGCCTCACACACACACACACACACACATACACACACACACACACACACACACACACACACACACATACACACACACACACACACACACACACACACAGGCATACACATGAATATGTGAATAATATGTTTTTGGAGTGTGTTAATATGGACTTCTAAGTATAACAATATGCTTTAGACTTCTGTCCAAACGATTGAGACTGTCGAGAGGAGAAAGTAATAGAAGTTTGTCTCATATGAATAGAGGCTAATCTAGTTAATCCCACCAAGATATCCGAATAATTGTAATGTTTGTTTTCTCTGCGTGGTAAACAAAATCAATCATCTTTTGTTCGGTGTGAGAGCTGTTATAAGTGATGTTTCATGTTGTTGATTTGTTTGTTCTGTTCTTTCTGTGCATGCGTGTGTCTGTGTCCGTCTCTCCATCCGAGGTACGCTTTAGGTTTCATTTTGGCGACGTTGATTGTCTCTAATGTGTTGTTTGTTCACAGTCCTCCGGCCCTTCTGTTTGTTTATGCGGGGCCAGTTTTGCCCTACGCCACTTGCACAAATAATTATGCTTGCTAATGAAGGGGCCCGCAGCCACGGCACTCGGTAAATGCCTTTCTGATGAGAGGCACTATGAGACAGCAGGTGCAGGGTGGGCCTCCCAGGGACTAAGATTGAAGACCAGGAAGTCAGAGTGCCCCGCCCCTCCATCCCTCCAATCTTTATTGTCTCCTCTGACTTCCTGATTCCTCCTGATATTTATAGTACATGCTGCTAGCTCCTTCAGTTTCAGGGGGGATTGAAATCTTCTGATTCTGAATCTACATGCATCAACAAAACATCCTATTTACAGAAACCTGAGATGTATCTGTGCCATCAGGACACTAAAGCACGTTTCCTTATTCAGTTTATTGTTGTTTTTGCTGTAGCTCTGGGAATACATTATACAGAAATACATCACTTTTATCTCCTCTGGGAAAATATTTTTGCTAGAAATTAGTTTGGCTGTAGCGTATGAACCGTTTCAACTAGAAAAATATGCCGTTTGTATAAACAGGTTTAACTGCCGCACAGGATCGTCTGCACACTGTATCTCAAGTTTCTTACACTGATGTTTCTTCTTCATCATCATCATCATCTCTTCTGAAACACTCATTCTCTCTTCCCCCCATTTTCATTCTCCCCCTGTGGCTTTCTTGGGCTTTGAGGGCAAACAAATAAACAAAACAAAACATTTATAGACTCAGCGCTTGCATCTTGGCCCCCAAATCCCTGCACTTAGAGCTGAGTGAATGAAGCATGCGGAGAAGGCCCATATGAGAAAGACAGACAGAAAGACATTTGGGCTTCTATCTCTGCAAACTTTTAACCCCCCCCTCCCTTTTCCCTCTCTCTTATCCAAAAACTTCATAAGCAGCAATACTCTTGTGTATGCTGTTTGCGGGTTTGTGAGCACATGCATGTGTGTGTGTGTGTGTGTGTGGGGTGAGTGGTATATGTTGCATGTGTGTGTGTGTGTGTGTGTGTGTGTGTGTGTGTGTGTGTTTGAGCAGGGTGGTGTCAGCTCGCTCCTTGCCACCCCATTTGCTGTAGCTGTACCGCTGTGATCACAGACAGATGTATAAATCAAACCTCGCTTGATGGATTCATCAGGGTGGCGAAACGATCGCCTGAGAAGAACTCGCAACTCTCTTAGCGTTCTGTGTTCTGACGGAAAGGGTATGCAAAGAGCCTAAATGGATGAACGCTTGATTAATTCTTTGCCGGAGATGTTTGCGACAGCAGGAAATGTGTTTTTGCTTTGACTGTGTTTGCACGGGAATTTACGCGCGCGGGGCGTGAGTTATGAGGTCTGAGTTTTCTACCTAAGGCTATTGTGCATAATGATGGCAGGTTGGGAGAACTGCAAGCAGCCGCTAAAGACTTGCTACCTGTGGAGCAAAGACAACCAAAGAGAGAGGGAGGGTGTGTGTATGTGTAGCCTATGTGTGTGAGTGTGTGAGTGTATTGCGGCCTAGTGTGGGAGCAAAAGATGAAGATCTAAAGTGTGACAGGGAAACAGAGAGAGACACAGGTGAGGGAGGGGACAAATTAAATAAAGGAGGGACAAGAATGCTATTAGAAAAAAAAACAAGTGATGTAACACAGAAAGTTTATTTTTAAAGATAAAAGGTAGAATAATTTTCCCTTTGATGCTCAAATGATCTTCATAATGAGACAATGAACATGGGTTAAGCCTGCTTATGATTTTGGGCAGCAACTGTAATTAGAAAAAGTTTTGATTATTCTGTTATGGTCAGTAAAAAAGTTGTGGTACACTGCAGTGAAGTTTCCTGGCAATCAACAGGATCAGAAATCATTTCTGAGAGAGAGAGAGTTACAAGAATGTCGCCATCTCTCAGGTTCCTTAATTAAAACCCATAAAACTTCCCAAACAAAGCCAGGTCAGACAGTTTATGATGACACTATCACCATCACGAGTAAACACATTATTTTACCTTTAGCCATGGGTGTAAAAGTTGAAGTGTTTATTGTGTTTTAAGTGTTTCTTTCTCCATACTTATATCTATATATATTATATATTATTATATATATATTACTATTTTTGTTTTGTGTTGCACGTTTTCTTTGTTTGAATATTTATTTCATTTTCTGGTCTTTTGTTTTTATGTTGGGGGGAAAAAAAAGTTTGCTTTTATGTCAAGATTTTTTTTTTTTAGTATAAATAGTGGTTAAATGCAGATAAAACTAACTGCAAACTTCAATTTTGATGACTGCTTACTTTTTACATGCTCATCATTTCTCAACAACACGCGTGATGAAATGAATTAATAAAATATAATTGCAAAAACAGTTAATATTCCAAATATCTACCACTATTGTTTCCAGTAACATCAATAAAAATGAAAGTTCGTAAAAAAAGTAATTCTGAAGATTTGAAAGGGAAATCCTTTATTTTTGATATCTCACTTACCAAAAGCTCAACAAATGAGAAACAGGTTTCTAAGTCCGGATGCTAAGGTTCTTGGAGACAGTTAGCGAGTGTATTTTTATAGCTAATATGTTGGTAATTTATAAGAAAAGGCAATCTGTGTATCTGGGGGTGGCAGAAAGAGGGAGGAAGAGGAGGGGCGGCAATATGAGTAGTAATTTACTCAGTTAAGAGCCAAATGGCAGACAGACTGTCGCCCTGCGTGTTATCTCGGAGATTTGCACTCTGCTCGTTTTCTGACTATATTTCCCTGCCTGTGTGTGTGTGTGTGTGTGTGAGTGTGTGTGGAGTTTAGTGTGCATATGCAAGCATTTGGGTAGTAGCTTTAGAGCATCAGCATCATTTGAGCATCTCTTTGTATATTGTACTGTAAATCATGAAGACTCGATTGCTTTACCAGAGCTCATATGTGTACATACTGGTACATGTTTGTTCATACGTTGAGATTACAGTTGACGACTGCGGGCGGATTTATGTGTGTGTCTGCATGTGTTACTGTTCCATGTGCCTTTTACTTGTGTGTTTGTACTTATGTGAGTGAATATGTGTGTTTTAACGAATCTTGGGAGGCTTCATTGCACTCATCAGGATATCAGTGTTGAGAAATGGCTGTGTCAGTACAATGACAGTTGTGTGTGTGTGTGAGGATTGATGGGCCCGAGTCTGACAGTAGCCATATTGTGGAGAGAGAGAAAGATGGGGTGGAGGGAGGATCAGGGGGAGGAGTACTGTAGCCCCCTCATCCTCACAGGTTAATATTGACACAGCCTGGGCAGATACAGCGCCTGCAGCGTTCATCAATCACTTTCAGTGGACCCGTACAAATACACTCACACACACACACACAGGCTCGAGCAAAGAGATGGACCACACACACACTGTAAGACACAGCACACAGAAAAAAAATACAAACACACTTTCAAAGTCAGAAACCATGTGAAACAAGTCAGGCAACATGTTTTTAGAAGCATGTTTTGAAGACACACACACACACACAAACACATATAAATGTCAAACTCTTCTTTTCTGTTAGCTTTACTAAAACCACATATTCCCTTTTGTTTGAAAGTTCCACTTAAATAAGCACAACAGCAATTTTGAGAAGTTCACAAAACAAACAGTTGTACAGCAAATCTAGATTAATCAAGCAAATATGTTTTCAAAAGTATCACTTTGCACTCTTTATGTGTAACCCTGCGTTGCAAATTATGGTTTCCATAACATTGTTGTTAATCATTTCAGAAAGAAAGAAAAAGCAAGTTCCCTTGACAAACAAAACAATTAATTAATGCAACTTTCCATCCATCAATCATTGTGCCTGTCACTGAATTACCATAATCTGTTCATGGTAGCTGTTTTAAGAGCAAACAGTTAATTTCCAAACAATAAATCACAAAGTGTCTCTCTACCCCTCTGTGCGCTTTGACAGCTTCGTCTCTCATTGCTACAGATGAAGGCTTACTTTAAACCACTTCAGTTTTACAAAAAAAAAAAAAATTCAATCATATGCGCAATAAAAAGCAGGGGTCTAACAAAGTTTTCCATACAGCTGTAACCAAAATGTTTATTAATCACTTTTGAGACTATTACGATGAAATGTAATAATTGCATTTCTCAGTTCATTAATAATATAATTTCAAAAAAGTTGGGAAATGTGAGCATCTGTCAAGCAGTTTGTGTTACAAATATCTGATCCCGATTTTTTCCCTCTAACCGTTTCTATTTTTATATCTCTCTCTTCTCCAGGACTTTCATAGTTATGCGGATGGGCTGAAACTTTTCAGTGATCACCATGGCTACGATGGTGTGGTGGTACTCTTGTCCATTAATGATACACTTCATCATCCCCGCCACCAGGTGGCTGTATACTCAAACAACACAGATATGCTAAACCAGGTAAATAAAAACAGGCACTTCTGATAGACACCACCACCAATCGCTGTTAACTGAAGAGAGGCATTGATAGACCCTAGATATTTTTCTTTTGAGAGTTGTGGGCTGTTGATGTGGGTGTGGGAAGGTTGCTGTAGTGAGGATGTTCAGTAACAACACAGGTTGTTCTTTGCTGTTTCCAGACCAATAATATAAAAACATTTTGGAAACACACTTATTTTAAGTTAGGATAGTTTGATAGGAACTCTTCAGTTTGTATACAAATTAAAGAAGCAAAAGACGCAGTGTTAATTATAAATAATGTAGTTTGTTTTTTAATTAGTAAGTTTTAAAGGTAGAGGAAGGCAGATTTGTTTATGCTGTGACATGTTATCTGTTTCCCCAACTTTCATTTCAGATCTGCTGTGAGTTCGAAGAGTCTTCCACCTGGTCTCTTTCTGGTGAACTGGAGGCCAGGGAGAATCTCCAGCTATACAACATCCCTTTAAATACCTCCTTATCTTCTGGTACTCCTCTGCTGGTAGAAGAAATACAGGGCCTCCTCAAAGACTTTATTTACAGACGGAGCTCTGTATTAGCCTGCCACGCCAGCAGTAGGACCTCTTCCACGGAGGGAGTGGCAGGCAGTGTGGAGTTTTCCCAGGGATCATCTGGTATCAATGATATGGACGGTTCTGACATAGAGAGAGCCGAGGGAGGCAGTGGAGATGTAGTGACAATAGCAAGGTAATTAAATGTTCCAGTTGAGTTTCAGTGAAAGTGATCAAAATCCTAAATACTAGATTATTTACAGTCTTAAAACACTATTCACTGACAGTGTTGTTTTATCCCTGTATATAGGGTGATGGCAGATGGTGAAGAGGACACAGGAGGTGTTGGAGTTGGTGGTGGTGGAGAGCTTGTGAGCCCTGACAGCGGTATGACCACCATCCGCAGCAGCCGCTCCTCCAAGGAGAGCTCAGTGTTTCTCAGTGATGACAGTCCGGTCGGTGAGGTTATAGCCGGAGGAGGGCAAGCAGCAGGACCAGGAGGACTCTTCCTGAGAAACCCCTCCCCCCTGGGGTTATTATCCCTCTCCCCTCCTGTCCCACCTGAGAGGAAAAAGAACCGCTCTAGCAGAAATAAAAGTGACAACTTTGACCTGTTTAGTTTTGACCCACTACACAGCAGCGACCACTCTATGCCAACAGGAGGGGAAGTGGCCAACTCTGGAGTAAGAGGAGATGAAAGAGGAAAAAGAGCAGAGAGCTCCAGTTTTTCAGAACTTGACGAACTGAGCTTGCTGGATTTCTCTGCACCCAATTCATCGGGTGGGTGTGAAAGTAGAAATTCTTCAATTGACCATCATGGTCAAATCCACCAGAATGACACTGTGGTTCCTCCAACCCCAGTCAACAGTGTGGTAGGTAGCCGCCCCACAAGTAGCTGCGGAGTCAGGTTCTTTCCAGAAGATGTAGCTGAAAGGATCAGTGGCCTGCAGCACAAGGATAGTGTGTCATCATCGTTATCGGAGACTTGGGATGAACTTGGATTTGACACAATGGGAGCATTGTCCTCTAGTGATAATAATGCCTGGAGTAGGACCAAGGAATCCAGCAGTCCACATAATATTATGGAGGAAGTTAGAGTGAAAGAGTCAGTTGATGAAACGACAGAACGAGAAAGCAGAGAAGAGATCATACAGTCAGGCAACCAAAGGGGAAAGAGCCTTGAACCTCAGCTTAGTCTGATCACTGAGCAGACTGAATCATACGACAACTGGAACCCAGACTATGTACTCAAGGATCAATGGAACCCTGTCACACTGGCTTGTCTGCAATTGACACCACCAGAAGAGGAAGTAACTGGAAAATGCAGAGCTGGTATCATTGGAGTTAAAGAAAAAACTTCCTCGCTCTCAAGGAAGAAAGCAATCCTCAACACTTTAACGCCAGACACGTCTAAAGAAGAGGATGAAGGAGCACAAGGCAAAAAAGGAGACAGACAGATGGAGCTCCTAGACTTTTGGACGTACTCAGCTCGGAAGGGATTTCTCAAATCGGATAGTGGGACCACCACATCTTACCCTGAATCACTCGATATGTGGAATATGACAATCCGAGATGACAGTTTATCACCTCTCACGACCCCTGACAACTTGTCTGAAACCTCTGGCTCTTTCTGTGGGGTGAACCCCAATGTTAGGGCTGGCACATCCGTGGAAAGTCCACCAGGATTTTCTGACGGTGGAATGGTGATGTGGAACACCACCATACAGGAAGACAGCTCTTCCACAATAACGAGCCCCGAAGGACCCGACAATGGAAAGGACCTCAGTCACACGGGATCATTGGATGCCAGTGATTCTCCCGAGACACATGCAAGCAAAAAAGTGGAAGAAGATAGAGTTTTAGAGGAGGACAGAGGTATATATAAAGTGCTCTGTCGGAATCTTGAAGAAGTGGGGTTGAGAGGTACTGAACACAATGTGAAAATAGTCATAGAGGTAGCTGAAAGTAAAACACAGGATGAAGAAACAGGCGACATTGACAACGAGGGTGTTCAGAATCAACAGTCTGATCATTCAGAAGCTGGGACTTCCTCCTACCATGATACTGACATGTGGGACCTACCTGTCCCTGGCATGGTTACATCCACTTCAGAATATGACAATGTAGGAGCTGACACTTGGAGCCGGACATCCTCCCCTGAGACCTATTCTAGTCCTGTAGTAGACATGATAGAGCTTGAGGAAGAGTCTAGCCCTTTTGTAGCTGTGAAAAATCCTGTTCAGCACGATCAATACCAGGATGATCCTCTTGGAAAGATTGAATACTCAGCAGTCTTTTCAGAGAAGGAACAGCCAGCCAACCAAGTGTTCCTATTTAGGGGAACTAGTGAGTTAGATCGTATGACTGGGAGTGGGGGAAGTTCAGTCGAAAGTAAGTACGACAACAAAAGTGGAGGAGGATCAGAGGAAGCTGACTGGCTAGAGCAACCCGGTGATCATTCCCCATTCGTTCTGGTGGACTACTCCACTGTCACTCAGGACCCTTCAGCCAATCATCGTTCAAGTCAAAGAGAAGATGTCGAGTCTCAAATACAGACTGACCAACCATTATCTCCAAGCCTTCTCAACTGGGGCAAACTTGTTCCTGAGAAACATGATGGCTCTGAATCAATGTCATCGTCACATGATCTGTCAATCACAGTGGCACGCAGTGAAGATAGACCTGCCACTGAAAGCCAAGGTGATCCAAACAATGACAGCATTGGAAGCCTGGAGGGTAAAACCACAGAAACTATGTCTCTTGACACTAGTTCTGCAGGGGGGAGAGACACACTAAAGTATAGCCCTGACAGCCTTCAACCATGTAGTCGAGACGAACTCAGGTCCAACTCTGATGGAGATTCATCGTCAGGTCTAGAAATGGAATACATAATTGTATCTGGCACAGTAAAAGAAGCTGAGAGAGAGTGGCATGATAGGCCTAAACAAGGTAATAGGCAATCAAAAGGAAGCAAAAAGTCTATGGAGACATTTAGCATGCTTTCATATGCTGCCACAATACTGCAAACCCAGGCACAAGCTGCACATCGAGAGCACCAGGAGAACGCAGAACAAAGAGGGCAAAACCAAATGATCGGAAGTACTGACGGTGCACTTAGTGCAGATACAAGTCTTGATAATGCCACTGAGCATTACATGGCGCCAGAAATGTTCACTACCAGCCAATCAAAAAGTCAGTCAGATTCAAGACCAACAGGTTGCGGTCAAGCATGGGTTGAAGAAGGACACTACGACGATAAATCAAGCATTGTGACCAGAAGTGTGTCGCCATCATTAAGATATCCATCAGATCACTTCCTGAAAACCAGAGAGGAGGTTTATGTTCATTCACAGATCTCAATGGAGGATTCAGATGAGGGTGGGCAGTCACCCTCAGCACCTCCATCATGTCCTTCTTCTTTGGCTGACTTGAAGGTCTGGAGGGGTCAGTTAGCGAGACAAGACACACCTCAAACCACATCAGATGTACAATCCCCTGTTCTTACCAACAGTTCAGTCTCTCACACCAGCTCCTTGATTGGTACTCCATTAAGTGAATCTGGTATTTCTAGTGACAGAGGACTTGGATTACCATTTTCTGGAGATTTAATGGAAGAGGAGAATGATGAGGAAGAGCAGGAAGCAGAAACTGATGCAGAGCACACTACCCTGACGAAATGGACTTCAGAAGTGCAAAGTCAGAGGGAAGAAAGACACCAGCCAGGATCTTCTGATCTGCTGAGTTTTTCTGATGAGATGATTGGAGGTTCTTCATTTCAACAAACAGATTTACAAATATTTGAGCCAAAGAGGGACAGAATCCGACAGAATACAGAGGATTTCTATGACGAACGACCTGTGAGGACTGTTGATCGTGGTAAATGGTCCACTGAACAACAGATTGGAGAAGCTTCTCAAGATACCTATTCACCTGTTTTAAGGTAGGCAATGCACCCTTAAATCATAAGGTTATGTCTTATCCACTGTATTGTTCTACTTCTGTCACATTTACAGGTATGCCACCAACATGCAAAGTAATTATTTTAGCATAAAAAGATGATAATAAAGTTCTATTATCATCTTAAATGGTTGGTTAGCCTAAATTAGAACATTTACTCATGTACATGTAGTGTATATCTCACCATGCAGATAGTTTTCGTGTGATTTTAGTAATTTGTCTCTGATATTTCTGCTCCACCCCAAGAAATATCTTTCCATTATTATGGATTTTATGCATGACAGACTTTTTATTCTCAAGCTGCTAACAGGGAGTGAACGCCTGTGCACACATTTGCCTGTCCTGCACATACACCCACACACATGCCAACCACCCCTCCTCTCTCTCTGTCTTAACTATCTGCTGGGTTTTGAGTCTTTGCAGCTTTCTCAATGGAGTCTGTACATCAGAGGAATATTAGCATCTCTGAACAGACTGTTGAAATCGAGCTTGAAGGCCCTCCTGAGGAATTGAGTCTGATGATCTGTGTATGCGGTTGTGTGTGTGTGTGTGTTGTATGGGTGAGTGACAGACTGGGACTGACGGTGTGAGAATGAATATTAGCGGAGTGACAGAAATTATATGTGTGTGTGTGTGTGAGTGTGAGTAAGAAACAAACAGTGCATGTGTTCGTGGGTGTGTTCGGCAGCAAGCTCTGATCTGCAGCTCTGTGTGTGTGTTTATAAATCTGTTTACGCCTCATTAAATATGCATTACCTGCCTCATTACAGCTGGAGCCCCACCACAGCTAATGGAAACAGCTCCCCTAGCGCTCTTACAAGGTGTGGGTGTAAGTGTATGCATCCAGACCTGTGTGTGAGTGTGTGCATAGGTAATACCCAATGTATCAGACAATAGAAGTTTGTCCATGCAGCTTCAACTTCCATTAGAGTACATGATATAATTTACGGCTGTTTTGTTTGTTTTAATGTAATTGTTTTATGTGAAGCAGACTCTCACATAGTACAAGGTATGGTTTTATATGAATTAATGGCATTTATTGTTGAGTTGTAAAACAAAGTCTTATTTCATTTAGTTTTTTTTGTGAATTACCACATTGTACCCTGTGGACAGTTTACTCACCAAAACACATTGTGTGTGTGTCTTTGACCTGCCTGACAAACGTGACAAGTCCATTTCCCTCCTCAGAAAACATTTGCAAAGAAGATTTGTTATTCATGTTTGAACCCTGCATTGTTTCCGTCCATATTTTCCTTGCAAGCAGTCCTCCTCTTCCCTGCTTTTCCTGGAGCAGTGCTTTATTTCCTGGTACATTACCACCACCTGTTGATCAGTAACATAATGACAGGAGTGTATACCAACGCTTGCATGTTCATGTGCAAGTGATTTTACAAGAGCAAATGAAACATTGCTCTATAGTGCTACTAGTGGTCAAAAACTCCACGGGATACCTTTAATGTGCAATTTAGATATTTAAACTCATCAGTCTATTGAACAGCTAAAAAACAGAAGTTTCTTAGTTTAACTGTTCTTGCAAGTCACTAATTTGTCCTAATGAGAGTATACTGGGCAATTTAAATGTGTCTGATATATAGTTTGAGCCCCCAAATTTTACACATTTAAAAATTACTTTGCCTAGATGTACATGGCTGAGGTTCACTGCATGCAATTAATGATAATTTTTTCTGAATGTCTCCTCTCTGCTCCTTCCCTTATTCCCCTTGAAGAAGACACCAAGACGTGACATCCCAATTTTCCTCCCAACCAACCAGCGAGAATGCTGCATACCAGTGGATGGAAAGTCAGAATGTAACTCAGGGTCAAACCCAATATGGCTACAACTACCATCACATCGACCAAAGAACTGAAAACCAGAGCGCCCATTCAGCCTGCGTAGATGTTAAATCCAACGACCAGCTAAACACCACAGATGTCTATGCTGAGTTTACAACTGATGCCACAGCTGTACAATATGGATCTGACCAGGCTGAGAGCTATTATGAGGCTGGAGTTAATGCCGAGCTCGGCCTGAATGATCCAGGTTCCAAGTTTCAACATATAGCTGTAAGCCAGTATGGAGATGACTCTGACTCCATGTGCACTTCTGAACTCCAATGCTCTCAGTATCGAGCCGATGGCCAGAGTGAATATGAGTCCAGCCATGCTCATTACCAGTTTGATGGAGAGCCAGTCTACCGATCAGATGTCCACCCTGAGAGGGAAGATCATGCACGGTATGTGCCAGAGGAATACGTCCACTTTCTCCTGGAAAGGTGAGCTTTCGATTTAGCCCCTCGGTAAGTTCAACAGGTTCAGCACTTTGTCAAACTTTAATTCTTAGTGCTCTTTGGAATCTCATAATACTGCATGTAGTATGGGTAGGCCCATCCGCTTTGCAGGCCAGCCTCGGCGAGCTGATGTAATTTAAGAGAGAGGTTTTTTTTCACTGGTCTTTCTTAAAAGCTGAAATATGATTTTTAGGGTTTTCTGTTTATTACAAGTGTGTTAAAGTGAAAGAGAGATCAACAGCAGACGGGCTTAGAGCTGCACTACTACATTTTGCCACAAAGAGGCAGCACAGATTACTTTAAAACTGTGATCAATTCTTTAGATATTTTGCCTGCCAAGCCTAAAAAATCATTTGTCATTGCATCATATTACAGGATATGTAAGTTCATAAAAATTTATAGAAATTGGTCTATTTCTGATTAATAGATTGCAATATGTTGCTGTTCTTTCTTGATATAGACCCCCATCATAAAGGATATGTTATGGATACATACGTTCACATGTTTTTAATTCCGTCCTACGACAATACTCACATGCACTCATATAGATTTGCTGTATCTGTATGTTTGCTGTAATCATTTCTCCTGTCCATACTGACCAATAAAGATCCCTCCCTCATGTAGCTTTTAGTGGAATAGCTTGTGGATCAAATCCACAGCTCCCATGCAAAAACAACCCACTCCAGTATGTAGGCATAGAGTTTGAAAGACATTTGGCAGTCAGGGAAGGCCTAACATTTTATGTTATTGAGTTGCATTATGGGAAATGGAGGACTGGTGCTCAGGATTAAAAGAAAAAAGAAAATCACAGATTCTCTTTTTTTCTCAATTAAAAGTTATGTTCTGAAACCAACATGAGTACAAGAATGCTATGTGCGTGGGTGTGTATGCAGTTGCATTGTGGTAATTTCTTTTTCTTTTCTTTTTTTTCTTTTTTTTTGCCCTACTTTGTAATTCTGATGACCCTCTTCCACACTGCCCCCCTTTGGGCCTTTGGGATACATGACCCTCCCCTGTTTTTTTTTGTTTTTGTTTTTTGACTGTGTGTGTCTTTGCGTACATACACGGGGGACCTTTCCATAATTATCTGGTCATGTGACTTGGAAAGAGTGGTTCAGTCATGCTAGAAGAAGAGTGAGGGAAAGGTACGTGTCCGGAGAAAGAGATGGATATGTGTGTGTTTGTGTCTGTATTCATGTGCACGGTTTTCTCAGTTATGCTTCTCTCTATTGTTAGGCCTTTATGTTAATCAGCCTGTTAGAGGGGCTTTGGTTGGGGGGAGGTAGCAACACTGCTCAGTATTGTTTCCTCAGCCCACACGTGCAGCCTGGGAATGAAGCAGTGAGTCGCTTTTTCTCCGTTTGCTTTGTCACTACTGTAATCTTTGGAGTCAAATGAACAGATTTCTTGCTCAGTGTCATGGGAAAGATTGGATTGTTTTTCTTTGTAGATGGTTGTCTTTGTCTTGTTTGGCCCAATACTATGCGTAGTTGTGCCTATGGTGGCAGTGATGATAGCACTGATAATTTATGTTGTGGCTCATTATTGTATTTCTGTGCCACTGAGCAGGCACTCCCAACAGGGAGAAGGTGCAGCAGGGATGATGATGAAAATGGAGATGGATAACAGAGAAGGTAAATAAACAACAGGATAAACTAAACTTAAATTTCTCTTGTTACTTGGATATTTAAGTGCTGATTATTCTTGTTGTTGGATGGATATTGATATTTAATCCTTTGCTGCAGTTTAAGTAACTGTTTTGACTTTGTTTAAGGCATATTTTAGCTATCTAACAGGATGGACTAGGAAGCTAAATCATCTGAATCCTATTGATTAATGCCTAAGTATAAAAACTGCTACTCTGAGTTTTGTCTTCTGTTGCCACATGCTCTTGTGCTCACATGACAACCTATAGAAATGTAATGTAAACTTGTCAGTTG
Organism: Collichthys lucidus; assembly: GCA_004119915.2. Taxonomy (NCBI): domain Eukaryota; kingdom Metazoa; phylum Chordata; class Actinopteri; family Sciaenidae; genus Collichthys; species Collichthys lucidus. Next base: position 24,646,626 of record CM014088.1, read on the forward strand.
ATTCCAGATTTGACTTTCAAACCTAAATATACCTTACTCTAAGTCCAAGGCTTCTTAAAATGTGGTCACCTGAAGTGAACCCACAACCCAAATTTACAAACTAAAAAATAAACAATCTCTCTTTCACCAGATCCACTCTCCTCTGCAGATCTGTCAGGGGGATCCAACCAAAGGAGAAAGTTGGTAGCTCCACCAATGAACGTGTCACTGGACCGCAGCGAGGGGTCTCTTCTCTCAGAAGATGCTCTGGACACTGAGGATGAAGCTTTAGACACCGGTGATGAACTGGATGTCAATATTGATGACATGGACACACCCGATGAGGCCGACTTACACGGTCAGACATACATGTTAATATGCTTAAATATGCGACACATTAGTAAAACTTAAGGTTCATATCAAACTGTCTTTATGTCACAAACAGGGGACTCAGAAGAGTCTGATCTCGGTGCAGCAGCAGCATCATCAAGTGCAGCTGACCAGAACAGGGATAGCAGGCTGTGGAGGAGCGTAGTGATTGGGGAGCAGGAGCATCGCATTGATATGAAGTGCATCGAGCCATACAAAAGAGTCATTTCTCATGGAGGTAACCAAACACCAATGCTCAAAAACGTTTGTCCCCTGTGTTTTAAAGCTTTTGATCATTCGATCTCTGCTGATCCCTCTTTACGCTCCCCATTCAGATGTATCCTGCTGTTTTTTGGGGCTTGAATTAGTGGGTCACAATAATTAACTAGATAAATAAATCGTAGTTTCATACACGATGAAAACACAGCTTTGTGCATCTGTAAGTCAGTGACACTGTCTATGTTTATGTTTTCAGGTTATTACGCTGAACAGAATGCCATCATCGTGTTTGCAGCATGCTTCCTGCCAGACAGCAACTGTGACAATTACAATTATGTGATGGAAAACCTTTTTCTGTAAGTGAAGTGACACCACGTCACAACTTCACTCTTCTGGCAAGGCTTTGAATGTGACGTCAAAAGTGGTGTGGTGGGGACTAAAGATGTGAGATGGAGTATGTATGCAAGTATGTGAAGTATACCAACTTGGGTTTTTTTTTAGTTGGCATCAGATACACCGACTTCTAAATCCCTCTGATAAATCCTAGTTCCTAAGATGACAAAGGAATAATTGCATAAGTGTATAGTTGTCTAACCTGTCCATGAGCCAATATTTTTGGAGCTGAAAATCAGCACCTCTTCTCTGGTTGTGTTTTCTTAATGATCTTTACTCCCTAAAGACAAGCAGCAGATGTTAAGTGACGATGTGTAAATACTGCTGGAATATGCAAGCATTAGTCTTACATGTCACTGTTGATAATACGGGACATTTATCCTTAGCTAGCAGGCTGCTTTAAATTATTACACCATTACGCAACTAGGTTGAGGTCAAGTTTTTGAAGATTTTCCTTTTGTGTTGCTTTTGTCACAGCCCTTACTTGTTAACATATGACTGTCTTATGCAATGCTTTCATTGTCTCTGTGTGCGGGCAGGTATGTTATCAGCACCTTGGAACTAATGGTGGCAGAAGATTACATGATCGTTTACCTGAATGGTGCCACACCTCGCAGGAGGATGCCTGGCTTTACCTGGATGAAAAAATGCTACCAAATGATAGACAGAAGGTAACTATTACTTAAATATTGTATAATGTTTAACCTCTGCCAACATTCATCCTCCCTCAGCACATTAAACTACTCTCTCTTCTCTCCTTCTCTTGGCTTCTTTTTTAACACTTTTGACCTTTGACTTCAAACAGAGTACAAAAAAGTATTTTTATCCAATTATATTAATCATGTGTTATTTTACTTATTACATGGTTTTCATGACTTCTCAAATAGATATCGTTATTTATCAACAGTTTCATAGGATGGCATGTAGGGGGCATACTATATCAAGTACTTACTTAACTAACTGACTTGGATTAACAATTTTTATCTAATGCATTTACGGTATGTATTATTCCTTCAGTTGTACTGTACCTTTTGACTATATTGTTGTCGCTGACAGTTAATTGCATACGGAGCAGTAAATTGAGATTTGTAGGCTGAACAACCTCACTGTGAAAAACCATGAGCTCTGCCTATCAGTGTCACTCTGCGCCTCCTGTAGTAATAGTTAGTCATTAATACTTGATAATGAGTTAATAAGATATATTTCACAATTAAGATTTTACCAGTCTTTTTGCTCCACTTATCTTTATCCTCTTGTCCCACAGATTGAAGAAAAACCTTAAGATGTTCATCATTGTCCATCCTTCCTGGTTCATACGGACTTTGCTTGGAATCACCAGACCCTTTATAAGGTCTCAGTGTTGTAGTTTACATTACAGAACAGGTCGTACGTCACGTCACAGGTTTTAGTAATTTGAGGAATTGCACATGTTGCACAAGTCTACAGTACCAGTAATTACAGTACATCCATGCTGCCAGTTCATACCGGAAAGAAATTCTCTTGACACCATTTTAGGTTTCCAGTATTTCACTATCCTCATCTATGAGGATTTACTGATCTATTAGCGCCTTACACCAACACAAATAAGACACAACACTCCTCATGGTCTTTTCTATTTCCAGGAAGTTAATGTGATTACTCTGGCAATCTAATAGATAATTTACCCCATTACAGTACTAGAATCTGCACATTACTGACACAAACATTTCTAATTTCTGTTACAGCTCCAAGTTCATCAGTAAAATCAAGTATGTGAATAGTCTGCAAGAGCTTGGAGAAATCATCCCAATGGAGTATGTCCACATTCCACCCAGCATTGTCAAGTGAGTCAGTATCAGTATTTATTATCTGAATCTGTAGATTATGTAATGTAATGTAGAGTAACACTGAAGGAATTATAAAATAATGTGGGAAACAAAATAAATATGTTATGATTTATCAAAGAAGCCACCTTTTGCTTTCATGACGGCTTTGCATACTCTTGGCATTCTCTGAATCAGCTTCATGAGGTGATCACCTTGAATTATTTTCCAACTGTCTTGTAGTAGTTCCTATATATGCTGAGTACTAGTTGACTGCTTATCCTTTTTGTGGCTCAACTGATCCCAGTACTTTCACTGGGTTTGGGTTCAGTGACTGTAGAGATCTGAAGCGGCACTCCATCAATCTCCTTCTTGGTCAAATAGCCCTTACATAGCGTAGAGGTGTGTTTTTTGTCATTGTCATTTTTAAAAATCAACAATGGTTCCAGTAAGTGCAAACTGATGGGATGGGATGGCGCTGAAGAATGCTATGTTAGCCATGCAGACCTTGAAAACAACCCAACAGTGTCAACAGCAAAGTACCCCCTACGCCATCTAAGGCAAGAAAATCGACTAATTCACACTTGGTGAGGCACCTGTTAATTCAAAACTATTCCCAATGGCTACCTCATGAAGCTGACAGAGAATGCCAATATAGTCTTTCATAGGGTTCATGGTCAATATCAAATACTGCAATTTCTGCTGTAATCATGTCACAGATTCTCTCAAGAAATACAAAATGAATTTCTTCCAAGAAAAAGGGAAACAAACACAGTGCAGACTTTTATTCCAAGTGCCTAAATTAGGCATGCTCATACATCTCTCACTTTGCTCCAAGGTATGACGAGGAGAGGGGTATACACAAATTTGCATGCATGAGGTAACTCACCTAACTATCTGCCTGTCTCAGTTGGTTGCGTAGAATCTTCCCTAAAAAAATCCTTCAAAGCTACTATGAATCTTCTCATGCTGGGACTAACCTTTGATTGACCTTTGGCTGTTTCCTTATTCAACATTTAAAAAAATAAGCCAGATATTGATTTCCTTACTTCAGTCTGTGATGCTTGCTTTGTTTCACCTCTCTGTGACATTTTAGTAGAAACCTAATGAACATAATACGCTGACGTAGCTTGCACTAACAACCAGATACTGTCACTCCCAAAACTAGGCTGGATTGATAGTTTGCTATTAAAGAACTTACATGTGATGCATGTCCAAACTGGAAAACACAGATTTCTCTGTCAGTATGAATAGTTGAAAAGGTTTAGTGTGTCAGTGGACTCTACAGACCAGCAGTGCACACTGGGAATATTCCCACAGTGTAAAAAAATACGAGGTACAGTATTTTAATTGTAGCTTGCTACAGTGGGATGAATTACAACTATTGGCACAAAGCATTTTTGGGAAGTCTGTTGGACAGCTATGTATATAATGATGAAGTGATGTATAATCATTGCTCATCAGTCATAAATTACTCATCAATTGAACAATCTATGGTGAGGACAGTCTCTGTGTAACATTGAATACTTTGTAAAATATGATACATGAAATTTTATCGATGGAGCATTTTCTGCACTGTAAAAAGGGTCTTGCTGCTTCTTAGGAGGAAATACAGTGGAGTTTCAGAATGCAATACCACTTTCAAAAATATGGACAGCTTTTATGCAATTTATTTTTAAAATAATATGATTATATAACTGTAGCCTCTTGCTTGGCCACTCTCTCTCCTTTGCTCTTCTTAGCTTCCTCCATGTCCTTTGTGCCTCTGCCATTATGCCTATGAAGGCTGCTGAGCCCAGTTACATTGCTCGCTTGCCCAGCTCCAGTTTTGGCACGACACCGGCTTTGCTTTCTGTCAAAATCCCCCTATGCCCTGGGCCTGAAAACTTCCTCTTCCCAGTGGTCCAAAAGGCCAGTGGTACAAACACTAACCCAACCGCCCCCCCCCCCCCCCCCCCCCCCCCCCCCCCCCCGGTGCCGTGAGCTCACAGTCCAGGCAGTGCGGCTAACAAATTGAGCTAACATTGACTAACAGTAGCTACAGTTTGCAGCAGTTTACTTTTCTGTCCATCAGAAAACTCTGTCAATTACCAAGAGTTGAGATGGAACAGCTGAAGGATATCAGAGAACATTTTCTTCATAAATATATCAGTTTCACCAAAATCAGTGAAATAGTTTGTGGTGTGTGACTTCATGCCAAAAAGCGTTACATACTTCTCACGGGAGATCCTAACCGGTGCAAAAAGGAACATGGTGCAAAAACAAGCATAGGGAACGCAGAGTAAGAATGACAGACACCACTCACCTGATTACATGTGTAATTAGTGTAGCATCAAAATGACTTGTACCTTTCTTCCTTCATGTCTTGAGCCACTGAGCATGTATCAAGTCTGAAAACCACAGACTGACCTTGACCCACTGCTTTAAAAGGGGTTGAATATTAACTCTTCTGTAAATTGTCGTAAAATGATTGCACCTTATGCATTGCAGTGCATCCACGCCTCACTCCTTTGACCTTGAACACTTTCACTTTAGAGCACTGATGCTTGTTTTCCTTTCCTCCCATTCACCCTTCTATGGCGATGTATATTCAGATTACTAATCCCCAGCACCTGCATGTGTACTGACAATATTGTCACCCCATGTGTTTTCTTCCTCCCTCAATAACTTTTACTTTCTGCTTTCCATCCCAATTCAAACCAGACTGGATACAGAATTGCAAGACACTGCAGAAAGGTATGTGTGGTGATAGAATAGAACTCTTTTCTAATTTATGACTTCCATTTTCTTTCTGATCTGACAACAATACTTCTCTTTTATCTTCTCTTTCACTCAGAGCCTACAAGAAGGGGAACTCAGTTGTTTGACAATTACGAGATACCTGACTGCTGCCTCTCTTCTCCCTGCATTATGCTGTACTCTACTGCAGCATATCTGAATATTAGCCAGCCTGTAGCATGATGTATACAGCACATAGTTGCTGCACACCAACAGCTAGCAATGGGTTAAAAAGAAAGATGCTATGGTACGAAACATCAGGCAGTGTCTTGTTCTTTAAGGAAAAGTACCAACACGAGGGTGCTTAACATAAAGCTGTATCTACGGTGCAGAGACTGTCACTGTGCTTAAGGGAAGATGCTTTATCCTGTGCTACTGTGTTTTACACGACACTTGATTGTGTTCCCCATTCAGTAGCTTTTATTTTCTTTGAATTCATCTTTCATTTGAACAGTGCTTTGAGTCTTGTGTAATTCACTTTGGAGAAATTAACTTTGTTACATTCATGTATTAATCTACCCTGTGAGTTGTCGTCTGTACATTTTGTAACCCATGGTAACACAACTTATGTTTGCATTTATTAGAGTATTAGGTGAGAATCATGAGGGCTAGTGACAACATACATGCAAATAGAAGTTGTATTACAGCCGATCTGCCCACAAATAAACATTTATGTTCCCCAGATGATAGTGTACTGTATCTCTGTCAGCTAACTGTGATGGAGGAATTTTTCTCTTGACACTTTCCATATTTAGTACCTTAACTATAGGTTATAGGCTCTGTCAAAAAGAACCGTCAACAGCAAGCTATCTGTTATCAGTGGCGGAACTAGACTTTTATATAAAGGGCGGTCCATATACTCGACGTTAAAAGTGGTGTGGTGGGGACTAAAGATGTGAGATGGAGTATGTATGCAAGTATGTGAAGTATACCAACTTGTTGTTTTTTTCAGTTGGCATCAGATACACCGACTTCTAAATCCCTCTGATGAATTCCAGTTCCTAAGATTCCTAAGATGACAAAAGGAATAATTGCATAAGTGTATAGTTGTCTAACCTGTCCATGAGCCAATATTTTTTGGAGCTGAAAATCAGCACCTCTTCTCTGGTTGTGTTTTCTTAATGATCTTTACTCCCTAAAGACAAGCAGCAGATGTTAAGTGACGATGTGTAAATACTGCTGGAATATGCAAGCATTAGTTTTACATGTCACTGTTGATAATACAGGACATTTATCCTTAGCTAGCAGGCTGCTTTAAATTATTACACCATTACGCAACTAGGTTGAGGTCAAGTTTTTGGAGTGGTGGTCCATATACTCGACCTAATAAAGGAAAACACTGTGATACTTGGTATGCCTTCTAATTTTCATAACCCACATGCGTCTCTCTCTCTCACACACACACTATTGTGATCATAATCTCGGCCACCAAGTGGAAATATTTTCATCAAGTAAAGTACCCAAGAGGTGAACTGGCACCTCTCCAGCTACCAGTCCACCTTCCATACTTTTGGTCCATGTGGGACTTGAACCGGTCACCCTCCGGTTCCCAAGCCAAGTCCCTATGGAATGAGCTACTGCCTGTGTGTGCCTATGCAAAAGCCGATACAAACCAGATTTGACATCATATTAAGTAGTTATGGACACACATAAATACAAGATTAAATATTATGGCTAACAATTGTTAATTTCATGCTTAAAACAAATTCTAATAAAGTTACAGGACAGGGACAATGCTTAAATCATCCGTTTGGAAAGTTATATAGTTATATATACAGGTTTTTCAAGCAACATATGTATCTTTAAACCATTCTGCACAAATTTCACATTCTGCACACATACAACAGCATGTCTCTAAGGGCTAAACTTTACTACCTGCATTCCCCAGTTGTAACCTACTGACAATATCTGGCACATTTCACATTCAGTGTTTTACAGTAAATGGTCTCTTCAGTTGGCAGATACTTACAGAGTGTTATTAAGAGGAGAGCTGATATACAGAGTGGTAAACATCAGGGAATTAAACAAATAGGGAGTGATGAGAGATTTTCCTAAAACAAGAGTGTTTAATGAAACATTTACCATTAAGACAAATCATAAAACAAATTGAGTGGCAATGATATCAGGACAGCGGAAGGAACATCACAACATCCAATCAACATCAGCCAGTGCCTTATGTCTCAGATACTTCTCCAGGCAGAAGACAGCAATGGGATCTCTGTCTGTGTCAAACTTGTTGGCAAACAGGTGATGCTGCTCAATCATCCACTGCAGGTCTCCAGCACCATACACACATATTCCCCTGACATGGTGGCCATGACACTCTGTGTATACCGACTGCAGTGAATCCTGTGGACCCTCATGGTCCTGCCACTTCACCAGCCGTGCAATTGCATTTATGTCTGTCATATCATATTTGCGGTTGGGCCATGTTGATCCAGGAACTCCAGGCATTCGATGAACAGTCGCCCAGAAGAACTCATCAGGACTGTAGGTATCTTTGGACCACTCGATCAGTGTCTGTATTCGGTTATCCTCCAACACGCTGCGGATGTAGCCTCGGCTAACGACAATGTAGGCATTACCAGAGAAAATAGGCAGGTTGAATGGAGGTGGCCCCTTTTTCTTACTTGTCCTCTGAGACAGACAAAATAAAGAGTTAACAATTAAGATATTGTGCAAATAATCAATATATAATATCACATGATGAAACTCTCCAAAAGAAGTACCTGGATTTCCCCATCAACTATCTGGTAAACATCCGTCACCCTCTGCTTCTTATGTTTGGGCATTTGTTCTGATTCCATGCTGTTGCCACCCCTCAATGAACGCAACATCCTTACAATCTCCAAGTTGGTTTTCAAAGGGAAATCCTGGCCACAAAGGTTGATTAAGTACTTCCATTCTGTGCTAATGTTATAGAGATCAGCCATACAGTTGAGGTCAGCCTGGACACGTGACCAGTGAGCATACACCACGTTCACAGCCTTGCTGACCATGAACACATTTGGGAAACAGGAAGTAATGGCCTGGATGGCAGCGAAGACTGAGACCTCAGATTTTTTGTCCACATGGACACAATAAATATTCTGAGGTGAGTAGATGGCTCGCAGCAGTCGTTCAAAGTTCTGCACCTAAAGCATATCAGAAAAAAATTAGTAGTGCTCCTCCACAAAGCTGGCAGACCCACAAGAGATACTTTTTTTTTTTTTTTAATGAAGCAGCAGTGGCAGAGATATCCTGACTTTTAGTTCAGGGGACAATTTCCAGTGACACCTGGATCATACACTTCACATTATGCAACAAGACACAGTTTTAATGGAGTCATTGTAACTTTCATGAGTAAAATTAGTTAAATGTCCCTTTAATTAAAGATGTGTGTGATGATTAAAGTGAATAGTTTAAACTGCTACTGCACTGTTTTTAAAATGTCCATACCTTATGATGCAAAACAATAGAGTAAGCCAGAGGGAAGTCCTCTTCTTCCTGGCTTAATGGGAACATCAAGTATTTCCTGCTGAATCTGAATTCACTGTAATAAAAAATTACATATCACAGGTAATGCATGCTGCCCAAGAACTTCTGTTAAATAACGGCTTATAGTTCTGCAATTATTGAAACATGTAGTTAAAAGAAACACACCTGCAGTCTTGGGTTGCGTTAATATAATACTCATCTGGGATGCGAACACTTTTCTGGAAGTCTTTAGTGATGATCAATAATTTTGCCTGATCCAGAGCCTCTCTCTCTCCCTGCAGGATCGCTGAACAGTCACACACTTTCTCTGGACCGCCATCATCATCTGTATACTCCAACCAGCTGTGCATGAGACTGTAGGAAGGACTCCAGCCTGTTCCAGGCCAACCGAGTAGATAAAGCATCCATAGTGACCCCAGTACAACAGTGAGCTTCAGCAAAAGCTTCAGCCGACGTCGACGCAGGAGTCTCATTACTTGACAACAGGACCTCAACCAAGATGTTTTTACAGTGTGAGTTCTGTATGTGGTCCAGGTGAACCTATCCTTTATATTGTTTTCATAGAGTTTCCTTTTTGTTTATGAAACAAGATAAAAGAGATGATTTGCATACATCCATTCTTCAGGCAGAAAAAATGCCAATAATTAAAAGCAACAAAGATAAAAGTAATTTAACTTAAATAATGGATCAGGTAAAAGCTTCCTACCTGCGACGTTACTGCAGGTGAGTGTTCTCCTAACTGACTGATGTTCTTAGTGTACCCAGTTGAAAATGCCAGGCAAAGTTTCCCCATGACAATGAACTAACTGAACAGGTTTGTACAAAACCTGTTCAGTTAGTATGAAGATAAATCGGGACCTATGCCTCAAGCAGGGCCGGTTTTTGTTATGGGCAATGTGTCATCGTCACGTCAACTTACTGTTGAGAGTCATACAACACAATCTGCTTCCAAATAAATTGTATTTCATTCCTAGAATTAACATAGACCCATATACCTACATGTAATTAATTGGGTTATGTGGAAAAAAAAAAAATCTAAATGACCTCACGAGACTCCGGGCGAACCGACAGTGTTGGCAAGGGTATAGTGGTTAATGATGTCGAGTCTTCATCATGGACCAAAGTAAAAAACCAAAGTAGCATCAGGTGCCCCCTCCTGGAGCTGCCACCTTATTGCGGTGGAGAGGTTTGCGTGTTCCAGTGATCCCAGGAGCTATGTTGTGTTGTCCGGCGCTTCATGCCCCTGGTAGGGTCACCCAAGGCAGTCAGGTCCTAGGTGAGGGACCAGACAAAGCGCAGCTCAAACCCTCTGATGAAATGTATATAATTAATAATTTAACTCAAATAATGGATCAGGTAAAAGCTTCCTACCTGCGACGTGACAAGCTGCAGGTGAGTTAAAAATGCCAGGCGAAGTTTCCCCATAACAATTGACTGTACAAACCTGTTCAGTTAGTATAGACATAAATGGGTAGGAGTTGCCCAGCAGAATAGCAGCAGAGATATAGACTTACTTCCTTATTTCCCCATCAACTATCTTGGACAGGGTGCTGCGAGGACAGGTGCGCTACACGATAACGACCTGGCAGACTCGAAGGCAGCCTGGCAAGCAGGGAACCAAACAAAGTTTTTCAACGGACTTATGAGACCTTTTAGAGGAGCCACACTGTAAAACATTTTAAGTCTGTTAAACTTGCAAACGGAAGTTAAGTTTGTAAGTTGCATCAACTCAAACTATATTTTTGTCTCAACTCACAAATGAAAGTCTACAAAGTAGATTGAACATTTGTTGTTGTCTCAACTTTAGGTTGTAAGTTGTCAAAGTTGTTTTACCTTTTTATCCCTTGCCGATTCAACTTGGTATTGGAAGTTTGACCAAAGAACTGTTTTTGCAATTACACATTTATCAGTACAATAGAACTAGAATACACTTGCCGTTTTGACTTCAGTTAATTCAACATAATAATAAACATCACAAACATTATATACTTTAATTAGCTGGTTGAACAAACACACAGTTGAGCATTGTTCTTGTTATAAAAAATAGGGTTACACAGCTAGTTAGATGTTTTAACTTATACAATGTTTGCTCCTATTTATTACATGTCTTGAGGGCACTTTCCTTTCTTAATGTTTTACTGAGACTGGCAGGGTAAGGTAAAATTCAGGTTAATGTATAAATAGAGGAATTCCAGAACAGAACAATGGTCAGGGACAGGTCAGAGAGGAGACATCTAGATTGGGGACATACTGGCTACTAGGCAAATTGTCTGTTAACAATTCACAGGGGTTAAGACAGCCCATCTTCAGGAAAATGTATAAGAACCAACTGTTAACGCTCCTCTGGGAGCCTTTTTCTCTGTAACCCCTTTTAGTGTGTTGCACTGTGAAACGCTCCTCTTGTACAAGAACAATAAATTCAACTTAAACTTTGATCCTCCTTATTTAAGGGTTTTTCTTTAAAATTCCTGTAACAGTTGTAACTTAATTTTTCAGTTAAAATTACTTACTATGGTTGATTTAAGACTTTCCATTTCAGGTTGAGATGATTTAAACAACAAATTTAATAATATTGCGGTCACATTGCAACACTACACCAACTAGTTACATCAACATTTCACGTTTTACCAAAAGCATGGTCGGTTAGTGTCCACCATATCAGAGACTGCAGTTACTATCTTACAATCAAATAATAATGGAGTTTAGTTGACATATATCTATTTAGAGATTGTTAACTTACTTGGCAAAGACTTTGCAGGTGAAGATCAAACCCCTATCAAGCCGTCTCGTCCCCGGACTCCGATGCAAAACCAAGTGAAGTTTTTTTTTCCCCCCATACAGTCAACTGAGCTTTCACTTGGTTTGCAACTGCCAGTCTTCTTCAGCCGTGGGAAATAGTCCCTTCTTATTGCTTCAACAGTGTATGTAGCAAGTAATTCTCTATGACATATCAGTGTATAGGCCTAAATTGTTTCAATTCTTCAGTGTTGTTAAAAGAAGCCAGTTTAACTGGAACACTGCATGCCATAGCCTATAGTTTTTTTTTTCCACCTGTACAGTAGCTCCCATCCCCCAACTCCAGCATTTTCCCTGCTTCTTTTATTACTTACAAAACCAAGTTCAATCAAATCTAAAAAAATTCAGATTTGATTGAACTTTGAGTTTTCAGTTCCCGCGTTTTTCCTCTTTTTGTTCAATCAACCATACCTGTAACGGGTGTAGTAAGAACCCAAATGCAGCACACTGGATGAAGGTAATAAAGGAAAGTCACTTTTATTGCACTTAGCTGGTAGATGAGAAGTAGCACAGTTTAAAGTAACAGGAGGGTGAATGGAAAAGTACTGAGAGGCAGGTGACAGAGGAGCAGACTGTGACAATACCAATCTGGCAAAATTATCAAGTAGTCAGTAGAATGGACAATTGTTGTTTGTGTTTTATTTACAAAAAAAACTCTTAAGGTTAAATCAAGATCCAAAAACTTATCAGGGCTCTTTGTGTTGAAGAGAGATAGGAGGCTGCAGTGTCGTACACCACATCGAAAACGTTTTTGACAGAAACCACAATATTACCCACACATCCCCAGAAAACGGCGCAGCGCTTTTTTGGACTGCGGGACCGGAAAATCAATAATTTGCAGCGCTGTTTCTTTTTGTTTGCAGCATTTCTTTTATTTGCAGCGCTGTTTCTTTTTGTTTGCAGCGTCTCTTTTATTTGCAGTGCTGTTTCTTTTTGTTTGCAGCGTCTCTTTTATTTGCAGTGCTGTTTTTTTTGTTTGCAGCGTTTCTTTTATTTGCAGCGCTGTTTCTTTTTGTTTGCAGCGTCTCTTTTATTTGCAGCGCTGTTTCTTTTTGTTTGCAGCGTCTCTTTTATTTGCAGCGCTGTTTCTTTTTGTTTGCAGCGTCTCTTTTATTTGCAGCGCTGTTTCTTTTTGTTTGCAGCGTTTCTTTTATTTGCAGCGCTGTTTCTTTTTGTTTGCAGCGTTTCTTTTATTTGCAGCGCTGTTTCTTTTTGTTTGCAGCGTTTCTTTTATTTGCAGCATTGAGGGTTCCCGGCCACCGTACATAACGGTGTATTGGAGGAAAGTGTCAGGTGTGACGAAGGCGGATATTTTGGAGGCACGTGGTGTTAAAGCAACGTGTCAATAACCTTTTAACAGGTCCAGTTTTGTCACATATTTGGCGGAGCCCGCACGGTCTATACAATCCTCTTTGCCTCTCTTACACAAGAATTCTAATGTTGTTATCTTTGACTTTATGTTTTGGGGCATAATCTCCACAGTATATAAGGGCTTGCCCTGCTTAGTTCGGAGGCCGGAGGCTCTCCAAGTAACATTTGACTTGTTTACAATACTGAACTCATTGTAATAAATTTTTTATACAACTAAGACAGTGTCGGCAGAGTTTTTCTTCAAACATCTTCAACTGCATCTGCAACTGATATAATCAAGGACATTATGCTCAGGTTTTGGCGACTCTGACAGCCATTTTTGTTTAAAGGAGCCGAAGGGGACTGCGCACAGTATGGCCAAAGACCAAACCACAAGTACTGAAGCCCTAACCCCTCACGCACGGCAAACAACAGAAGAGGGAGGCCCTCATCCCACTCTCTATCAGACTCAAGGCAGTACAGTATCATGGATTTCAAGGTTTGATGGAACCTTTCAAGTGCGCCTTGGGACTTTGGATGGTAAGGACTGGATGTTATGTGTTTGATTTAGTTCTTTCATTACTTGTGCAAAGAGTTTGGATGTGAAATTTGTGCCATGATCACTTTGTATTGTTTTAGGCAAACCAAAAGTTGTAAAGAATTTAGTGAGGGTTTTCACTACGGTTTCGGTTTGGAGAGTGTGCCGCGGGATGGCATCAGGGTACCGCAGCGCAGCACAAATCACTGTCAAAATGTACTGATTTCCTGATTTAGTTTTTGGCAAGGGACTATCAAATCTATCAAATACTTTGTCTTTACTACTTAATACTTTTTAAGGCGGGCCAAAAGAAATTGCACAACACACGGTGATAGGTTTTTTTAATACCAAGGTGGCCAGTTGAAATAGAGTCAGGTGCAAGACTCCGTGCCCTCTTCTCTCTTACACACTATACACTACACTATATAAAAAGTTACAAATTTACAGTGTTGGCATACAACATACCGTGGAAGTGATATTTGAAAATAAAACTATGTTAACAATAGTTAGACAAAAAAAACAACTAAAGGAAAATGAAAGTAATTTAACTGAAACAACAGATCATGTAAAACTTCCTATCTGTGACTTTACCAGCTGCAGATCACATTTGAATCTATGACTGTTCTGCTCTCACTGTTCCACCTGAACACAGCTAAACAGACAGATAAACTCGTGGACAGATGACAGGTGTATTGTCTTCTTTATTTAGACGTTTACCCTCAAAGACCACAGAGTGAAACTGCAAGAAAAATAATAAAATACAGTTTTTAGGTAATTTACCCCTTTAAAGTATCAGATAAATTCACAAACAAAGTTTACTTGCTTATTCATTGCATAACGTTAAATAAAAATGCAAGCAACAAATCAGGTGCTTCTTTTTACATAGCTAATTACGTCCATAATGCAAACTTAATCAACTGTGGTAAATTCAAACATCTTCAAACTGCAAACTGCAACAATGTTACTCAAATATATGTCAGACACTGTAAATATTTACAGACAATGCCTGCTGAAAACAACAAAGATGGAAGGACGCAGACACGGGAACACCTCAGTCACCTCTCTCTCTTTCTTTCTGTCTCTCCCTCATGCTCCCTGTTAGCTGTTGCCACACATCCAAAATGAACACACATATGAACAACATAGAACAGTGTCTTCTGCTGGCAGGAGACAGAAAAATGACTGTTGCCCTTGTTGCAGTCCGATGTTTCTGACCCTGTTGGGTTTTTAATCAATCCAGCCATGAATGCAAAGCAAATAAAAGTACAGTATCCTCTACCCTGGTAGAGATTGGCAAAGACATTGTGTAAGAGTAAAACAAATATGAAATATCAAGTATAATTGTAGTGATAGAATAATAATATTGTTCTCTGTCACTGAATCATTTAAACCCAGCAGGAATTTGCCTACATAAAAAGAGTTACTGGCAAAAGATTAATGCCATCATAAAACTGAAAACAAAACAAACAAACGAATAAAACACTTTTTAATTATTAATTTTTAATGCTTGAAACAAATTCCAATAAAGTTACAGGACAGGGACAATGCTCAAATCATCTGTTTGGAAAGTTAGTTAAGTTAATAAGATAACTTAAAAGAAAGGTTAACCTGCACAATTGTGAAGATACCATTCATGCTGAATAATATATACAGGTTTTTAAAGCAAAATATGTATCTTTAAACCATTCTGCACAAATTTCACATTCTGCACACATACAACAGCATGTCTCTAAGGGCTAAACTTTACTACCTGCATTCCCCAGTTGTAACCTACTGACAATATCTGGCACATTTCACATTCAGTGTTTTACAGTAAATGGTCTCTTCAGTTGGCAGATACTTACAAAGTGTTATTAAGAGGAGAGCTGATAAACAGAGTGGTAAACATCAGGGAATTAAACAAATAGGGATTGATGAGAGATTTTCATAAAACAAGAGTGTTTAATGAAACATTTACCATTAAGACAAATCATAAAACAAATTAAGTGGCAATGATATCAGGACAGCGGAAGGAACATCACAACATCCAATCAACATCAGCCAGTGCCTTATGTCTCAGATACTTCTCCAGGCAGAAGACAGCAATGGGATCTCTGTCTGTGTCAAACTTGTTGGCAAACAGGTGATGCTGCTCAATCATCCACTGCAGGTCTCCAGCACCATACACACATATTCCCCTGACATGGTGGCCATGACACTCTGTGTATACCGACTGCAGTGAATCCTGTGGACCCTCATGGTCCTGCCACTTCACCAGCCGTGCAATTGCATTCATGTCTGTCATATCATATTTGCGGTTGGGCCATGTTGATCCAGGAACTCCAGGCATTCGATGAACAGTCGCCCAGAAGAACTCATCAGGACTGTAGGTATCTTTGGACCACTCGATCAGTGTCTGTATTCGGTTATCCTCCAACACGCTGCGGATGTAGCCTCGGCTAACGACAATGTAGGCATTACCAGAGAAAATAGGCAGGTTGAATGGAGGTGGCCCCTTTTTCTTACTTGTCCTCTGAGACAGAGAAAATAGAGAGTTAACAATTAAGATATTGTGCAAATAATCAATATATAATATCACATGATGAAACTCTCCAAAAGAAGTACCTGGATTTCCCCATCAACTATCTGGTAAACATCTGTCACCCTCTGCTTCTTATGTTCAGGCATTTGTTCTGATTCCATGCTGTTGCCACCCCTCAATGAACGCAACATCCTTACAATCTCCAAGTTGGTTTTCAAAGGGAAATCCTGGCCACAAAGGTTGATTAAGTACTTCCATTCTGTGCTAATGTCATAGAGATCAGCCATACAGTTGAGGTCAGCCTGGACACGTGACCAGTGAGCATACACCACGTTCACAGCCTTGCTGACCATGAACACATTTGGGAAACAGGAAGTAATGGCCTGGATGGCAGCGAAGACTGAGACCTCAGATTTTTTGTCCACATGGACACAATAAATATTCTGAGGTGCGTAGATGGCTCGCAGCAGTCGTTCAAAGTTCTGCACCTAAAGCATAACAGAAAAAAATTAGTAGTGCTCCTCCACAAAGCTGGCAGACCCACAAGAGATACTTATTTTTTTTATGAAGCAGCAGTGGCAGAGATATCCTGACAACAAGACATGACAGCAATTTTAATGGAGTCATTGTAACTTTCATGAGTAAAATTTGTTAAATGTCCCTTTAATTAAAGATGTGTGTGATGAATAAAGTGAATAGTTTAAACTGCTACTGCTCTGTTTTTTAAAATGTCCATACCTTATGATGCACAACAATAGAGTAAGCCAGAGGGAAGTCCTCTTCTTCCTGGCTTAACGGGAACATCAAGTATTTCCTGCTTAATCTGAATTCACTGTAATAAAAAATTACATATCACAGGTAATGCATGCTGCCCAAGAACTTCTGTTAAATAACGGCTTATAGTTCTGCAATTATTGAAACATGTAGTTAAAAGAAACACACCTGCAGTCTTGGGTTGCGTTAATATAATACTCATCTGGGATGCGAACACTTTTCTGGAAGTCTTTAGTGATGCTTAATAATTTTGCCTGATCCAGAGCCTCTCTCTCTCCCTGCAGGATCGCTGAACAGTCACACACTTTCTCTGGACCGCCATCATCATCTGTATACTCCAACCAGCTGTGCATGAGATTGTCGGTAGGACTCCAGCCTGTTTCAGGCCAACCGAGTAGATAAAGCATCCATAGTGACCCCAGTACAACAGTGAGCTTCAGCAAAAGCTTCAGCCGACGTCGACGCAGGAGCCTCATTACTTGACAACAGGACCTCAACCAAGATGTTTTTACAGTGTGAGTTCTGTATGTGGTCCAGGTGAACCTATCCTTTATATTGTTTTCACAGAGTTTCCTTTTTGTTTATGAAACAAGATAAAAGAGATGATTTGCATACATCCATTCTTCAGGCAGAAAAAATGCCAATAATTAAAAGCAACAAAGTAATTTAACTTAAATAATGGATCAGGTAAAAGCTTCCTACCGGCGACGTTACAAGCTGCTTCCAAATAAATTGTATTTCATTCCCAGAATTAACATAGACCCATATACCTACATGTAATTAATTGGGTTATGTGAAAAATGAAAAAAAAAAAAAAAAAAAAAAAGAAATCGACGTGACCTCACGAGACTTCGGTTGATTGACGAGCAATCCGACGGCGTTGGCAAGGGTATAGTGGTTAATGACGTCGAGTCTTCATCATGGACCAAAGTAAAAAACCAAAGTAGCATCAGGTGCCCCCTCCTGGAGCTGCCACCTTATTGCGGTGGAGAGGTTTGTGTGTTCCAATGATCCCAGGAGCTATGTTGTGTTGTCCGGCGCTTCATGCCCCTGGTAGGGTCACCCAAGGCAATCAGGTCCTAGGTGAGGGACCAGACAAAGCGCAGCTCAAACCCTCTTGTAGGAGCCAATATGAGTTTTTGTTGATTATTTTGTTTTTCCCTATCGTTTGTATGTGAGTGAATGTATGTGGTGATTGACTGGGTGTGTCTAGCCCCATCTAGTGGGGACCTGGAAGGAGGGTAGAGCCAGAGAGGCAGAGAAGGCCATAAGACCCAGCAGTACTGCAGCCAGCGAGGGTGAGCTGGAAAGAGGCAACAGGTTCTTGACCGTGCTGGACCTGCAGTGCCTGTTGTTTTGTGTTACGATCAAAAATCATTTGCATGCAATAAATGGTCAGAAGGGACCGACCAGAACTCTGTTATCTTCTCATCATTCAAACTGCACGTGTCAAACCTAAGTTAAAACCAGCCACCAAAAGAAGTCAAATGGCGACTACAAAAGTCAAGAACCTGCCTTGGATGGATGAACAGGAATAAAAAGGGACCTTGGATGGAAAAGGATGATGAAACAAAGAGGAACATGCAGGTACCACTCTGTTATTGGAAGGCCCAGAGTGAATCTAAGTCAAATCTGACCAATCGGTATGTTTATTCTGACATTTTGAGCGGAGTCCTGTTAAATGTTTCAGGACTAAATTGACTTGAAGAATATTGAGTTGTATTTCTTTGAAAGAAAAGCAGCAAAGGTTTGTAAAGCTAAACAAAGGGCTTTAGTTTCCAATATGGAGGCCAGTGCCACTGATTTGTCTGTTTCGTTACCTGTTGACTCTGAAAGGAAAGAGGAAAGGTTTAAGTTAGAAAAGAAGAAAAAGGAAGCAAGAAATGGCAGAAGGAATAAGATTGCTTCTATGACTCGCAAAATGAATAAAATAACTGAACTTATGTCTGATACAGCAAATCTGGAGGTTGTAAAGGAAAATTTACAGAAATATACAGAAATGGAAGAGGAGTTTAAAGGAC
Source organism: Collichthys lucidus (assembly GCA_004119915.2). Lineage (NCBI taxonomy): Eukaryota > Metazoa > Chordata > Actinopteri > Sciaenidae > Collichthys > Collichthys lucidus. The sequence goes on from CM014088.1 coordinate 24,665,643, forward strand.
TGCACAAACAATATCAAGAGCTTTTGACAGAGGATGAACGTGCAGAGGACACAGAACAGTGGTATGAGCCTAAGAGAATTATTATTGATGAGTTTAAGACTAAATCCCATGAGTGGAGTCAATCCTGTACTGTTCCACCTCCACCTGAGAGAGAAGATGAAATAGGCCCTAAAGACAGCGTTTCCTTAGTAAGTCGGAGATCTAAAGGCTCAGTGGCAAGCTCAGATTCAGCTTGTTTGGTGGCACAGGCCGAGAAGGCAGCACTTTTAGCCAAAGCTGCTTTTATAAAAGAAAGACATGGTCTAGAAGAGAAGGAGGGGCGTCTAGCTAAGGAAAAAGAAGAAATAAGAAGACAGAAAGAGACTTTAGACTTTGAAGCTGAGTTGTCAGCTGTGAATGCCAAACTCGCAGTGTTGACTGGTGAGAAGCAGGTGGCTTCTACCCCAGCTGATGGCATGGAAGCATATTTTGAGGACAGAAGATTGGAGATCGCAGACATGGATACGCTGCAGCCATTGGCTCACTTACCTGAGGAAAGAGTTGTCCGTCCCAAGGGCATGGCGCACCACATATCGCGATCAAACCTTTGCAAATGGTCCAGAATGCCGCAGCGCGACTGGTTTTCAATCAACCTAAAAAGTCACATGTCACCCCCCTCTTCAGCGACCTGCACTGGCTGCCTGTAGCTGCCAGAGTTAAACACAAAGCTCTGACGCTAGCCTACAAAACCACCTCAGGATCTGCCCCTGCCTATCTCAGCGTCTTAATCAAGGCTCACGTCCCGACCAGGGCGTTACGCTCAGCTCATACAAACCGTCTAGTTGTACCCTCGCCTCTCGCAAAGCGAGGTCACTCTAAACTGTTCTCTGTGGTCGTCCCCAAATGGTGGAATGACCTACCAACGGCTACAAGAACTACAACATCCCTTTCTACCTTCAAAAAACTTCTAAAAACCTTTCTGTTTCGAGAATGCTTCCCTGCCTAACAAAACTAACAAAACTAACACTCTGTGCTCCTTTACACCTTTTCAGCTTATGTCCTCCTCTGTAAGTCGCTTTGGATAAAAGCGTCTGCTAAATGCAATGTAATGTAATGTAATATCTATACCTCTGTTTCAGGTACCCAGGAGCCATGGAGGTCTGCAGGGTGACCACAAAGGTCATCGGCTGCTTCCAGAAGCTCAAGAGGAAGCACAAAGAGCACAGCCTACACAGTCTCTGCCGGCTGAGCATGCAGTACTGGGAGGTAAAGCTGTGTTAAAACCTGGTCTTGAGAAACCTTTGGGGCATTCAGACAGAACTGAGCTCAGTACAGAATACAGACAGTTAGCACCCAGCAATGTCATTGCAGATTCACGAGCAGCAACGGTAGATTCTATGTTGTCAGAGCAGGAACAAGAGCAGCACAGGTTATTGCAGGGACATGTAGCTTCTAATAATCTACTTGCAATTTTGAATAGACAAACAGCAACAATTATCTACATTGCCACCTAAAGGTGTCACTATCTTTGACGGTGACCTTTTACAGTTTAGATCCTTTATAGCTTCATTTGAACACAATATCGAGATGAAGACAGACAATGGACAGGACAGATTGTTTTACCTTGAACAATATACAAAGGGCCAAGCCAGAGACCTAGTAAGAAGCTGCCAGCATATGGATGGAGAGCAGGGCTACCTTAGAGCCAAGCGCTTGTTGCATGAACATTATGGCAATGAGTATAAACTCTCCACTGCTTACATTGAAAAGGCTCTTAGCTGGCCTGCTATAAAGCCTGAAGATTCAAAGGCCTTGAACGAGTATGTCCTGTTTCTGAAAGGATGTTGTAATGCCATGTCAAAGATGGACTACATGAACGAACTGAATGTCGCCTCAACCTTAAAAGCCATTGTCATGAAATTACCCTTTAAGTTGCGGGACAAATGGCGGGCTAAAGCTCAGGAGATACTGGAGGGCAACAGCAAGATAACATTTGCAGATCTTGTACAGTTCATTGAGAGACAGGCAAAGATATGGTCTAACCCAATATTTGGTGATATACAGGAGATGGTTGCAAGTAGAAATAAGCGGCCCAATACAAGCAAGTCCATTTTTAGGCCCAAGCTTAATTGTGCAACTAATGTGTCAACACTAGGTACCCCAGTTACTTTAAACTTGAACAGTGACGTCAATTCCCCATGTCTAAAATGTGAAGGTGCCCACGGCCTCAATCAGTGCTGTGACTTCCAGAGTAAATCACACAGAGATAAGTTGAACCTTTTAAAGGAAAAGGGTCTCTGCTTCGGTTGTTTATGTAAAGGACACATAAGCAAAGACTGCAAAGGACGGCTGTCATGCAAAATCTGCAACCGAACGCATCCCAGTGTGCTTCACATCAACTTTCAAGTTAAAAATGAAGACTCCAAGTTGGCAGGGTCACCACGCATCAAGGAGGTGTCATCCAATGTTTGTGGGCATAATGGGGCCGGTAACTCTAACTGTGCATTGTCAATTTTACCTATTCAAGTGAAGTCCGTTAAGGGCAGCAAAGTCATTGATACTTCTCGATCCAGGCAGTTCAGCAACATTCTGCACGGAAAGGCTGGCTCATAGGTTGGGCTTAGCCGGAAAACCAACAAATGTGTTGCTGAGAACAATGTCACAGGAAAGACCTATCAGGAGTACATTGTTAACAGGGCTAGAGGTGAGTGAACTTAAAGGTAACAACTTCATTCCCTTACCTGAAGTCTACACTCAAAGGTCCATGCCGGTAACAAAGGACAACATCCCCACAAAGAATGGTCCTACCTCAGTGACCTTCAGTTACCACAGATAGACTCTGATATTCACCTGCTCATTGGCATGAATGCAGCAAATGTGATGGAACCCTGGCAGGTAATTAACTCACAAGGAAGGGGGCCCTACGCTATAAGAACCCTGATAGGATGGGTGATTAATGGCCCACTAGGAAGAAGCAGCGGTAAAGGTGTGGAGAAGGCCACAGTGACTGCCAATAGGATCTCTTTGGTTGACCTGCAAGAACTTCTGGTAAGTCAGTACAACACTGATTTCAATGAGAAGGTCTATGATGAAAAAAATGAGATGTCAGTGGAGGACAAAAGGTTCCTGAACATTGCTAATAAATCTGTTACGGTCAAGGCCGGTCATTATTGCATAAATTTACCCTTTAAAATGGACAACATCATAATGCCTAACAATCATGTAATTGCAGAGCAACGCCTTTTGAGTCTGAAAAGAAAGTTCAAAAGAAATCCAAACTATCAAAGGGAGTACGCAGAGTTCCTTGGCGACGTCATTCACAAAGGTTACGCTGAAATTGTTCTCCCAGCACAAGTGAACAGAACTGATGGCAAATACCTCATCATGGGGTGTATCACCCAAAAAAGAAAACAATTAGGGTCGTTTTTGATCGTGGCGCATCATTTCAGGGAACATCCCTTAACTCTGAACTACTCCAAGGCCCCAGTCTGACGAACACACTGATAGGAGTGCTGACACGCTTTCGACAGGAACCAATAGCAATGATGTCAGATATACAGGCCATGTTCCATCAGGTCAAGGTAATGGAAAGTGATACAGACTTCCTGCGACTTTTATGGTGGCCACAGGGAAACATTGATAATGCACCTGAGGAATTTCGGATGACTGTTCACTTATTTGGAGCCGTCTCCTCACCCAGCATTGCTAACTTTGCACTCAGAAAGACCGCACAAGACAACGCGAACAGCTTTCCTCCTGAGGTAACAAGTACAATCATGGAAAACTTTTACGTTGATGACTGTTTAAAATCTGTGCCCACAGAACAGGAAGCAGTGAAGCTGATCTCGAACCTAACCACAGTCTGCCATAAAGGAGGATTCCATTTGTCAAAGTGGACAAGCAACAGCAGAGCTGTCCTTGCTGCTGTCCCACCAGAAGACAGAGCTAAGGAGGTAAAGGAGTTGGACTTAAGCAAAGATCAATTGCCCATGGAACGAGCCCTAGGACTTCAGTGGTGTGTACAACGTGACGCTTTCAAGTTCAACATCACCATTAGCGACCATGCACATACCAGAAGGGGCATCCTATCTCTGGTAAGCTCCATATGTGATGCTATAGGCTATCTATGTCCACTTATCTTGCCTGCCAAACTGTTGTTGCAGGAACTGTGCCGACAGAACTTTGGATGGGATGGAACCATTCCTCACTTGCTAGTAGAGCAGTGGACAAAGTGGACCGGTAGTCTATCACAGCTTGCAGACTTTGAAGTTTCCCGCTGTTTTAAGCCGAAAGATTTTGGTAAGTTAGTGCACAGCCAGATACACCACTCCTCTGATGCTAGTGAGCTAGGCTATGGAACAGCCAGCTACCTCAGAATGACAAATAAAGAAGGAAAGGTCCATGTAGCATTCCTGATAGGCAAGGCAAGAGTAGCTCCATTAAAGCTTAATTAATAAATTATAAAATAATAAATTATGTCCTCCTCTGTAAGTCGCTTTGGATAAAAGCGTCTGCTAAATGCAATGTAATGTAATGTAATGTAAAGCGGCAGACCATCCCAAGACTGGAGTTAGCTGCAGCAGCTTTATCAGTCAAAGTAGACTAAATGCTCAAAGCCGAAATTCCACCACCAACAGACAAATCTGTGTTTTGGTCTGACAGTACCTCCGTCATAAAATATATCGCAAATGACCACTCTCGCTTCCACACCTATGTTGCTAATAGGACATCTAGAATTAGAGAAGCCACACAAGTGTCCCAGTGGAGACATGTGGGCACAAAGCTAAACCCCGCGGATGACTGCTCTAGAGGTTTGAGTGCAGAACGGTTCATGAAAAATCCCAGATGGATCAGTGGACCAGAGTTTCTCTGGTCATCAGAAGAAGACTGGCCAAATGAACCAGTAAGCAGTGTTCAACTTTGTGCCGACCCAGAGGTCAGAAAGTCCATAACAGTGAACTCAATTATGCAGACCTGTGAGGAAAGGCCCACAGACGGGTTACTCAATCACTTTTCAGACTGGCTGAGGTTAAGAGTGGCTGTGGCATGGATCCTGAAAGTGAAGGATGCATTAAAACACAAGGTAAAAGATGGAAAGCACTCAGAAGAACACAACAAGAAACATATTGCAACCAGAATGTATACACGGTTGGTCAAAGATAACATGAAAAGATCAATAACAGTTGGCGATCTGAAAAATGCAGAGAATGTAATACTTACCTATGTACAGAAACAAAGTTTCCCACAAGAGATCAGGATGCTCCAGGAGGGAGCATCCAGTGTGAAAAAAGGAAGCAGCATCTACAGGCTGGATCCAATGTTGGATGATGGCATCCTCAGAGTGGGTGGGCGCTTGACAAGAACGGCAATGCCAGAGAAAAGGAAACACCCTGCCATTCTGTCCAAAGACCACCACGTGTCCACTCTGATACTGCGCCACATCCATATTGAAACTGGACATGGAGGAAGGAATCATATGTTATCCCAGGTACGAAAATCATACTGGATCACTAATTGTAACTCTGCTGCACGAAAGGTTCTCTCTCACTGTGTGACCTGCAGGAAGAACAGAGCTAGGCCCGGTGAACAAAAGATGGCTGACCTGCCGAGTGAAAGACTTGTTGCAGATTTACCACCATTCTCAAACGTTGGTCTTGACTACTTCGGCCCTTTTGAGGTGCGGCGGGGAAGAACCACACTAAAAAGGTATGGTGTCATCTTTACCTGCATGACCAGCCGAGCGGTGCATCTGGAAATGGCCTGTTCTTTAACCACAGAATCATGCATCAATGCCATAAGAAGATTTCTTTGTCGAAGAGGTCAGGCACAGCACATAAGATCCGACAACGGCACTAACCTTGTAGGTGCAGAAAGAGAATTGAGAGAAGCGCTCAGAACTTTAGACCAAAGAAAGATCCACCAAACTCTGATAAAAGAAGGAGTTCAGTGGAGCTTCAATCCTCCCACTGCCTCTCACCATGGTGGGTTCTGGGAACGCCTCATCAGAATGGTAAGGCATGTCTTACTTGCAGTCTTAAAGCAGCAAACATTAGACGAAGAAGGCCTGACCACTGTTTTCTGTGAAGTTGAGGCAATTCTGAACAGCCGGCCTATTACAAAGGTATCTGATGATCCTCAAGATCTAGAGGCCCTTACTCCAAATCATATACTTCTGCTCAGAACTAAACCACTTCTGCCCCCTGGAGACTTTTCAAAAACTGATCTGTACCACAGAAAACGCTGGAGACAGGTCCAGTACATAGCGGAGTTATTTTGGAGAAAGGTGGCTGCTCGAATATCTCCCTCTCCTGCAAGAGCGGCAGAAATGGACACGGACCAAAAGAAACTTCGTTCCCGGGGACATCATCCTTGTGGCAGACCACACTGCCCCTCGTTGCTCCTGGCTACTGGGTCGAATCATGGAGGCCAGTTCTGATGCCAAGGACCATGTCCGTGTGGTAAAAGTGCGTACAAAAACAAGTGTCCTGGAGAGGCCTGTGACCAAGGTCTGTCTGATTTTGGAGGGTGAAGATTCTGCCGTGAAGGACACTTAAAGAACAAAAGATAAGTGTACTATTAGGTTTGATAGAAGAATCAAATGATTTAATTATGTTAACTTGTATATAGAAATGGCTCCTTACCTTTTGATTTAAGTAATTGTTTTGCCTCTACAAGAACAATTAGGGACCGGTATGTAGGAGCCAATATGAGTTTTTGTTGATTATTTTGTTTTTCCCTATCGTTTGTATGTGAGTGAATGTATGTGGTGATTGACTGGGTGTGTCTAGCCCCATCTGGTGGGCACCTGGAAGGAGGGTGGAGCCAGAGAGGCAGAGAAGGCCATAAGACCCAGCAGTACTGCAGCCAGCGAGGGTGAGCTGGAAAGAGGCAACAGGTTCTTGACCGTGCTGGACCTGCAGTGCCTGTTGTTTTGTGTTACGATCAAAAATCATTTGCATGCAATAAATGGTCAGAAGGGACCGACCAGAACTCTGTTATCTTCTCATCATTCAAACTGCACGTGTCAAACCTAAGTTAAAACCAGCCACCAAAAGAAGTCAAATAGCGACTACACCTCTGATGAAATGTATATAATTAATAATTTAAATAACACTGCTGCTGTAACAAGTGAATTTCCCCGTTGTGGGATCAATAAAGTATTATCTTATCTCTTATCTTATCTTAACTTAAATAATGGATCAGGTAAAAGCTTCCTACCTGCGACGTTACAAGCTGCAGGTGAGTGTTCTCCTAACTGACTGATGTTCTTGGTGTACCCAGTTGAAAATGCCAGGCAAAGTTTCCCCATGACAATTAACTGTACAAACCTGTTCAGATAGTATGGACATAAATAGGGACCTATGCTGGTTTTTGCTATGGACAATTTGCTATGGGGAATGTGTCATTGTCATGTCAACTTACTGTTTAGAGTCATACAGGTTGTTTGTGTGTCAGAAGAGACAAGTGGGATGGGGGCGAGGGATAGACTGACCCCAGGCGGCAGGCCACACAACACAAACTGCTTCCAAATAAATTGTATTTCATTCCTAGAATTAACATAGACCCGTATACCTACATGTAATTACCTGGGTTATGTGAAAAAAAAAAAAAAAAAAAATCTACATGACCTCACGAGACTCCGGGCGAACCGACAGTGTTGGCAAGGGTATAGTGGTTAATGACGTCGAGTCTTCATCATGGACCACAGTAAAAAACCAAAGTAGCATCAGGTGCCCCCTCCTGGAGCTGCCACCTTATTGCGGTGGAGAGGTTTGTGTGTTCCAATGATCCCAGGAGCTATGTTGTGTTGTCCGGCGCTTCATGCCCCTGGTAGGGTCACCCAAGGCAATCAGGTCCTAGGTGAGGGACCAGACAAAGCGCAGCTCAAACCCTCTGATGAAATGTATATAATTAATAATTATATACTTACATAGTGAGATTTTCTTAAAACAAGAGTGATTTATGAAACATTTAACATTAAGACAAATCCTAAAACAAACCAAGTGACAATGATATCAGGACAGTGGGAGGAACATCACAACATCTAATCAACATCAGCCAATGCCTTATGTATTTTTGTATATATTTTTGTTTGTTTTTTACAGCTGGCGTGAGAAACGGTTTCAGCACCAGTCACCAGCAGCTGCCAGTGAATTCAGCGCACCTGATGAGCTGAGATGAGATGATGATCTGTTCCAACATATTGCTGAACAAACAAATCTCTACAGCTGTCAAATAACTGGAGCCAGCATTAACACCACTGTTGATGAGATCAAGTCATTTGTTGGCATTAAGATAATCATGGGAGTGGTTAGAATGCCATCTATGGATGATTATTGGGCAGAAGACACGTTATGCCGAAATAGCCAATGTGATGTCAGTAAAAAAAAATGTCTCTCACAATTCTTCCACTTTCCACTTTCCGGCTCTACAAAGTGACATCAGTGCTGGAGCACATAAGATAGAAGTGTCTGGAAATTGAGAGTGAAAACAAGTTCTCAATAGATGAAATGATGGTCTCTTACAAGGGAACAAAGGCTGGGTCTCTCCAACAGTATCTCCCGAGCAAACCTCACCATTGGGGCTTCAAGATTCTGGGATAGTGTATGACTTCCTGACATACACGGAAAAGAGCACATTTGGCACAGGCCAAAGAACTTGGAGTTGGAGCCAATGTTGTCATTCAACTCTGCAAGACCATTAAGAACCCATCAAAATGTGTTGTCTATTTTGACAATATTTTGCAAACCAGACTTTGCAAACCAAGGAGTCCCTTGGTTTGCAAAGTCTGGGAACCAAACACAGGAACAGGCTTAAAGGATGCACACTTGAGGATGACCATGCTATGCTGAAGCAAGGAAGGGGAAGCTATGACTACAGGGTGGATAATAAGGCAGAAGTGGCTGTTGTAAAATGGTCTGACAACAAAGCTGTCACCTTAGCTAGCTCCGGTGCTGCAATCAGCCCTCTCAAGGAAGTGCGGCGTTTCTCCAGAGAGGAGAGAAGAGTTGCTGTTCCCTGTCCAAACATTGTCTCACAGTCCAATGTCCACATGGGAGGAGTTGACCTTGCTGACATGGTGGTGGCCTTGTACCACACCCCCGCAAGGTCCCACAGGTGGTACCTGGGCATCTTTTGGCAAATAGCTGAAATAGCCATTAACAATGGACGGCTCCTGTACCGTGAGATGCCAAATTGGTGCATTGGTGTGCAAAAGCACAAAAAGCTCATGGAATTCAGGCTGGAGGTTGCAGATGTCCTTACCCACAGTGGAAAGAAAAGGGGAAGGCCCCATAAGGGAGCCACAGGGCGCAAATGTGGCCAGGACCGGCGCTGTGTACCAGAATGGGTCTAGCATTATTTATTTCCTTGTATATTTTTCGTTGTTGATTGTTCAAACAACACAACACACAACATTACCCACACACACAAAACTATTGTATTTGTATTTAAGAAAATAATAAAAGTGTATTTTGAAAGCTTTATCTGACGGGTAAAGAGGGACACAACATTTAATATACACATTACAATACCCCCAATCTTTATACTATAACAGTGCATGACAACAATTAAAATGATGATGATCATCATCATCATCATCATCATCAATCATTCAAACTTAATGGGCAACCGTGTATGTCTTTCTTACTTATCTCTTCTAGTCACTATTCTCTATTCACTTCTATCACTGCACAACTAACACTATTTTTCTCTGGATATAAAAATTATACAGTGTCGGCATACAACATACAGTAAAAGAACAGAATGGATCATGTTATTAAATATTTAAATAAAACTATGTTAACAATAGTTAGGCAAAAGGTTTGTCTAGTTTGTAATGCCATAAAATAAAGTATTTAAAAATTAATTAAAAAGTGTTTTGTTATATAGTGTACAAAGGTGGAGGAAGCTCTAATCTGACATCGGCTGTTCGTTTTTTACACAGAATTAACTAGAAAGTCATTTCGAAACATTAGATTTCATAAATGGACTCTTCAGTTGACAGATGCTGACAGAGTGTTATTTAGAGAGCTGATAAACAGAGTGGTAAACATCAAAGAATGTAACAAGTAGGGAGTCCACACAAGAGATTTTCCTAAAACAAAAGTGATTTATGAAACATTTAAATTTAGTTAACACAAATCATAAAACAAACCAAATGACAATGATATCAGGACAGCCTCTAAAACAGTGGAGGGAACATCACAACATCCAATCAACATCAGCCAGTGCCTTATGTCTCAGATACTTCTCCAGGCAGTAGACAGCAATGGGATCTCTGTCTGTGTCAAACTTGTTGGCAAACAGGTGATGCTGCTCAATCATCCACTGCAGGTCTGCAGCACCATACACACATATTCCCCTGACATGGTGGCCATGACACTCTGTGTATACCGACTGCAGTGAATCCTGTGGACCCTCATGGTCCTGCCACTTCACCAGCCGTGCAACTGCATTTATGTCTGTCATATCATATTTGCGGTTGGGCCATGTTGATCCAGGAACTCCAGGCATTCGTTGAACAGTCGCCCAGAAGAACTCATCAGGACTGTAGGTATCTTTGGACCACTCGATCAGTGTCTGTATTCGGTTATCCTCCAACACGCTGCGGATGTAGCCTCGGCTAACGACAATGTAGGCATTACCAGAGAAAATAGGCAGGTTGAATGGAGGTGGCCCCTTTTTCTTACTTGTCCTCTGAGACAGACAAAATAAAGAGTTAACAATTAAGATATTGTACAAATAATCAATATATAATATCACATGATGAAACTCTCCAAAAGAAGTACCTGGATTTCCCCATCAACTATCTGGTAAACATCCGTCACCCTCTGCTTCTTATGTTCAGGCATTTGTTCTGATTCCATGCTGTTGCCACCCCTCAATGAACGCAACATCCTTACAATCTCCAAGTTGGTTTTCAAAGGGAAATCCTGGCCACAAAGGTTGATTAAGTACTTCCATTCTGTGCTAATGTTATAGAGATCAGCCATACAGTTGAGGTCAGCCTGGACACGTGACCAGTGAGCATACACCACGTTCACAGCCTTGCTGACCATGAACACATTTGGGAAACAGGAAGTAATGGCCTGGATGGCAGCGAAGACTGAGACCTCAGATTTTTTGTCCACATGGACACAATAAATATTCTGAGGTGCGTAGATGGCTCGCAGCAGTCGTTCAAAGTTCTGCACCTAAAGCATATCAGAAAAAAATTAGTAGTGCTCCTCCACAAAGCTGGCAGACCCACAAGAGATACTTTTTTTTTTTTTTTATGAAGCAGCAGTGGCAGAGATATCCTGACTTTTAGTTTAGGGGACAATTTCCAGTGACACCTGGATCATACACTTCACATTATGCAACAAGACATGACAGCAGTTTTAATGGAGTCATTGTAACTTTCATGAGTAAAATTAGTTAAATGTCCCTTTAATTAAAGATGAAAGTGAATTGTTTAAACTGCTACTGCATTGTTTTTAAAATGTCCATACCTTATGATGCACAACAATAGAGTAAGCCAGAGGGAAGTCCTCTTCTTCCTGGCTTAACGGGGACATCAAGTATTTCCTGCTTAATCTGAATTCACTGTAATAAAAAATTACATATCACAGGTAATGCATGCTGCCCAAGAACATCTGTTAAATAACGGCTTATAGTTCTGCAATTATTGAAACATGTAGTTAAAAGAAACACACCTGCAGTCTTGGGTTGCGTTAATATAATACTCATCTGGGATGCGAACACTTTTCTGGAAGTCTTTAGTGATGCTTAATAATTTTGCCTGATCCAGAGCCTCTCTCTCTCCCTGCAGGATCGCTGAACAGTTACACACTTTCTCTGGACCGCCATCATCATCTGTATACTCCAACCAGCTGTGCATGAGATTGTAGGTAGGACTCCAGCCTGTTCCAGGCCAACCGAGTAGATAAAGCATCCATAGTGACCCCAGTACAACAGTGAGCTTCAGCAACAGCTTCAGCCGACGTCGACTCAGGAGTACCCTTACATGAAAAGAGGACTTCAACCAAGATGTTTTTACAGTGTGAGTTCTGTATGTAGTCCAACTGAACCTATCCTTTATATTGTTTTCATAGAGTTGTTTTTTTTTGTTTATGAATCATTATGTGATTCATAAATATACATTATTAAGGACTACCTGAATCATTACAATAAACTTGGAATGTGCACTGCTGCACTGTTTTATAACTAATTTTGTTGTAATCTAAAATCTAAGTTAAAATGTGTCACAGTATAGGTATTTTTAATGATTCACTGCACAGGGTATAAATTAAGTGTATGGAGTATTTTTTAACAATGTGTAGATAAGTTCCACTTCCATCCAGGCAGATTAGTCACTCCACATGTTATTGTCCCTGGAAACAAGGTAAAAGATAGGGTATGCATACATTCATTCTTCAGGTAGAAAACATTGCCAAGAATTAAAAGCAAATATGTTCATAAAGCACACTCCTGTTTCTATGAAGATAACATAAACTAAACTCAGACTAAACTCAGACAGCTAGGGTTGGCAAAGGAAGAGGTGTACAGGAGACACCTCTTTTTACATTTACTCAAAACCCTTGATTTATTGGACAGACCCCAAAAATGTATGTATAGGGTATATTGAGTATATAGATTGTGTCCTCCTGCCCTGGACACAAACCTTTTGAGTCACTCCCCTCTGTCAGGAGGCTACAGTCTATCAGGACCAAAACCTCATGCTACAAGAACAGTTTGTATCCTGACTACCACGGACCTCATCATCAAGACCCAGGCCTATGACATTAACTCTCACCATTTATTCCAGACCCTAAATGTTACATTAACATAGGGTCTACTAACTCTATGCATTAAATTAATGCACACCTAATTTTTTTTGGATTGCATACTGTGAACTTTTGCATACTACCTGCTGTATACTTTGTACATCCCTGCTTAGACTAAACAACTCTTTACTCTACTGATAATAATAATAATAACAATAATAATAATAATAATAATTTCTTCTATTCACCATTCCCTATTCAGCTCTATCACTGCTCAACATTTTTTCTCTAAATATAAAAGTTACAATTTTACAGTGTTGGCATACATCATACAGTAAGAGAAGAGGGTGTATCATATTAATAAATACTTAAAAAATAAAACGGTTGTCACAATAGTTATGCAAAAAAAATAACTAAATGAAAAAATAAAACTAATGTGACTTAAACAACAGATCATGTAAAACTTCCTACCTGTGAATTTACAAGCAGCAGAACACATTTCAATCCATTACTGTTCTACTTACTGGCGTTTCTGAACTGGTATATCCAGTCAAAAATGCAAATAATAGTAAAATATCCTCTCAGTTATTTCATAAATAAAAACAGGGAGTGTTCTTCCAAAATATAATCTAATGTGAGGCTGAACTTGCAGTTTGGCCCCCTGGTGGCTGCATGATCTGACATAGGACTTCATATATTATATATATATTATATTTTATATATACCAATCTGAGTGTCTGATTTGGCTGGCTTGCGGAGCGTGACGTGGGGCTTCGTTTTCCTAAAAGTTGGATATGGATCAACTTTTCTCCCGCACGTGCGTTTTTTTTTTAAGAAACCTCTCCTTTTTTTTCTTCCGCGTATTTTATTGTAACGCCAATTATCATATTTCCACAACGCGCGAGGGCAGCACGCGTTTATGTGTGAATGTTGAATAGACAGCAAATGAAACGACTACAAATGGCCAGTAAACAAACTTTCACTTTACAACCAAATTTGAACGTCTTTTCAACCCCAAAAAAAGCTTGCTGGGGAAGAGGAAAACAAAAGTATTTAAACTTTATGGGCAACCGTGTATCTCTGTCTTACTTATCTCTTCTATTCACTTCCATCACTGCACAACTAACGCTGTTTTTCTCTGGATATAGAGAAACGTCTTTTCAATCGAAAATCCGCGTATTTTATTGTGTCCTTCAACGCCTCATTCGTAATTCTCAAAGTTCCCACCACACGCGAAGGCAGCACGCGTTGTGACTCCCTCTGTGGTCACGCGACGTCAGCGGTAGTGTAACGGACGCAGATGTGAACAACACATGCGACAACCGGCTCTCATTTATTTATTTATTTATTTTAGCACTTATACCGTGAGTGGAGCTCGGTGACACCTGGACCGTCATCTCTGGAGGACTGTACGACCGCCGCGTTTGAATTAAACCGCCTCGGGGACACGCTAACGAAGCTACGAGTGGTTAGCTTAGCATAGCTGGTGAACTTTTCACGCACAGACCCGAGCGAGCTAGCCGGGGCAGGTGAAGCTATCAGCTAAAGACAAGGACGGACTCTGAACACCACAAGGGCAAGAATATCAGCCGGACCGGATAACTAGCCTGTCCGACTCCCTTGTGTCGTCCATCCGATAGCCAGCTGTTAGTCATGAAGAGCCTCCCGTACTTCTGCCGGGGAGAGGTCATTCGGGGCTTCGGGAGAGGGAGCAAAGAGCTGGGGATCCCTACAGGTGAGCTATTAACCTGCCATTTATCTATCTTTTTTATTAATGAGCTACTATAACGTACGCAGGTGACGTAAGCTGCGTCAGAATCGGTCTTATTAACGTAAAGCCACGAGTAACGTCAGATGATCAACTTCCTGTCAGATGATTGTTCATTCATGCTCACTGCCACTAAAGATTGTCTGTCACTCTGATGATGACACTTTTTTTTTGTGCGTCGACAATGCGAAATGATGCCTCCTATTATGTAAGGATTTAAGTTTCTAGAAACGTGTAGGAGAGTCCTGTCTTGATCACAGTGAAAGGGGCCGAAAACATGCCCAGTGAATGAATGAAGGTAATCACCTAACGTTGGCACATAAAGAATATTAAATCATTTGGGCAGCAATTAGTTGATTTTGATATTTTCATGCTATTACACTGCATAATAAGTTATATTAATCTACAGTCACTGCACATTTACAGTCACACACTTTCTTACTTTGCGCAAATCAACTCTTCCAATTTGCTGTATATACTTTTGTACAATATGTTTTATTTACTATTGATATTTTATTATGTATAGTTTGTTTATTCGTATGTTGTCTATTGTCACTGTGTGTAATGCTACTGCAGCACTGTAATTTCCCATCTATCTATCTATCTATCTATCTATCTATCTATCTATCTATCTATCTATCTATCTATCTATCTATCTATCTAAGTAATTGGGATAAAGTGTACACCAACAAATGCACACGTTGTGTAAGAGTTTAAAGACGTTTCCCTAAAGTAACATTCATTTCTAATGATTGAACATTTTGTGGATGAATTTCTGTCTGAGCATATTTTAAGAACCAGGGAGAACCAAGTTTTTTTTCTTAATAGGTAATGTCAGGTTAAGCTGTCTTCATCGAAGACAAAGTAAACAACTTAATTTCAGGAGATGGTTCCCGACCTGCCGCACACAAAAGAATAACACGGTCAGGTGTGACGTCTTTGTTTCACTCGTTTTCACATCTTCTCGCCGCAAATGACGCATTCTGACCGAAGCCTGTCCCATCCTTCAATAAAACCCAAAGTAACTCCGGAGATATCGCCTTTGTTTCTTTTTCTGTTGCATTCACAAAACATTGCTGCTCCGACTGCAGGAAAAACAAGGATGAGCTGGCTAGCTGACCTGATGAAACTGATTGAGAGTGCAGGTCACAGGTCACAGAGGTTGAGAGGTCCCACAGTTGTTGTGGCCTATGAAGTAGCCTACTAGTACCGTGGACAAAAAAGTGTTTTTAAATAGTTTTATACAGAGATTTTTGTATAAATTATCCAGCAAGTGTGTGATGATTGATGATTTTAGTTAACATAATGCGTTTGCTCTGGATGACCTTACATGTTGGCCTTTTTTCCCTCTTTCCCGACTCTTCCTCCCATCTCAAGCTAACTTCCCTGACTCGGTGGTGGACAATCTTCCGGCAGATATCGGCACAGGGATCTACTATGGCTGGGCCTGTGTCGGAAATGGTGACGTGTACAAAATGGTGATGAGCATCGGGTGGAACCCATACTACAAAAATACCAAGAAGTCCATGGTCAGTCTATGTAAACTGTGTTGTGTTTTCTCTGTTTATAAAATGTCACTGTTCTTGGTGTGTCCGGTGAAATGTGTTTGTCATTAAGCCTAAAAGAGGGGCCAAATATCAATATTATATTGATAATATTAAGTATTTTATTTGCAATATGCATTTATGTTGTGCTTTTTTTTAATTATCAAGATATTCTTGCAGATTCCATTCACACCCCCTAATTTTACTAATTTCAGATTCAAAGCAGGGCTACTACTGTTCTAGCACATCCTGGTTTGATAACATACCGAGAGAAATGTCATGTTATATTACATTAAACATTTTTTAAATTATTGTTCTTTCCTTGTTTTAGGAGACCCATGTCATTCACACATTCAAAGAGGACTTTTATGGAGAGATCCTCAGCGTCGTCATGGTGGGCTACATCCGTCCGGAGAGAAGCTACGACTCACTTGGTATGACGACTTTGTCTCACTCATACATACACGCATACACACAAACTGCCATCTTTGCCCGGTCTCAACAATCTGATCTTTCCCAAGCTTCCAGATTTGATCTTTACTATTTTTCCTCAACTCCGACGTTATTATCCACATTATACGCTTACTATTCTGACATTACTCTCGTCTTCGTACATTTCACACACACTCCTTGTGTCTTCTCTGATGGCTTCTCTGCATCTCTCTCATCTCTCTTCCTAGTAGAAGCCCTCATTACAGCCATCAGCAATGACATTGAAGAGGCCAAGGCCAAGCTGGAGCTTCCAGAGCAACTCAAACTGAGAAAGGACAACTTCTTCACGAGCGCTCCCAGCTCCTCGTCAGCCGCGCCCTCCACTGCCGCATCTACGTCCAAAACTATTATGAATGGCCACTGACATCTGGCTATGACTACAGCAGCTGTTGTATGCGCGCACACACACACTGTATACACACAGGTGCGTGTGTATGTACCTATTAAAATGCACAGCCTCATTTTGAGATCCGCTTGCTGTCGCCATGGCTGCGCACGGACACAAACATAACCAACCAATCTTTTTTTTTTTTTTTCTTTTACTTTGTCATTGTGTCTGTTTAACTTCTGTTATTGGTTTGTCGCAGACATCCAATCCCTTAATAGATCACATTTATTTGTATGATGCTCGCACCACATTGCCTAAAGCTCTTAGGTCTCAGTAGCCGTCTTTCCATCAGTGTAATTATTTTGCACATTTTTGAAGTATTGCATTAGAAAAGGTTGATGGAAATGTCAAATTTCAAACTTCCTCAGGTTTGCCAGAATTTTTGCTCATGCTTGAGGTTGGTTTTGTGGGTTACTGCGCTTAATCAGAGATAAAAACAAATCTGATGTAGCAAACATTTTACTCGCATAACTGATCAGCTCTTTTATCGCTCACATGGCTCTATAATCTATCCACAATTGTTCCACATAGATATGACCTAAATTCCTTCACACTAATACATGGAACAAACAAATGTCACAATTTTATTAATCATCATCATATAGACAAATGATGAGACACGGCACGATGACAAAGAGTAAAAAGGAAGAAGGAAATAAATAAAATAAGCCAACGGGGGAAAGGAAAAAAATAAGTAAATAAAAGTAAATAAGTGACGGCTTGGTGTTAAATAAGGGTCCTGGGACATTTTACTAAGTTTAAAAAAAAAAAAAAAAAAAACTATAGCTGATCAACTAGAAGTCTTTTTAGATTTTTAAAATATGTAATCATGGGTTGCCATCTGGCAAAATATTTCTCTGTGGAGCCTATGTGTACTTGATTTTCTCAAGTTTAAGAAAAAACATCAAGTCCTCTAACCAGGACGAAGCTGACGGAGGGCCAGAAGATTACCATGACATTAGCATCCTCCTGCGTGTCAAGAGGGAAGAGAACATCTATCGTGTTTTCTGTTTGATTGGCTCTTTTAATTACGGCATCTTGTTGGAAAGCATTTATTCCCACTCTTTATTCTCTTTTGCAGATTTACTCGAAAATCATTTCAACATGACTACTAGCACGACTGTATATTTTGAATCTTTTATGTGAGGAAGGTACCTAAACATATTTGGGGATGAGGGAAACAACCGAACAGTTTGTAACAACCTGTACGTAAAGATATATATATAGGCTGTAAACTGAACTCTAAACGCTGTTTAGCCGAGGCTTTTAGTCCTTTTTCTGTCGCAATTTGTTTCTGCATCACATGGTTAGAAAGAAAGTCTGGGCATTATTCATCATTATATCTGTAACAGAGCACTGGTTGCCCTGAGACTATATGCAACAATATGGCTGAATGAAGATGAAAGACATCTGTGTGAAAACGGGGAGGTTAAATTATGAAATTGTGTAAAATGTAATGGTATTAAAGTATCCTTGCTTTATTTTCTACTTTTCTCTTCTTTTCCTTTTTCTTTTCTTGACACAAACTCTCTTTATCACTGCCCAAAAAAAGAAATGGTCCTGTTACATTGGACTGATGGGATTTGGAGTTTTTGATGCATCATGCAGATAAAAGCTTGTAGACTGGAAACATGGTTATTTATGTAAGAACTGTGTAGAAAAGCGTCGCCCTTTGGATTCGAATGGTACTGTCCTAACACTTCTAACTGCATTTCCATTGTCAGCCAAATAAGTTCTTATGAGTTAGGTTTTTTTTTTTTGCATTTTTCACTGCAGCTTGCCTGATGCTCTGTCTGCCTCTCTGAGGTTGTTACTGTACAGATAGTAAAACATGGACGATGAGATGAGACAGAGAAGCATGATGGCCACGGCTCCTGTTACCTGCTCTGATATTTACAAAGGACAACAGTTTTTGAAGTGCGTGAACACAAATGTATAAGATTAAAAATATGAAAGAATGATTAAACGGAAAATTCTACAATACACAGTTTATTTAGTTTATGGGGTCCTTTTTAAAATTCTTTTGAAATGTTTGTCTCCAACAATGCTATTCAAAAATTGTTGACCAGTGGTAGTAGGTGTGTGTGTGCGTGTCTGCAGCTGTTTCGCTTTTACAAAGAAAATTATATGTAACTTTCTGATATACAACCACAGTAAGCTTCTTTAAACCATTGTAAAATATTGTTTTAAATTTCTGAAATCTGAGTCTGTCTATGTGATTTTGGCCTTTAAGATTTTATTGTAATTTAGTGTTAAAATATTTTAGAGCAATATGAATGTTGACATTTATCATGCAACTATAGCTCTGACCCAAGAAGAGTTTAGCCGTTTTCCCTTCTTTTTTACAGTCTGGTTGCAGTCAGTTTGTTTGTTTTTTCATGGATTTAAAGTCTCGAACAGCCTGAACTGAAAGAATGAAAGACCCAATACAGAAAGTAGTACTTCACTGTAATTGTGTTTTTTTTAATTCACTGCTATATAAAGCGTTTCTTTTGTGTTGAATGCTATGTCATCCATTATATTCATCCTCTAAAGCACTTAATGTACAGAAGAAATCTCACTGTATCTTTGAATTGTAATGTGCTGCTTCTTCAAACCAGATTTACTGAGGTAGTCAAATGTTTTTCCAGGCTCATTTGTTGCAGTTACTTGTAATAGTTTACACCGGGACCAGGGTTACTGCATGTATAGGTTTCATTCTTGTGTTATATATAATTTAATCAAATAAATAGTTTGATCAAGCCTCTAGCCTGATACCTGCCTCAGTGTTATTGTCCCAATAGTCAATGATGCACCCCAATAAATCCTGCACATCCAACAAGAGATTTTCCAATAATTTCACATTAAGCCTCTAAATATCAGACTAAAGTCTAAGTGTTAGTTTTACTAACTGACTAATGTTTAGTTAACGTGTAAAGAAGGACCAGTTGCAGATTACCTGGGGTCAGTGTTGTGTCTATTTGTTGAGTTTAGTACAAGATAAGACACTGGACTCGACCTGTTCTGCTGGAGTTCAGGGTAAACATATTACTAAGTGCTAGGTTTACACTAATGTTAGATAACGCAAGTAGACTAGTATTTAGTGATTTCAAATTCTGAAACTAATCCCACTTTCTTCAATAACAGTCACACAGCAGCATGCACATGTTACTAAGCTCAACATTTAGAGGCGATGGCAACATAACACACTCTCCTGTGAGTCGAAATCCACTGTACAACAGCACATCTACAGGTTAATTTATAACACAAACTTTCACCAAAATGCAGGCACACTCACGACAAGAACTCAAAGTCCAACTTTATTATGAAACAATTCACATTCACAGCACATTTCACCTCAACCAAGTGCAAAGAAAATGTATTTACTTTTACTCTTTTCACACTATCCGGTTAGTGGGATGCAGACCTATTATTATTTCAGAGACGCGGCATTATAGCCCAAATGTACAACCCTGAAGTCAAAACATTAAGGTAGAGCTAATAGTAGTGAGAAAACATCCTGATAAGACACCTCCCCAGCAACTTTGTGCTGTGTTTTGAATAGAAATCAGGACACGTGCAGATGTGCAGATGTTAGCATTTTGTCAAAATCTCTCTGAGCAAGATAAGCGAACATAACTATAGTGCTATGTCGTAAACATACAATATTTTCTACAATGAAATTATTTGTACTAGAAAATGTAGACAAACATACAAATCTGATTGTCAGTGCACTCACAGCTACTCCTGAAAGAAATCAATATGTCTATTTGAAAAAGTTCACTCAAGGGAACAGGCTGCGTAATCCAACAGTAAAGCCAAAGTGAAGCAAAGTCAACATCCAAATGAAGCCATATATGTCTCAGAGAATATTAATTGAATCTAGATTACCTTTGCAGGTCTACTGACTATACTAAGACTGGCACTAGTGATTTGATTGTGTATTCCAGTGCTGGATTTATTATATTTACACCAAATTTTACCAAGATTCTTAGTTCCATGCAATCTTCTCAGATTTCTATGCATCCTTTCTATCAGTGTGAGTTGTGATATCACCCTTAAAGCTGCTAAGACGTGTGTGTTGTAGCACATTTTATTCTCTACAGCCGTTCACACTGTGAGAAAGTTAGCAGTAGTCACGGCAAACAGGTCCGCCAGCTGTCATCAACTCTAACTGCAGGCTGTCAGCAAACTAGTAGCAAGATATCTGGTTGGAGATGGTTTGACGTTATTCATCATAAAGAAAAATCAAGAAATAATCGAAATGCTGGAAAGAAAGAAACAAACCAGCACGAATGTGATAAGAAAATGTAACCACAGATGACAAACTGTTTGTCTTGATCGGTGCCACCAATACAGCCACATAAAAGTTATGGGGCCTGTATAAATACAGGAGAGTTAAACAGGAAGATGTTGATTATACCACAATAATCAGGTTTCTAAATATTAGTTGCGTCTATAATCGTTATATATATCATATATATCATAATATTAACATTCATTGGTAATTGGCTGGTTTTGCTGGCAGATTGTGTCATTTGAAATATTCTGTGCACTGAATGGTTGCAAATACTTACACATTCAGCTTTTGTGTGTACAGCTCTTTTCATTTCAAAACATATTGTATATAGATTTGTATTGTTTATATGTTTTAATACTTGATTTTCTATCTTCCTTATATTTTACTTAATGTTGGTTATGCAACAATAACACCAAGACAAATTACTTGCAAGTGAAAACCTAACTAAATAACAGTAATAACAAGAAATCTGATCCTAAATCCTAATAACATTTTGGTTTAATTAAACTGTGTGCTTGTTGCCCTGCATCATCCACGACTGCTCCACTGGCTAATTGTGCTAAGGTGGCCTGATGAAGAGTGATCAGCCCCCTCTCATTTTAAGCACTGCAATGATACATAAAGAGGAGCTTCTAGTTTCAGGTAAGGTCTTTTGCACTTTTTCAGCTGTACGAGTAGCTCTCATCATCATACTCCATCTCAATCTCATCATCTTCCAAGAGTCCGTACTTGAACTTCCGATACACCGTCCCATCCTGTCCCATGTACACAATATCCTCATCACCATCGTCTTCCTCATCTTCCTCACAGTCAATGATTCGGTCGCTGTATTCTCCAAATGGAGATGTGATGGGTTTTGAAACAATCTCTTTATTAGTGTCCAGTTTCTGGTAACCTCCAGGTTTGGTTTTGGGTGCCATAGCTGCTGATTTGGACCGAGCGTTGAGGAAGAGGAAGATCCCTCCACCCACGATGATGACAAGTAGAACATAGACAGCGACAAAGTTTTTGGCAGCGCTGCTTTCTGGCTCAGCGTCCGTCATCACAAAGTTGACACCCATGATGCACTCCTCTGTGAAGAAGGAGATGGAGCAGACCAAGAGTTGATGTTATGACAAAAGAAAAATCTGTTAACTGGGTTTGTTTCTGATGAATCTCTATCTGGCATGAATGTGTTTCACAAGACTTGTTTTTAATGAAATGCAGTCTTGTCTGTGATGACCAGAGGCTAAGACAGCTTGGAAAATGTCTTTCATTCTAAAATACATAGAAACTCCTGTTTGGTTTGAGACTCTTTGAAACTCATGCGTACGAGGTGGCAAAACTATCAATTAGATGAATTATATAGAAGAAAATGCCCTGAAAGAGATTGATGACTCATGCACGCTTAAACACTGTTTTCCAGGAAGGAGTCTCAATACAATGATCTGTTTGTGTGTTGCTGGAACCCAGTGTGGTTTCCTGGTTACCTCGTGAGGCCGTACAGTCACAGCAATCCATGGGTATTGGTTTATCATCGTTGCGTTTCTCATCTCCACAGCAGGACAAGCAGCGGCCATCATCAGACAGGATATCGAGTGCGGGGCACACTGTGCAGTTCCACATGCTGGGACCTCTGCAGTCCACACAGGATGGATCACACGCCTTGCAGACTGCCTCATCGCTCTTGTCCTGGGGCAACAATAGAGTTTAATACATAGCAACTGCTCAAGACTTACAGAACCTCGCCAAACTGCAACTCTAGCTCTGATATGTTCATATCAAATGAATAAGATCTTTGTCACCTGTGATATGCCGTAGAAGCCTACGAGACACTGGGATTCACAGATGCCATTCATGAATGTGAAGCCTTCATAACAGGACTGACAGGTCAGGGCACCTTGGCCTTCACGGAGAGAGATATCACACAGTAACAAATCAAATCAAACATCAGTATCTTCACATGGCTGAAATGGAGACATCAAAAGGCACAGCAGATTATGTCATGGCTAAGCTAGATAAGTAATCATAATAGCACTATGACACACAGAAGATATGTCCAGACGTGAAGAATTATTTTGTCCCTGGGTGTCCTGGTAGCCTAGACCAGTGGTCTCCGACCTTTTGTCTTAAAGGACTCCTTTCCTATCGTTCAGTAAACTGACGACCCCTCACTAAGTGACATAATTTATGGATATTTTATATTATATTCATAACATTATTATATACCATTAACAGTACAGAACAACTGATAAACTATAAAATCTCTTGGGAATCATATCTTTATGACCTTTTAATGCAATTGTTATTATTTGTTTATTTTTAACAATAATACATACTTAACATGTAGGTACTTAACATCATTAACACACAATCCAGTATTTCCATCTCCCTGAAGCTTGGTCATTGTTCTATGAACTCTCTGGTTGCTTTAACTTCTCTTCCTAAGCTCTGATTATGTGCTTATTAAGCCTTCACCAGGCCTTTATCCTCGGAGATTTCTTTCAATATTATGTCTTGGATATTCATTTTAAACTATCAGATATAGGCCTACTGTATATACTTTTTTTTAGTTTTCTTTAAAATTCAAAAAGGCTTCACATCAGCCCATAAAGCTTTGGCGACCCCTAGTGGGATTTGGGATCTTGGCCATGTAATCGCCTCAGAGTCCAGCCAGTATCCTTTTTTTGTGGACTGGAAATCTTGGTCTGTGTTCCCAAAAAGATATCACTATAATAGAAATCAAAAATCCACAACATACACAACAATTCATGTTAAATCACACAGAGGCACAATAAGCCATAACAGGCTTCCATTACCGCTGCAAGTCTTGCAGGTGGGGTGACACATGTGGCAGGTCTTAGACCAGCTGTCTTGGTAGTAGTTCGGAGGGCAGCTCTTCAGGCACTGTCCCCACTGCTTCACATATACATAGTCCTGACGACAGCTCAGACAGTTTCTGTTACCACGACCCCAACACTGTCCACACGAGGGGTCACATCGCTCGCAAACCATGCTGGAGGTGTTGCTAAAGTGCCTGAAAAAAGAGAGAGATGTTTAGTCTGTGGTGTTATTTGATGAGAAAACGATAGGAGGTGTGTGTGTGTGTACATGTGTCTTTCTAACCCCTCTGAGCAGATTTCGACACAGCTGATTCCCTGCTTGAAGAATCCAGTTTTACAGGTGACACACTGCACACTGTGATGACCAGCACACGACTGACAGCTGAAGTGACAGCGCTCACACACACGTTCGTCCCTATCCTCGCCGTAGTAACCCCCGGGACACGTCTGCACACATGTGTTGTCTGATGGACACAGATATAATATGGTGGATAAGAAGCATAACAATTACCACAGAGTAATCAAAAATACTTTTATCAACTTACTTAGTAGGAAGTTTGGCTCATTGCAGCTGAGGCAGTGGTCATGACCAGGCCCAGAACAGCGATGGCAAGATTTGTGACACGGTTTGCATCCCAGATTCTGGTCCATGTATGACAGCATAGGGCACTCCATGAACCACACACAGTGTCCACTGGCATCCTTACGCCTGTTGGTGTCACAGCTGAGGCAGGATGAGGGTTCATGGCCTGAGCAGGTCAGACATGACCTGTCACAGCCTGGAACGATGAAGACATGGTCAAGAATTTCATTCATCGTATACACCATAATTTTATTTTGCATGATTAAAAACAAACTTCCAACTTTTCTACCTCTGCATTCATTGGTAGTCTCATCATAATATGTGTTGCTGGGACACTGATGTAGACACTCTCCGTTGTAACGGACAGCTTTGGGGTTTTTACACACATCGCAGTCATCGGAGTCTGGTCCGTCACACGAGGAACAATCAGCGTGGCATTGCACGCACTCGTGTTGTGTCTCGCTGGCAAAGTAGCCATCAGGACAATCATCCATGCACTCATCCTCATGGAGGAAGTAGTAAAAGTCACACGCTAGGAGACAGACAGAGAGTTGGACATCACCGTTATTCTTTTGCACTACACAACTCTAGTTGTTATGCCGTCTGCATCACCTTCTCATCCTCTTCTTCCTCCTCCTCAATACTAAAATGAGTCACCGTTCAAAACACACATTTCTTTAATTCTCTCCACATCTTCCATTACTCCACCCAGCGTACTTACTCTTACACAGGCCATCTTGACTGCACTCTTTACAGTGAGCTGGACAGTGATGGCAATCTGTCTCTTTGGCGTAATAGCCGTCCGGACAGTGTGACACGCAGGAGTGACCCAGCAGCAAATATTGTGTCTCACAGCTCAGACAGTGAGAAGAATTTCCCTTGCAGGATGTACACTCTGGGGCACATGGCTGGCATGCACCATCTTGAGGAAACCCCCTGGGAAAAGGTGCAGACAGAGGATAAAATGATGCATCACTGATGTGTTACGATGGTGTGCATTCATGTGCAAGTCAAGAAATGATAAAACAGCAAAAGCACCTTTGACACTCCACCACACACACTCCATTCTCCAGGTAAAGTCCACTGCGACAGCCCTGGCACTGCTTGGCGTCCTGACACATCTTACAACCCTTCGAACAACCGTCACACTTGTTGGACGACTTGTTGGCAAACGTACCATGTGGGCAACGAGACACGCAGGTCTGTTGGGCAGTCAAAAAACGGCCTGGAGATAGAAAGACGAATCACACCACTAATACAAGAAAAATAATTAAGCACACAAAGTTTGCCAGTGGTTTAAATTTAATATTTTTTAATCACCCTTTCTAGAAAAAACATGTACTTTAAAAAAAAAATCTAAATCTAATGGTGCACACAGACAACAAATGTTTACCTGAGTAGCAGCTACTGCAGTTCTCCTTCCCTGTACCATAGCAAGTCTTACAGGACGAGTCACACAGATCGCAAACGCCCATTGCTGATGGTAAACAAAAAACAGGAAAAATTATGTAGACATGAATGACAGGAGACAGGAAGAAATGAGGGGACGGCCCTCACAAAATGTCATAGTAAAACTTACTGAAACATACTAAAAAGTCTGAGGATGATTTTTTGAGTTTTGCAAAAGTAGAAGAAAAGAAAAGGTTAGTTTTTAATTAAAGCATAGGGAATCATTCACATCCACCCAAAACGAAAGGTTAGAGGTGGGTGGTGTTAGCACAGATGTTGAAATAAACATTTGCCGTACGGTTTCGGAATTGTTTCTCGGGGCAGAGAGTGAGCTGGTCGGCCTCCAAACACTCCCCGTTCTCCAGCGTGAATTCGTCCTCACAGGAGTCACAGTCATCATATCGGGGCCCTCCGCAGGTACGACAGGTGCGGTGGCAAGGTTCACATTCCCGACTCTCCTCATCCACAAAGAAACCTTCCCTACAGTGACTCACACACTCTCCATCTGGACACACAAATATTTAGTGAGAAGAGGAAAAGAAATTATTTGTCATCTCTGACAATTTTTTTGGAATGCTTTTGATCATAGAGGCCGACAGATGGTGACTTTTACTGTGATGTATGCAGTTCTTTTAAATACCATTTGGGATATGAACTAAATTACAATATTTTATATTAAAATCAGATGCAGATCACAGTTTTCTCATCTTATTCTGGTCCCATTAAAATGATATATACATACCAAACACATATAATCCTTCCTCACACCAGTAGCACTGGGAATGGTCACAGATTTCGCATTTCTTGTCTTCACACGGAGTACACGTCATGTTTTTGTCCACACTATAGGTGCGATCCGGACAGGACTGATGGCAGTCTGTGCCGAACCTGACAAACAAACGGACAGTATGAATATGAGGACATATGAATACGGACAGGTGTAACTCCATAAAACTATGAGACAAAGAGACTTACTGGTAGTAACTATCTTCACATTTGAGGCAAACTGTTCCCTGCGTCTGATCTCCTGAATCCTCTGTGGTGAAGAGAAATTATAATGAATAATTAACGACAGATCAGGCAGATTTTAAATTCAGGACTTGGTGGAATGGTTTGCAAAGCAAGACCGAAAAAGAGTTTAGTTGTTGCCCTTTATGCACTGACATGAGTGGAGGTAAAGCAGCTGTCTCTGTTTGACGGATTTCAGACATTTTTCTCTCATCTCTTCATACTAAACATGATAAAATAAGACAAAGTGGTTTATGAGATTAAAATGTGGAAAAACCTCCATCTTTCATACCATCTCATCTACCATGCACCCAACCGTGCACTGATTTCCCCAAACCCAGTTTCCTTTAACGCCAGCAGGAGGCACTCTGGCAACGCGCAACAAATGCGTTCCCACACTTCACTGTAGAATTGAATGGCACTCTCACATCAATCACCAGCTGAGTGTGATCAATGTAGAACTAGCAAACAAACTAAACCCAGAAGTCTTCAAACTAATGTAAACGTCAAAAAGTCTCCACGGGCATTTCACTTCACATTTAGAACGTCTTTCATCTGCGAGAAGTCAAAGTTAGATGCTGCTGCTCTGTTGTAATGTGTACAAGGTGTCGTGCCCTGTGTGTGTGTTTCTGTGCAGCATAATGTTAGTGACAGCGTATGTAAAACTTGCTGTTGTGTTTTTTTTCTGTTTGTTTTGTTTTGTTTTGTGTTATTGGAGACAGGGGGTCTTACGCAGGAGGTTATTAATAAGTAATTCAGGTGAGTGTGTGAGAAAGACATGCAAAGGCAAAGGAGAAAGTTAATTCCTCCTCCAAACTAATTAATTCATGCTGTCAATCAAAACCATCCAACTGGTAACTAAAAAAAGAGCTACGCTGTCATCCTTTAGTCCAACGATGTCAAATATATCTCCAAGGACAGAGAGAACAAGGAGGGGGGGGGCAAGAGTCAGAGAAAGAAAGAATCAGACAGGAAGAACAAAGAGAGGAGGAGGTAAAGGAGCGTTAGAAGAGATGGAAATAACTACTGAAAAGCACCTTCTGCAGACTTTCCCTTGGGACATTCATCCTCTCCAGAAAAGCCTCCATCGACCCCCACACCCCATTCCTCTCTCTCTGTTTCCTTCCAGCACCCACAACTTAACACTGCACTGGTTTGCACTTCAATGCGGTCGACAAGCCACTACCTGTGAAAGCAATTACTCATACAGAGAGGGACTGGGAGAAAGGAAAGGTGGGAGGGACAGAGGAGCCGGAAATCATGCCTTCAGGCAGTGTCTATGTGAAGAGAGAAAATAGCGCCCGCATAAATATTAACTGTGCAAGCCAGGGGATGGGGGATTTCAACAGAATTTATACTGGCATAGACGTCCTCAAGTATGCACTTGTGGAATGTGCAAGCACTCATGCAAACACATTTACAGTCTACATACACTCACAAGGTATATGTGTGTATACACACACACACACACACACACACACACACACACAATGAAGTAATGAGCACTCAGTACCAGTAACAAGAGGGTAGGGATGAATGGAGTTTTCACTTGTGTGTTTATCAAGATGTTTTTGAGAAGAGAATAGATGTGTGAATATAATGAGCATTCATGAGACGCTCAGGAATGTGCCGCGCAGCATCAAAACAGCTGAACACCGGAGGTGAGATGAGCTCAAGTGTGCCAATAGCCTCTGAGCAGCGAGAGTGGTGAAATGGTGCATTGTCTGTGTAAATCATCCTGTCTGGAACAATGAAGGTCAAAAGAGGAAAAGTGTTTAGCAGCCCCCAACAATGAAAAAAGAAACAGAAAAACATCTTGAAATGTTGTAAGCAAAGGAATGAAAGAAGTAGGAACACAGATGATGTTCAGGGGAAACAACAAACTTTCAGCACACAACTGATTAGAGATCAGCAGCATTGTCCCTTAACAAAGGAAGCCATAGCACCATGTGCCAAGGAGGCCCGAGATAATTAAGTTTTTTAAAATCTCAGGTAAAAAGACGTTGTCTCTTATCACCGAGCTACGACATGTAAGACATGTTCATCAACACCATTCCCCAAGTTACACATGGCCAACACAAATGTCAGAACATGACTAATCCATCCATCCATCCATCCATCCATCCATCCATCCATCCGTTATCTGTGACCGCTTATCCTCATCAGGGTCATGGTGAGGCTGGAGCCTATCCCAGCTGACTTTGGGCGAAAAGCGGGGTACACCCAGGACAAGTCGCCAGCGTATCGCAGGGCACATAGAGACAAACAACATGACTAATCCAATAATAAGAAAACGTCCAACCTTTACTTAGTATAGTATGCAGAGAGGATTAAACTGATGATGAGTTAAAAAGAATTACTAAAGCCATTTAATAGGGGAGATAGGACTGAGTAAGGTGCTGCTGCATCTTATCACACACAGTCAGACTGCTGAGCTCATTGATAGATCCTAAACAAAAGCACAAACACACACACACACACGCACGCACACACACACACGGACACACACACACACACACACAGACACACACACACACACACACACACAGCTCATTTACAAACTTGTAAACTTAATCTTAGACGTATAATTAAATCCAAATTAAACAAAACCTCAAGTGCAAATGTTTGGAACCAGTTACCAGCTGGTGCAGTGTTTTTATACGCAAGCCCGAAGAGATGAAGATAACATTTTACTGCATGTGTTAATCCTAATCAATATGTAATACTCTTGATCCTAACCTAAAAGTGTGTGTGTGTGTGTGTTGCGACAGATCCCATAAAATGTCTTCACGTTACTGTAAATGTCTAAAACTGGCAACACAAGTGTATAATCTATACTGTAAGCACGAACACGCACACACCCACACACACACACACACACACGTATATATATTAGGTGCCAGTCTCAGACACTGCGAGTTCTGTTTCATCTTCACTTTATCCTGTAGCACCGCGTCACAGGGCCAATCATCTCAAATCTCTAATCTGCTGACTGACTTGTTTAGCTTGCAGAACAAGTGATTACTAAGATCAAGTGGGTGTCAGGGAGGCTGTGGTGGTGGTGGTGGTGGTGGTGGTGGGGGGTGGGAGTGAAGAAAGATATTCCACCCAGAAATCCATAATGACATAATAACAGCCCGTCTCCACCTCAGACTCGTTCAGCACAATAACAACTTTCTGTGGTATGTTGGTAACCATCTCTGGGTGAATCTTCTTGTGCTGACGGGGTGAGGTGTGACACTCACGCTGCATGGTTTACTCTGTACAATGTGAACAACAACATTCACTTTAGTGTCCTGTTGTTGTGTACAAAGCTACGTCCATTTTTGATGT